>CM038483.1:3466290-3544399 GCA_021464305.1 Kandelia obovata | reverse complement strand
AATAAATACATTCAAAATGAAAAGTCTTTAGTCACCATACCCTTTCCCTACAAATATATCATTCTTAGTTATAACAACTCTATCAAACTCAAAAGAAACCTTCAGTTCAACCTTTCCTAGTAAGGACATAAAAATTAAATTATAATGAATTCTAGGATATAGAGGTCCTCATTCAAGGACAACACCTTTCTTGAAGTAAGTTTGATAAGGACTTTGCCCTTACTTAAAATAAGTATTATTCTTTAATTTCCCATAAAGATATTTTCTTCTCTATTTCCTACTAATGTGTAAGAAACAAATGCACTTATATCTCTATAAATGCTTCTTACAGTATTGGAATTTATTGTCACCTCTTTTAAGTTAGTGGCATTTTGACTTGAAAAATAACAACAATAATAACATTTTTTTATACCAAATTGCATTTGGTTTGACAAGTATGCCATTCCCTTTTCATGTGTCTGCATTAAGGGGCATGATGTCTAAGTTTTTCATACACATAGCAGATGTTTTCTTTTTTATGGTTAGACTACTATCTTGGACTTATCATATTTTTGGTACTTATTATCATATCTTTTCCTATTATGATGGTGATGATGACTATAATGACTTTTTTCACTTTTCTATGTTCCACAATATTTGCCTTTAAAGCTATCTGTTTCACTTTTACTTCTTTTGTTCATGTTTTGCTTTTGTCCTTAATCAAGATATACACTATACACATCCTCCAGTAACATGTACTTGCTTTAGTGCTTCATTTAAGTCATTCTGAGAATATGAAAGCTTTTCGATGAGATATCCTACTAGATACTCCTCTGGTAGCTTAATGTCTCTATTCTTTATGTCATTTGGTAGCTTAAGATACTATTGATCTAATCTTGACTACTATTTTCATCCATCATATGAAAATGCAAATAATTATTTATAACAAGCTTTTAAGTGCTAGTATCTCAAACCATAAAATTTGTATTAATCTTTTTTCATATTTCTTTGGCTTCCTTTGAAGAGAAGTAAACACTAAAAAGGTTATTAGAAAATATACTGACAATGGTGTGATTTTATTAACTTGTTCCTAAGTAAGATGTATTTCGTCATAACTTTTAGAACCAAATTTTGATTTTAGTTTGGAAAGTGCAAAAATAGTGCTTTTTCAAATGTGTTTGGATGAAGATGAAAATATTATATTTAGATTGCTTAAGGTTTAATGTCTAATAAAAATGAATATTAAGTCAAAGATAATGGTTAAGGGTTATGACTAACAAATAATTTTCCTCACACATAATATGAAATGTTGCAAAACTTTTTGGGTTAAGGTGAACTAATTGTGTGGGGTTACATTATACCTTTTATATTAAACATAGGTTTTGGTGGATTCTCTTATGCACTAAGCCTTTCTTTATCCTTTTTATTTATAAAGTATAAAAAAAATTTGTTTTATAAACAAGTATAACAAGACTCCCATTTTTAATATGGGAAGCAAAAATTTTAAAATATACTTATTTTCCAATAAGAGGTCAAACCTCAATTTTTTGGATGAGATCACAATGGACAATCAAGTCTCGGGAGTTAACTTTCTCCCTCTTTATATAATCAAATAGATATATAGGGCAAAAAAATAATAATTGACAAACAAGAGAACAAATTTGAATTATGACAAAACTTATACCATCAAAATAATAGGTTTACGATGAATTCTTCCCTAGACAATCTAGAAACTATCAAAAAGTATTTTCTTCAAGAAATAACTAATTTTTCACTAATAATAATCTTACCAATAACCACAAATACAAAAGAAAATATCTAATAAAGTGGATACTGTAAGAACAAGCTTTTTAAAGACAAATAAGTATATCAAGATATAAATCAAACAAAAGCTTATGTTGTCAAAAACATCATACTAAAATTGTTGCAAAATAAAATCTCAAAACTATACTTAAACAGTCAATCAACGAGATGTTTATGTTTTTTTTTTTATCTTTTTTCTCTTCTTATAATTTCCTTTTCATTTGTTGTAACACACACTTCTTAAACCATCTATTTTGCCTTTTGGTGGAGTTTGTTTTTGTTATTTAGGGTTACTGTTATGTTTAGTTTGAAACAATTAAGTGTTAAAGTATTTGATAATTTTGTTTAGGTTTTTTTGTTTGGTAACGGGTCTCCTTAAAAGTAGCCAATTGAAAAACTATGTTATAACTACCTTTTAAGTATATCAACAACTAATCGTTAATATATGTCCAAAATAAATTTAATAATATTCTAATTATCTAAACTATTCTAAAGGATATGGATTCATAATTTAACGAAATCCATTATAAATTTTTGGTTATACAAATCATTTTTTAAAAGGATAAATCCATCATATAATCCATATTGGTTATAACTTCTAATATTAGTAAAGTTTGGAATTAAAACTTTTATAAAGAAAATAAATTAGTAGAATTAAAAAATGAAATTACTAATAAATTTTTAAAGAGGAAAAACTCAATTTTCTAGTTAATCAAAGTTTAGCTGTTATCTATAAATAAAACCTTGATTATTGTTTGTATCAAGATCATGGATATTACACATATTTTGTTGTTTGGAAAAAAAAACCTTACGTTAGTAAGATTTGGAAGAAAAAAAATTATAATAATAAATCTGAAAAAATATAAGAATAAGAGAAAACATAATATTAACAATTTAAAAAATAAATAGAGACAAACAAAAAAAACTATCAAAGCAATTTTCAAAAAACCTATATATATATATATATATATATATGTATGTATGTATTACATTAGTAAAAGAAACTCTCACCTTGCTTTCTTTAATTGTAAAAAGAAAATATATAGATGATACAATTTTCAAAAATTTCAAATTTATTTAAATTAACAATAAATTACCAATTTAAAAAATTTTATACTTAAAAAGTATTTATCTACTTATTAGTTTTGGATAATCTCAACTAACTCTCACATACCTCCCATTATAATCTCATTTTGTCCTTAACTCTCAAATTATGCAAAAAAAAGTCTTAGATTGCACTTTCTTGCTACCAACCATAAGCTTAACCTTTAATAATTTAATCGAACACAAATATATCATCATCAAGTTCTCATTCTCATTCTTGTCACTAGCAGTAACATTGAAACCTCATTGGTTCTCACTAACTTCATGTTGAATAATGGATCCATATGAGCTCTTTTCTAATAATATGCTTTTTTTTTTTTTGAGTTCTTGAATCCATAATTTCTAATTCTTTAAAAGGTGTTTTTACTTATATTGAATAGAACATTTATTGTGTTAAGGATTATTTAATTACAAAAATGGATATTTGCTTAACGGTAGTTATCATCACAATTACAAAAATTAGTTACCTTATTTTCAATCATGTAACTACAGATATTGTAGATAAGGGTTGATTTTACAAGAAGTTTATCAATTCAATGTTAGATAAATAAAACCTAAAGGCAATATTATGAAGGAGGGTAATTTGATTTATGACTTTATACCTATTAAAGTAAACAAAATATCTTATAAAAATATTGATCAATGAAATTTCAGTTTTAGATTCATTTGCAATTATGAAATTTACTGCCTTTAGTTATCCATATTTTTGTCTCAATTATGTTGAAACTATTAACCATAAATAACAAAAAAACCTATTACTTGAATTCTTTTTTAAATATTAACAAGGCAAAACAAAATTTCTATTTAGATTATAACCATTATAGCCCTAAAATAAGTTCTTTAAAGTTATATACTCATAACTTTAAGATTTAGAAAAATAGGTTAATAAATGTAACAATCATATAAACTCGAATTGTTTAACTTGTATTAAATTATTCATAACAATAAGAAAAAACTTGTTTACTATGTCTTATTGTTAATAGCTACTTAGTGATTAGGAATACAATTAATACTTGTCACAATCCCTAACTCTAGCAATTCATATTCATTTAATTAATTCAACGGGTATAACTAAATTGATTCAACAAACAATCATTCAATAATTTAATCAAATAACTCAAACAATTCTAATAAAAAAGAAGAAACATAAAAAAATGTATTTCATTAAAATATCAAATGTTCTGAAATCCTCAAAATTGTTTAAAAATTACTAACTAGGCATACATAAAACAAAAATAAAAAAAGCAAAAAAAACTAAATTCTTACTATAGCCATGTCTGCCACCCTCCTTGTATTATTTTTTTTCTTCTCTCCTCTTAATAGCTAAAAAGGTATTTATTTATATTGCTAGAGAACATACACATTATATACAAGAAAACCTTAGAGCACTTTTACAAAAAACTCTTAAATTCTTGAGGTTACAATGAACTCATTTCCTTAACTATGATATAGTTCTTTATAACAAGTGTCAAACTAATTTTTGAATAGATATAATCCAAATTGAGGTATACTTTCTTCATTGAAGTTTTATTTCTATTTTTTTTAGTTTTTCACACATCCAATCTTATCCAAAGAAAGGTTTAGAACCTAATTTATGAACTAAAAGCTAAGACTAGCTCAATTCAGCTTATGACAAATTTTATAGTGACTTCTCAATTATTTTTGGACTATTAAACAACTAATCTAAACTCAGATGTCTTCATAATAATTGTATGCATAAATGTGAACTCTAAATTTAGGATTTTAAATTGTCCAATTTAGATCTTTGAAACTTAAGTTATGCTCATTTAAATATTTAGTGCTCAAACAGAAATTCTACTCCTATTAGGATTTGGATTTTTGTTTTTTGCAAATAACTTAGATTAGAAAAATAGCCCTTCCATAGTTTACATGAAGTATTACCAATTTGCTTATAAGAAATTCTGTAATGCAAATCACATGTAGAAAGTATTTTTTATCCCCATAAATGATGTGGAGCACCAAAACTACCTAGCATAACATTCATTATTTATTTTAAAGTTTTATTTTTCCTCTTTGCTAGCCCATTTGACTCGAGTGAGTAAGAAGTTTTAACCTCACGAATAATATCATCATTTTCATAAAAATTAACAATAATCAAGAATTATATTCTTCTCCCTTATCTAAACTAAATCTTTTTATCTTCTTATCTAATTGGTTTTCTACTTTACTCTTATACTTGATAAACACATCGCACACTCCATCCTTGTCACTTAATAGGAAAACTTTGGTGTATCTAAAATAATTATCTATAATAATCACATAAAATTGGTTGCCACCTTTAGTCATGGTACTTTTCAAATTTCTCAAATCATAATGGACTAAGCACAGTAATTTAATTTCTTATTGAACTAATTTGTAATTTTTCTTGGCTAATTTGGCCTCCACATTTAAACATATTACTACATTAATTTTTAATCAAGCCAAGTTGTCTTAACTTTATGTAAGAATCACTTATATGTCTTAATCTAACTTGTCATAAATAATAAGAGTTGACAATATAAGCAAAAAAAGGTATATGCATTTTCATTATTATTAATAATAAATACATTCAAAATGAAAAGTCTTTAGTCACCATACCCTTTCCCTACAAATATATCATTCTTAGTTATAACAACTCTATCAAACTCAAAAGAAACCTTCAGTTCAACCTTTCCTAGTAAGGACATAAAAATTAAATTAATATGAATATCTAGGATATAGAGGTCCTCATTCAAGGACAACACCTTTCTTGAAGTAAGTTTGATAAGGACTTTGCCCTTACTTAAAATAAGTATTATTCTTTAATTTCCCATAAAGATATTTTCTTCTCTATTTCCTACTAATGTGTAAGAAACAAATGCACTTATATCTCTATAAATGCTTCTTACAGTATTGGAATTTATTGTCCACTCTTTTAAGTTAGTGGCAATTTTGACTTGAAAAAATAACAACAATAATAACATTTTTTTATACCAAATTGGCATTTGGTTTGACAAGTATGCCATTCCCTTTTCATGTGTCTGCATTAAGGGGCATGATGTCTAAGTTTTTCATACACATAGCAGATGTTTTTCTTTTTTATGGTTAGACTACTATTCTTGGACTTATCATATTTTTGGTACTTATTATCATATCTTTTCCTATTATGATGGTGATGATGACTATAATGACTTTTTTCACTTTTCTTATGTTCCACAATATTTGCCTTTAAAGCTATCTGTTTCACTTTTACTTCTTTTGTTCATGTTTTGCTTTTGTCCTTAATCAAGATATACACTATACACATCCTCCAGTAACATGTACTTGCTTTAGTGCTTCATTTAAGTCATTCTGAGAATATGAAAGCTTTTCGATGAGATATCCTACTAGATACTCCTCTGGTAGCTTAATGTTCTCATTCTTTATGTCATTTGGTAGCTTAAGATACTTATTGATCTAATCTTGACTACTATTTTCATCCATCATATGAAAATGCAAATAATTATTTATAACAAGCTTTTAAGTGCTAGTATCTCAAACCATAAAATTTGTATTAATCTTTTTTCATATTTCTTTGGCTTCCTTTGAAGAGAAGTAAACACTAAAAAGGTTATTAGAAAATATACTGACAATGGTGTGATTTTATTAACTTGTTCCTAAGTAAGATGTATTTCGTCATAACTTTTAGAACCAAATTTTGATTTTAGTTTGGAAAGTGCAAAAATAGTGCTTTTTCAAATGTGTTTGGATGAAGATGAAAATATTATATTTAGATTGCTTAAGGTTTAATGTCTAATAAAAATGAATATTAAAGTCAAAGATAATGGTTAAGGGTTATGACTAACAAATAATTTTCCTACAACATAATATGAAATGTTGCAAAACTTTTTGGGTTAAGGTGAACTAATTGTGTGGGGTTACATTATACCTTTTATATTAAACATAGGTTTTGGTGGATTCTCTTATGCACTAAGCCTTTCTTTATCCTTTTTATTTTATAAAGTATAAAAAAATTTTGTTTTATAAACAAGTATAACAAGACTTCCCATTTTTAATATGGGAAGCAAAAATTTTAAAATATACTTATTTTCCAATAAGAGGTCAAACCTCAATTTTTTGGATGAGATCACAATGGACAATCAAGTCTCGGGAGTTAACTTTCTCCCTCTTTATATAATCAAATAGATATATAGGGCAAAAAAATAATAATTGACAAACAAGAGAACAAATTTGAATTATGACAAAACTTATACCATCAAAATAATAGGTTTACGATTGAATTCTTCCCTAGACAATCTAGAAACTATCAAAAAGTATTTTCTTCAAGAATAACTAATTTTTCACTAATAATAATCTTACCAATAACCACAAATACAAAAGAAAATATCTAATAAAGTGGATACTGTAAGAACAAGCTTTTTAAAGACAAATAAGTATATCAAGATATAAATCAAACAAAAGCTTATGTTGTCAAAAACATCATACTAAAATTGTTGCAAAATAAAATCTCAAAACTATACTTAAACAGTCAATCAACGATTGTTTTATGTTTTTTTTTAATCTTTTTTCTCTTCTTATTAATTTCCTTTTCATTTGTTGTAACACACTTCTTAAACCATCTATTTTGTCTCTTGGTGGAGTTTGTTTTTGTTATTTAGGGTTACTGTTATTGTTTAGTTTGAAACAATTAAGTGTTAATGTATTTGATAATTTTGTTTAGGTTTTTTTGTTTGGTAACAGGTCTCCTTAAAAGTAGCCAATTGAAAAACTATGTTATAACTACCTTTTAAGGATATCAACAACTAATCGTTAATATATGTCCAAAATAAATTTAATAATATTCTAATTATCTAAACTATTCTAAAGGATATGGATTCATAATTTAACGAAATCCAAAAATTATAAATTTTGGTTATACAAATCATTTTTTAAAAGGATAAATCCATCATATAATCCATATTGGTTATAACTTCTAATATTAGTAAAGTTTGGAATTAAAACTTTTATAAAGAAAATAAATTAGTAGAATTAAAAAATGAAATTACTAATAAATTTTTAAAAGAGGAAAAACTCAATTTTCTAGTTAATCAAAGTTTAGCTGTTATCTATAAATAAAACCTTGATTATTGTTTGTATCAAGAGCATGGATATTACACATATTTTGTTGTTTGAAAAAAAAAAACCTTACGTTAGTAAGATTTGGAAGAAGAAAAAATTTATAATAATAAATCTGAAAAATATAAGAATAAGAGAAACATAATATTAACAATTTAAAAAATAAATAGAGACAAACAAAAAAAAAACTATCAAAGCAATTTTCAAAAAACCTATATATATATATATGTATGTATGTATTACATTAAGTAAAAGAAACTCTCACCTTGCTTTTCTTTAATTGTAAAAAGAAAATATATAGATGATACAATTTTCAAAAATTTCAAATTTATTTTAAATTAACAATAAATTACCAATTTAAAAAATTTTAGACTTAAAAAGTATTTATCTACTTATTAGTTTTGGATAATCTCAACTAACTCTCACATACCTCCCATTATAATCTCATTTTGTCCTTAACTCTCAAATTATGCAAAAAAAGTCTTAGATTGCACTTTCTCGCTACCAACCATAAGCTTAACTTTTAATAATTTAATCGAACACAAACATATCATCATCAAGTTCTCATTCTCATTCTTGTCACTAGCAGTAACATTGAAACCTCATTGGTTCTCACTAACTTCATGTTGAATAATGGATCCATATGAGCTCTTTTCTAATAATATGCTTTTTTTTTTTTTGAGTTCTTGAATCCATAATTTCTAATTCTTTAAAAGGTGTTTTTACTTATATTGAATAGAACATTTATTGTGTTAAGGATTATTTAATTACAAAAATGGATATTTGCTTAACGGTAGTTATCATCACAATTACAAAAATTAGTTACCTTATTTTCAATCATGTAACTACAGATATTGTAGATAAGGGTTGATTTTACAAGAAGTGTTATCAATTCAATGTTAGATAAATAAAACCTAAAGGCAATATTATGAAGGAGGGTAATTTGATTTATGACTTTATACCTATTAAAGTAAACAAAATATCTTATAAAAATATTGATCAATGAAATTTCAGTTTTAGATTCATTTGCAATTATGAAATTTACTGCCTTTAGTTATCCATATTTTTGTCTCAATTATGTTGAAACTATTAACCATAAATAACAAAAAAACCTATTACTTGAATTCTTTTTTAAATATTAACAAGGCAAAACAAAATTTCTATTTAGATTATAACCATTATAGCCCTAAAATAAGTTCTTTAAAGTTATATACTCATAACTTTAAGATTTAGAAAAATAGGTTAATAAATGTAACAATCATATAAACTCGAATTGTTTAACTTGTATTAAATTATTCATAACAATAAGAAAAAACTTGTTTACTATGTCTTATTGTTAATAGCTACTTAGTGATTAGGAATACAATTAATACTTGTCACAATCCCTAACTCTAGCAATTCATATTCATTTAATTAATTCAACGGGTATAACTAAATTGATTCAACAAACAATCATTCAATAATTTAATCAAAATAACTCAAACAATTCTAATAAAAAAGAAAGAAACATAAAAAAATGTATTTCATTAAAATATCAAATGTTCTGAAATCCTCTAAAATTGTTAAAAATTACTAACTAGGCATACATAAAAACAAAAATAAAAAAGCAAAAAAAACTAAATTCTTACTATAGCCATGTCTGCCACCCTCCTTGTATTATTTTTTTTCTTCTCTCCTCTTAATAGCTAAAAAGGTATTTATTTATATGCTAGAGAACATACACATTATATACAAGAAAACCTTAGAGCACTTTTACAAAAAACTCTTAAATTCTTGAGGTTACAATGAACTCATTTCCTTAACTATGATATAGTTCTTATAACAAGTGTCAAACTAATTTTTGAATAGATATAATCCAAATTGAGGTATACTTTCTTCATTGAAGTTTTATTTCTATTTTTTTTAGTTTTTCACACATCCAATCTTATCCAAAAGAAAGGTTTAGAACCTAATTTATGAACTAAAAGCTAAGACTAGCTCAATTCAGCTTATGACAAATTTTATAGTGACTTCTCAATTATTTTTGGACTATTAAACAACTAATCTAAACTCAGATGTCTTCATAATAATTGTATGCATAAATGTGAACTCTAATTTAGGATTTTAAATTGTCCAATTTAGATCTTTGAAACTTAAGTTATGCTCATTTAAATATTTAGTGCTCAAACAGAAATTCTACTCCTATTAGGATTTGGATTTTTGTTTTTGTCATATCTTTTAAGTAATGTCTCAAATTCCAAAAGAAAACTTAGATCCAACCTCACGACCCTAATTTGAAAAATTTGAGATGTCTACTACAATTTCACTGAAAATCACCTTTTTGATCTAAACCATTAAGTTAGTGAAAAACTTAACATAAACAACAAAAGTCAAAATGATAAAATGTTGAAATTTTGTTTACTAAAAGTACAAATTCTCAAAAGAATTTTAAAATATACCTAAATTATAAAACATATTATAATTAATTTAAATAAGTATGAAACTTTAAAAACAACTAAATATAAAAATAAATAAATGAATTTTTGTTCATTATTTAATGCTTTCATACTTATGTCTTTAAAATTGTCTAAATAAAACTTATTGAATTCATATTTTTAGTTCTTTACAAAAATTAAAAATTTATGTAACACGCATAACATGCAATCTCAATTCTAGTTTATATTATATGTGTGTGTGAGTATAAACACACATATGCACATATACCATAACATGAATAGATAAAGAACAATTTAAATATATTTCTTCTATAAATATTGAGACATGAATTTGAAGCTTTTTAATAAAGGGAAAATTTTCTTTTCTTTTTCCTTTATTGATTTTTTTTTTCTTTTATGTTTTTCTCTTTCTAAGCACTTTAAGAGTAGGTGTTTTTTCTTTTTAAAAGAAAATTAGTGAATTTAAAAAATTCTTTTCTCTAAAAATGAGAATTAGTGAGCAGTTATTTTCTTCTCCCTTTAATTACAACTAAATTTATATTGATCGATTTATAAAATCATATTTTAATTGTAATAGAAAAAAATTTATAATTAAAGTACATTTAATATTTCTTATTTGAAAATTTATGAAAAAATTTCACATAAACAAACTTGACGTTTCGTTTAATTTCAACAACATATACTTACATATAGATGCATAATTACCAATTAGGCACCTCTTGATATTTTTATTTTATTTTGAAAATGCATTATGCGTTAAATTAAATTCAACCATGAGGGAAGCATAATGGGGAGTTACCCATATGTAGGTGTAAGGTATTACTTTATAGAAAAATCAAATATATTAGCATTCAATTACCTAATAAAATGTTGTTGATAGTGCCTAAAATGTTAGTCACTATAAAACCTACAACCCTAATTCTTAGAAATGGTTTCCCTAGTTTTAGTGTAACCTTTGATAGTGACAATAAAGTCACACACAATTACCCTATGTCTTGTATAGTATTTAAAGTGTTTATTTTTTTTAATATTAAGAAACAACCGAAGAAATATTTTAGTGGTCTCAAATCTTTCACGTGAAATTTGCGATGGAGATAAGATATAAGAACCTTAACAATGAAATTGTGGTAGTAATTAGGGTTGTTTACAAACCGACCAACCCATCAAAACCAAAGGAGAAAAAAGGACCAATGGTTTTATTTTTTTAAAATCACCCTTAGTAGATTGGAAGAGGATTAGAGGTTGTAGAAACCACCAAAAATGGATCCTTTATGCCAAAAATGGCAACAATAGCATGTGTAGATCTCAGCACATGACAGGTTTGACCAATTGAACTCCCATCATCTGTGAGTAATGATATAAGGGAGTCTGCACGATAGTCGTTTTGGGACAGTCAAGGACTAGTTAGCCTTTTGCATATATATGTTTGATTTGGTTGGCAAAGTCAACCATAACTTGACAATACTGGAACGATAAAACTTTAAGAATGGCTATTAGCACTACAACAAAAGGTATTTTTTATGACATATATTTTTTGACATTTTAAACAAATGTCAGTAAAACTAAAAAAATTACTTTTTAAAATTATTTAAAGTAACATTTCAACTAAATGTTGTTATATATTTATTTAAATAATCTATAGCAACATTTATATTAATGTTACTTATATGGAAATTGATTATTATGACATTTAACTTTAGATAAATGTTACTAATATGTCAATTAATTTTAGTTGGTATCATATGAAATTTTGTTTAACAATTGATATTTTCTAAAATTATTTCTAAATAAAAATATTATTTATATACAAAGAACTTAATAAAAATATTTTTAAAATGTTAATAAAAGGTAACACAAAATAATAAGTTTTATTGATGTATAATTATTTTTTTAATTTACGTTAAAAGAATGATTTATTATGTTATATTAATACAATTTTATTATTTAACATGAAAAGAATAAAATTATGTATACAATAACAATTATAATTAAAGTCATAATTCTTATTATTATTATTCCCACTAATAAAAAAAGAAAATTTATATAAAAAAAATTTAAATATCAATAATTATCTTAAAATGTATTAAATTGAAAAATAAATATTACTCGTAAATTTATAAGATAACTATTTTTAAAAAAAACAAATAGACAGATACCTTATTAATAGCAATGTTAGATTGGACATTATTATTAAAAGTAATGTCAAATTGGGCATATATTGCAATGCCTAAGACATTTTTTTTAAAAGTATAAAAAATATTTTTTTTCAGAGGGAAAATGTCATTACTATTAATGAACTAATCATACTTTCTTTCTGGAAGAAGCAAGAATAATCAATTTTCTTGTATATGTGCAATTTCATAGAAAGGGCTAAATACATGCCTTTTTTTTATTTCATTTCATTTGCAATAAAAAATTATTCATAATTATATATATTGAAGGGAGCTAACCTAAGGAAATTGATTATTAATTAATTTTGTTAATTTATCAATTTTTTCATGCAATACTTTGTTGTCTTCTTCAAGTAGTTTGCAATGCTCTTTAAGTTGCACATTTTCTTTCATGGTGCCAATGTTTGCTTTGTTAAATATCTTTGGAGTAACTTTGAATCCCATCCCATGAACTTGTCCATTCATTTCTGGTCCAAGTACCTTGCAACTTGAGAACTTTCATCATTTGCTTACATATTAGATTGAATTCCCTCAAGCCTTTCCTGTATAAGTAATATGCATAATAAAATTAATAATAGGTTTAATAAATCTTTTGAATTTGTTACTATTTTAAATAAATAATTATATGTAAAAAAACATAAATTACAAGAATTTTTGTTGCCTCAAGAGTTACTGGCTCTCCATTTTTATATTTATGGAAGTCCATATATGTATTGGGTCTGCTTGGATATTGGCCAATTTTCTTATACTGCCATAAGTGCAACAAAAAGAAGTTACTAACATATAATTGTAATTTTTTTACATTAAATAATTGCATAAGATATATGAAAAAAATTTGAAAAATATTATGTAAGTGAAACATATTACCTCCATTTTAGCTCTGCGAGCAAAAAATATCGTTCCAGAAGTTTGTGGCATTTTCATTTGTTCTCAACTCTTTTGACCTTTTTTAGATTTTGTCTATGAAATAAAATTAAATACATATTTATGTAAAAATTATATTTATATATTATTATTATTATAAAATTTTTATAATTAATACCTGCCACTCTTGTGAATACCATTTTGTAACAAATTTTTTCCATTGATCCTTTCTAGTTCTTTAATATGGATTTGCCTTTAATTCTGCAAGTGACTTACACTTGTGAAAATTTTCAGCATATAGGGTGTGCTTGAATTGTTTCAAGTAATTACCAACTTTCCGTAAGACCCAACGCCGTCTACTTGGAGCCAATTTAAACTTTGACTGAAACAAAAAAAAATTAATTATGTCTTATTGTATAAAATGCAATAAATAACATATATATTATTGTTATGATTTTCATTTATTTTACAATTGAATTTAAACTTTAACTGAATTTGCTTGCAAAAACATGTGCAAATGAATACATATATTTATAGCAACAATGTTCCATAACTATTATTTTATTCAAAAACATCATTGTATCTAGTCCATTGTACCCATAATTCTCTTGATGTGTGTGAATCAAAAGTGACGTATGTGTCAATGGGTGTGTGAGTGGGAGATAAATATGTCTAAGAAAATTGATGTGCGTGAAGAAATATAAGTCACATGGGAAAAAGAATAATATTATACAAGTAATCTGAGTTAACGAAGGTGTTAGACAAGACATTAAAAAAACAATTTCTAGTATCCCTTTGATGTTTTGGCTAAATAATTGATGAATAGTATGCTTTTCTAAATAAAAAAGAAACAATCTTCTCCAGTTGATGTATGGAAAAAAAAAAAAGTTATGGAGTAGATCATTTATCTATGAATCAATATAAAGAAGAAAAATAAAACAGGCTACGTGATATATTACACTTTCAAGGTTATATGACTATTATTTTATTTTAAAATTACCATCGTACCTAACCCATTGTACCAAGTATATTTTTTGATGAGTGTAGGCTAGCTAAGTGAGACAAAAGAATAAGAAAGAATAAGTAAAACAAAGTGGCGTGTGTAAGTGGAAAGTAAATAATTACAAAAAAAGTGAAGTGTGTGCTACGAAAAAATATAAGTAGACTTTAAACAATAGTTTTTGACACTTATAAATGTTTAGGCTAAATAAATTGATGTAAAGTAGGGTTTTTTAAAATAAAACGAAATAACTGCACTTGCTGACCTTTGGCAGGGAATTAATAGTTATAAAATAAATATTTTATCTATGAATCAACATTAAAAAAAGATTAATTAATTTATATATTGTATTTATAAATAATTTATGCATACTATAATATTATAAGAATAAAAAAAATATTATTGTTACCGTCACCTTTGCTCATATTTGATCTTTTATCCATCAGTCAACTTTTCTCCAATTATCATGTTCAAGTGGCGTTAACTTTGGATTTCTTGCGATGGTGCCACAAAATTTGGCAACATCGTTCACGCATTGATTATAGATATTGAATTGTTTAAGCAACTCTTCACCTGGACGTAAGTTCCATATATCTAGTAGTATAGTTGGACCTTGATTTTTGCATGCTACAAAACATGTAAAAAAAATCATCTATAAGTAAAATTTGAAGATAATAAATTGATGAAATTAAGAAATTTAATTTTAAAATATATTAACAATATGTACGTTGGATTTTTGCTTCATTATCGATATCAGTTCGACTACCTTGAGCAGCTATAGGAAGATCAACAAAAACATACATATATATTTAAAATTATAATCGTAATAAATTTATGGAATGAAAATTGGAATAAGAAAAAAAAATGTGTTGTTAAAGTCACTTAAAATCTACATTTCTATTAGTTTTATGGCAAAATAAATTGATTGCATAGTCAGATTTTCTCAAATAAAAGGAAACAACACTTCGACTGACTTTTGGCAAAGTAAATAGTCATATTATGGATTACCTCCAAATGTTTTGGCATAAATTTGATTTATGAAGATGTGCATTAGAAGTTGAGAATGAGCACAAAAAGAAATTGTGCTAAAAGCATTTATCAAATAAATAAATCAGTAAATAAAAATAAATATTGTTGCCAAAAGTCACCTATTATGCAAATGGTGAGTCCCAAGAATCCTGGGATGGTTATCACAATGAATAGAAGAAAAGGGTTGGAATACCGTTCTAAAATAGTGTATAAGGGAAAAGCAAATTTTCAACAAAAATTGGTAGGCATTTTCAACTATTTGAAAAGCCTGAGCAAAACATTAGAAAAATTACTAAATGTTGTTTATATTTTGCAACAAGGGACTTTTTAACAGTTCCAAGTTAAGTAGTAGCTAGAGGGAATGCACACATTGCTAGTTTTGATGGATTTAAGAAAAGAAAAGAAATAGATCATGTACTAAAATTTAAAATGTATCACATGTACGAGCTCTTCTTATCAATTCATAATTAATAAAAAATAGTAACAACATAATTTGAACTTAGATTTTGTGGATAAAAAAGCTTTGATATTATATCAAAAAAAAGTTCAACTCAAAAATTTGAAAGTAGAACTTGTTGGCTGAAATCTAAGAAATTGATAACATATTAAACTTAACCATGCAAACAATTGGATCTATAATTGATTAAAAGAAGTGTAGCCGTGAAAAGGTTTTGAGAGTATAGTTGAAATTTTATTTTTCCTTTTTTCTTTTTTTCTGTCAAAATTATGGACCATTACCCCCAACCTAGTCAAATAAACGTTAATGAATCAACATCCCACGTGACAGTGGTTGAGTAGAGATAAAATAACGTTAATAAATCAAGCAACATAAGGAAGTAATTTTTTCCATTTTCCTTTATTGTTTTTTTTTTTTTTGGCCGATAATCATTTAACCTTTTTCTATTTTTTTATATGGCCCCAATGATATATACTATTACTGTTTAATTAACTGATAATCAAATGTCGTGGTTGGCATAAAACACCTATTTCTTTTGGAGCACAACGTGTTGTAGTGGGATATCATAACTGATCTTCTTCATTGTCCTTCCTACAATCGGCAATTGCTGTGTGGGATATCATAACTGCTCTTCTTGATTCTCCTTCATATAAATGGCAATTGTTGTGTGAGATATCACAACTGCTCTTCTTCTGTCTTTCTTGCAGTCAACAATTGTTTCTGTTTTCTTTTTGCAATTGTGAAGCATCTCGTTTTTTCTCTCTTTCTATATTATCACAAAAAATTGGTAAACCTTATTTTTTTTAATTTTTATTGGGTATTTATTTGTTATTGCTTATTGATTTATGGGTGAGTTACTTTCATTACTTTGTTCCTTGAAAAAATCCCTAATTATATGGAAGCTTAATTTGAAAGAGTTCTAAAATTTTTGACTCTCTCTTTCTAATTAGTGTTTTTATATTTTAAATTTTAATTTTCAAACAACTGTAATTATCTTCCTAAATTTAAACTTAATAGTATATTGAGTTAAGAAGGAATTCTTTATAAATAACAATAACACAGAATGATTCCAAATATACTCTTTGATGATGACCTTAATTTCATATCACACGTTGCTCGTATTTCCCCTTTAATATTCCTTCATGGTGTTATGGGCTCAGGCACCTCTTAAGACTTTGTAATTCTTTAGGTGGGGCATTGGAGGAAGAATAATTTAGCTTATGTTTTGTAGTCTGACCGTTGTTCATAATCTCTTTTCCAACAATCTCCTTCATTAGCTCGTTTCGTTGTGAAAATGTTATAATCAAAAAGGGGGGAAAACTGTAAACTGTTGAATTATGGATCATTAGGGAATGTCTCACATAGAATAGATCTATCAAAGATAACTATACTTAAGTCAAGGATTTAAATGTGTATTTTATTATATTGTAAGTGATGCTTTTAACCATGTTTAAAATTTTCTTAAGTAGCAGTTTGTTTTTGACTATTTTTTTTGCGACTATATCCTTTGTATATGATACAGGATTATTGGGTGCTGAAATACCAAGGCTTGCTTTTGCACAAATCCATGAATCACTAGTAACTACAAGTCTGATTTATGGAATGACTAAGCTTTGTGTAGGATTTTCTTGGCAATGGCTATCACTCAATTCTTACACAGGTAATTTTGTGCTTCCTTTCTTTGGATTTAATGCTAGTTATATTTTTTTTCTTCAAGTCAAGAGAAACTATCACATTATTTAGTACTTCCAATCTAAGACTGTAAATCTGTCAATTTCAAGGAGAAATAAAGAAAATTTTAAGTATGCTAAATGTAAACAGTTTTAACCAATCAAAGAAATAATCAAATATCCAGTTATGATATGTGAAGCAACTCATTTTCTTCTTAATCTATATTATCCATAAATTAAAAAAAAAAAGAAACTTGCTAAGCCTTTTTTTAATATTATTGTTATTGGGTATTTATTTGTAATTGTTTAGTAATTTATTATTACATTTGTTTTACTTTGTTTCTTGGAAAATCCCAAATAACAAGCTGTTATATATGCTTTTTCAATATAAATGACACACGATACACCTCATAGGGTGATACTGTGCGACTTACGGGATAAGTAAGAACCTTGCATTATCATGCAAATAACTTAATGTGCATTTAATAGTATGCAAAAAGTTTGAACAATTGCTAAAAACACTATATTAAATTTAAAAAATTAACCATTAATTAAATTTTAAGTTGCATATTTCACCTTTTTATTTTTTTTATTTTCTTGTAATTTAAGGCTTATTTATTTTATACTTAAAGGCCACATTAACTTTTGTCATTCTTTTTTTCTTGGTATTTTTTTAGTCAATATGTTCCTTAGCTCTTTAAAGAGACTTACGATCATGAGGACTTGTGAAGCAGTTGGACGTGATAAAGAAATGCATTCATCTTAAGAATATACATATAATTATACATTCAAAAAAAATTCATTCTCCAGGTACACAAAGGAAACATTTTTATATTTTATCATATAAATTGCATTGAAATATTGATTTGGAAAGTTAATTCTTCATGTCTTAACCATAAATAACTACTTACAATTTTTTCATACTAATGATTGTAGGTTATAATTGTTTTGATGGACAAAACTTAGATACATGAACCTAATAGATTCAGTGAAAGCTTTTTGCATGAATTTGAGGCATTTTTAGACCTTGCTAAAAATGCTTCTGAAGATGGAAAGCTTTCATGTACGTGTACAAAATGTGTTAATATGCTTCATCATAAACGTGAGATTGTTATCGATCATAATCTAAAATGTGGATTTTCCCCAAGTTATATTAATTGGATATTTCATGGGGAGACTAAGCTTTTGGAATCTAAAGAAGGAAGTTATTCTGAAATTAATCACAGATAACCTACTGTAGGAGGAGAATTTAATCTACAAGGGTATTTTGAGGATATAGTTGCAGCTTGTTCTAATACTACAATGGGGGGTTTTGTGGGGATAACAAAGAAATTGATGATTGTAGGGATGATCAAAATGCCCATCGAAATGGTGAAGGATTGAATAAATAAGCATTGAAATTTTATTGGCCTTTGCAAGAAACTAATGTAGAGCTTTTTAAAGGGTGCAAGAAACATAACATGTTATCATTCATTATAGATCTATTCCACAGGAAGTGTATTCATAAGTGGAGCAATAAGTCTTTTTTAGGGTTACTTAAAATGTTAAGAGAAACATTGCCAGAGGGAGAAAAGTTGCCCAAATCCAATTATGAGGTCAAGAAAATAATTGATGAATTAGGACTTATAAAAAGATTGACATTTGTCCTAGGTTTTGCATGATGTTTTGGGAAGAACATGAGAAAGACAATGTTTGTTCAATTTGTTGTGCCTTAAGATGGGAGAAAAAGCAAACAGATTTTGAAGAGCCAATGAAGAAGAAAACTAAAAAGGCAACAAAATATTTACGTTGGTTTCCCTTAAAGCCTAGACTTTAGAGGTTATTTATCTGTTCCAAATCAGCATCTTTGATGTGATGGCACCTTGATGAACATAAAAATGATGGGCTTTTAAGGCATCCTACTAATGGTCAAGCATGGAAAGAGTTTGATGTACAACATAGGGATTTCTCAAAAGAACCTCAAAATTTTCGACTTGGTTTGGCTAGTAATGGGTTTAATCCATCTAGAAATATGAGTGTGGTGCACAACACTTGGCCTGTTATCATTACTGTGTATAATTTGCCTCCTTGGTTATGCATGAAACAACCATCTTTAATATTGGTCTTACTTATTCCTGGTCCTGAGTCCCCTGGTGATAAAATTGATGCGATGATACAACCTTTAATTAATGAGTTGAAAGATCTTTGGTTTAATGGTTTAGAGATGTATAATGCACATTCAAAAAGAACCTTCCAACTACATGTTGCATTAATGTGGACAATTAATGATTTCCCTGCCTATGGTTTATTGTCAGGTTGGAATACAAAAGGAAAATATGCATGTATGTCTTGTGGTTTTGATACGTGGTCAAAATGGCTAGATCACGGTGGAAAATACTGTTTTATGGGTCATCGTCGATTTTTGGAACTTGATCATCCTTTTAGGAGTGATCAATTCAATTTTGACCACAAGGAAGAATATAGTAAAAGGCCAAAGACACTAAGTGGAAGTGATATTTTAGATGTATTAGAAGGTTAAGTGATTTTGAAGAATGAAGATGGTAAACATATTAAATTGAGTGATGCATTGAAAAACAAATAAAGTATATTTTATATTTTACCTTACTGGGAATTTAATTTGATGAGGTACAACCTTGATGTCATGCATATTAGGAAGAATATGTGTGATAATATTTGCTTGTTTTTGTCTTTCTTATATATGTTAATGAAGAAACATTGCTTATTTGTTGCATTAGAAATGAACTTCATTTTTTTTCTTCGTTTGTTTTCTTTTTTATATGTATATATTAATACACGTCTTTTGTATTCTAAATAGAGAGCATCACGAAGAAATTAAGAGAGAGCATTGTAATCGTAATTAAGGACCCTCTCAATCTGAAGTACAAAAGAGATTACAAGATCAGCTTGAGGTATTAGTCCTGCGGCATTCTCATTGTCACTCAAATGTTATATGATGTCTCCGCTCTAATCTTCGTGAAGCTGTGAGTTATAGTCATTGGAATCATACAAAACATTACGAAAGAGAGGAATTTAAGGAGGCAAGCAATCTTGCTACGAAAAGGAGATAATGTGGCCGTGAATTTTACAATGAAAGTTGTTCGTAATTTTGAGCACACAGGACATGGGACCAAGGACATGAGTAACTGCCACGCGTATGGATGATTGTTACTTTGAGACTTTTTATTGCATACCAGTTGTTGCTTGCTTTATGCGTAACTAATTTAATAACCGTGAGGTGGGTGGGGTTGTCAAACAAAGATCTTCAAATATTCATCCATACGCTTGTAATTCACTTCTGGGTAAAGCTCTGAAGCTTCTTCTCCATCTTCTCCTATCTCAAAGTTTGTCAAACACCCTTCATAGTAAATATGATACCAATGCCCCACCCCTACCTGGGAAGCATGATCCATTCCTGCAATAATATTGTACAGGCTAAGTAAACAATAGATGTTCAACAGCATTATTCATTAGGGCACAAAAAAGCAAGCTAGCAAGTATTACCCTTCATGGAAGCAAGGAAGTCTTGTGCAGAAATGTTGATCTTGTGCAGCTTATTCCCGCTGAGCATCTCCCACGTCTCAACTAACTGCCTTTGTGTGAGAACGTTCTCTGGTGGCCGTAGGTACAATGTTTTGTTCACTGTTCTGGGATCGTCTATTGTCTTGATTGTGTACGTTGCAATGTCTTCTTCATCCATGTAAACCACTGTGTGGCAGAACATATAAAACCAGCAAAGTATCACATGAGGAAGTACACATAACGAATCCAAGTATTTGGAGTTACGAAAGCTTTGGCTAGAGCATTTTTTGTGTTTTCCGGCTTGTGCTTCTTTTTTAAAGCTAGCTGGCTTTGGGATTGGCATTGTTCATGTAACACTACATGGTCTGGGAATACAAATGGGTGGGTCTATTACGCTTTTTTCTTAGAATGGTGAGGAGTGGTACTTTGATTCATTCTGGTCTGATGCCTCAAAACTTTTAAACATTAAGCTTAAAAAAACATGTTCCCAACAATCAAAAGGTAGTAATCTCTTTCACGGAACAACAACCGTCATGTTATACAGAATTGGAATCTGGTCTAGCCTAATTAAAATCTTAGTTCTTACCCTTGGTGTTTCCATCTCCGTAGATAACAACTTTATCACTTGGAGGTGTGAGCCTTCCGAGCTGAGAAAGGTTGGCAGCGAAGTAGCCAGCGAAGCAATTGGCGGATATGTAAGTATAAGGGATGTTAGCATCCTGTATGGCCACATCGACTTTCCTCACAGCTTCCACAAGGCTTTTACGGTCAGAAAACGAGCCCTTAACGAGGTGAGCCACTTGACTTTTGAATGACAGTAGCATATGCAGCTTCTCAATGTCAAGGCCTATCTCGGGGCGTTGGAGGAGATAGGTCTCATGGCCCTCGGCTAAGCTGGCATTCACAATTCTCCTACCAATATACCCAGTAGCTCCAACAACGAGAACTTTGCACCTCGCCATGCGGCCTCTGGTTTGCTTAAGTTTGTGGTGCAACTCCAAGATGAGCCGGAAAGATTGTGCTTTATTATTGTTAAAAAATAATAATAATTAAAAAAATATATGCATTCTATTTAAATAAATGTCTTACTGCAAATTTAATCTCATGCTAAATTACAAAGTTCAGGACTTGTCAAAATATAGTAACTGGTCATTCCGTGTTAGGCGACTCGAAGGAAGACGGACCGGTGGTGTTAGGTGATGCAGATTCTCAAACTACAGCAAAGTTTCTCAACAACTGTCTGAAGCTAATTTTATTTAAGGACAATAAATTTTAATTGATCTCATTTTTGGTAATTTACTAGTTATTCATGAACTTCTCAACGGTCGTTCATGTAATAATAACAAGAGGTGCAAACTAATAGACTTTGGGTTGTCTTTGTTATGTGTTTGGTTTTTTTTAATACTATTATTATTTATTTATTTATTGAATGAAATGCATTTTATTTCCTAAAGTTAAAGTTTTTTTGTATTTCACAGGAGGTTTCAAGTTTTACTACAAAAACTTTGTAATTTCTAATTTTGATATCAGATTTTTATTTATTTTAAAAATTTTCTTTATTCCTAAAAAATTATAAATTTAAAATATTATGATATTTAATCTTTTTAGCACATCATAATTATTTTTATTATTTTTCTTTAAACTTTTTAGAATTTATAATTTTGTATTTTTATGGAATTCAATTTTCGACTCTAACAAAATTTAAAAAATTCTAAAAATACTTCAGAAAAAAATAATAGTGATGAATAAAAAATTTAAATTTTACAACACTTTTTAGAATTAAAAATAAGTTTTAAAATTAACAATATCATTATGTGGGGTGTCAATTGTTGATAAAAGTTTTAGAGTGTAAATTGAAACTCTAATGAAATGAAATGTAAAAAAAAAAATATAACACAAAGTATTTAAGTGCATTGAACTTTTTTTTTTTTGTTGTATTTTATTTTTAAATGTATTTTATATCTCTTTTAAATGATTTCACACGCAGAATTGAGAAAGTAACCGTGTAAAATCGCTCCAACCGTCATTCTTATATTTTAATGTCAAACCAAAACATGGACGTTGAAATAAAACGCAATACATTGAAAACGCAGTGACTTGGACGGATAGGTGGAAAGCGGAGCATCACCGACGTTGAAAACGAAGACTATTAGTTTCCATAACATCATGTGCTACATCGGTTAAACAAACCTATCGATTGAAAGTTTGTTAGCATTTTATATATCCTCATCAACAAAAAAAAAAAACAAAAAATCAATAAACAATTTTATAAATTGTAGATATATTTCCAAAACAACAAAATTAAATTTTTCTTAACATTTGTTATTATGTTATAATAAGAACTAATTTATTTAATTAAATAAATTTTAAAATGATAATTTAAAGAATAATTATAACATTAAATATTATTATTGATAATAAATTTATACAAGTATACTTAGAATATAAATTCACTTCTTTAAATATTATAAAAATCACTTGAAACATATAAATGTTACTGTACATTTGAAACATGCTAATAATGTTCACATTTATATAAATTATACATATGTTTTAAACATAGTCTAGTTTTTCATATTTCCTATGAAGAGAATCCATATTTTCTTCGAGCAATCAATTGAAATCGTAATCGACAACCTGTCATAAAGGCAATTATAAGAAAATGATGACAAATAATTCAACACATATAAATTGCAACTTCTTTATACAATAATGCAAAACATTAGAAATATGTGACCATAAAGTATTGTTAATAATGAACAAAAAGGAAAATAACTTAAATGAAATTAAAGATTGACCATCATCTATCAAGTTATACAACTAGGATAGCTTAAATTGATGAAGTTTAAAAATATCCAAAGTAGTTAGTGTGAAATGACCTTTTCATGAAGTAGTATGATGGTTAGCGCATTTTGTCGAGCTTACCAATCACAATATTGAATGTCATATCTAATCATTTCAAATGCTTGATTTATGTCTAAGAACTTTCTTTTACATTGTGTTATCTTAGACCTTTGGATCCTCTATATCAAATAGTGCACTCCACTTACGTTTAGACTTCAATATCTCCTCTAACAACCTAAATTATATTAATCAACCATATTATATAGATTTTCCTTTCTTGGACATTATTTTAGCATAACCCAAAATATACTTCTATTTGTGACAAAATAGAAAGCTGAGAGGAGGGGAAATACCTTTAAAAGCAAGCATAAGCAGATTATAGTTAAGTACTATGCTTCTTCTTCATGTGGATGGTCATCTTTTGTTGCATCTATCATGTTAACAGTTATAGCTTCTACATCATTCCTAATCCAATTAATTTCCTCAATTTGTTCATTTCATTGTTCTATTATATGATTGACCAATTGATGATTGTCATTAAATTGACACATCAACTTTTCCCCAATATCATAGGTATCCCGAGGTCTACTTCTAATAACAACATGCCAATTAGGTTGCAATATGGCTTGAACATAAAAGACTTGCTTGACTTGTGATGCCAAAACAAAATGTTCATCCTTTGAATGACCACCCGTATGAACCAACTTCGAGAAGTTAACTAAAGTGAATCCAAATTTGTCTCTTTTAATGCTCCTTCCCCTCTCTACATCAACCCAATCACATTTAAATCACACAACTCTAAATTTGTCAAAATAATTCAATTCAATCATGTCTTTTATCACACCATAATAAGCAACATCTTCTAATGACGAGGATGTTTTTGTTGACACAACGACACTACTATTCTGTGTCTTTCTTTTATTTTCTACATCTTTTGTATAAAATCTAACACCTCCAACAATATATCCTTTAAACCTCTTTCCAACTTTATTTGGACCAAGAGCATTTGATATGTTTAGTAATTTTTGGACAATTTAATTGGGTTAACTATCCAACCTAATAAGAATGAAAAAAAAAAAAACAACATTAGTATTAGTAAAATAATTATGGTTAAGATATATGTTATATTGTAGTTTTAACGAATAATTATACATGAGAAAAAAATAATACTTTTAAATAAAATTGAATTTAAGAAAGGTAAAAGTTATCGAACTTAAAGAGGAATATATATATATATATATATATATATATAAATCACTCTGTAAATGTTGAATGATGAATTTTTTCTATCTCAGATTGAGAGGGTCCTTAATTACGATTACAATGCTCTCTCTTAATTTCTTCGTGATGCTCTCTATTTAGAATACAAAAGACGTGTATTAATATATACATATAAAAAAGAAAACAAACGAAGAAAAAAAATGAAGTTCATTTCTAATGCAACAAATAAGCAATGTTTCTTCATTAACATATATAAGAAAGACAAAAACAAGCAAATATTATCACACATATTCTTCCTAATATGCATGACATCAAGGTTGTACCTCATCAAATTAAATTCCCAGTAAGGTAAAATATAAAATATACTTTATTTGTTTTTCAATGCATCACTCAATTTAATATGTTTACCATCTTCATTCTTCAAAATCACTTAACCTTCTAATACATCTAAAATATCACTTCCACTTAGTGTCTTTGGCCTTTTACTATATTCTTCCTTGTGGTCAAAATTGAATTGATCACTCCTAAAAGGATGATCAAGTTCCAAAAATCGACGATGACCTATAAAACAGTATTTTCCACCGTGATCTAGCCATTTTGACCACGTATCAAAACCACAAGACATACATGCATATTTTCCTTTTGTATTCCAACCTGACAATAAACCATAGGCAGGGAAATCATTAATTGTCCACATTAATGCAACATGTAGTTGGAAGGTTCTTTTTGAATGTACATTATGCATCTCTAAACCATTAAACCAAAGATCTTTCAACTCATTAATTAAAGTTTGTATCATCACATCAATTTTATCACCAGGGGACTCAGGACCACGAATAAGTAAGACCAATATTAAAGATGGTTGTTTCATGCATAACCAAGGAGGCAAATTATACACAGTAATAATAACAGGCCAAGTGTTGTGCACCACACTCATATTTCCAGATGGATTAAACCCATTACTAGCTAAACCAAGTCAAAAATTTCGAGGTTCTTTTGAGAAATCCCTATGTTGTACATCAAACTCTTTCCATGCTTGACCATTAGTAGGATGCCTCAATAAACATAGTTGTGTACTAATACTACTCTTGCAGAATTATTTGATATTAAAATTTAATGCTCTCCAGTATACCAACCTTCAGAAAAAGAAAAAAAAAACCCAAAAAAATGTACGTTGTAAATGTCAAACTCAAAGATTCATGTTTAAAACAAAACAAGGTGTTTTTATCCCACGAATTATTGAGACTCATTTAACAAATGTATATTTCAAATCCATATACTGATATATATATATATATATGCATTCTCCTCTTATTCATTTAGAAATCTGATAGAAATATTTGTTCTTATCCATTTTATAAAACTTTTTTTTTTTTTGTGTTCTCGTCTACAAATGAATCTTAGACCATAAGTTATATTGATTTAAATGCATGTGATTTATCTTCTTATCAAAATTTTTGTATGATAATGATATAATACTACTTTGTTGTATGGAGTAATACTCCAATAATTTGTGCATATAATAATATATTAACAAATAATATACCTTTTAAAGTCATTACTTATCATAATAACTATTTAATTCATACTTTACCGAATAATTGTGAAATTTGCCTTTATGTATTACAATGTATATATATATATTTCAATTATTACCAAACAATCGATTACATTTGCTGATAAAGTAAGTTGCCTTTATTCCTGATTTTGCCAATTGAGCAATCCTTCGATACTGTACAAAACCACTATACACTCCAAGGCAAAGTTTTAGGTGGATGCCAAAAGGGATTAACGATAAATTCACAAGTCCTATTGTGCTCACTGAAAAAATTTGTTTGAGTACACAACTCATGTTCATGCTAAACAGCCTCTAAAACCTTTTCTTAGGGCAGTTTCATCCAAGTTCCTTCCTATGAAAACCAGCTTGTTTATTCTCTTCTCGTCAGGTTCCCATGCTTTGCCAGAGCAGCCATCCAATGTGGAATGAACCCCCTGGAAAACAAGGAAAAAAAAAACAAAACAAAACAAAAATGGCATCATTTAAGAACGATGAAACATAGAAACTTGAAACAGTAATTTGATTTAGATCCAATGGAAACCACTGGTGTCAAGCATGCTGTGTGTTTAGTCTATGTAGTTTCTTAATACTGTGAGTATACCATATCAAGAAGGAAACCATACCTGAAATATGTAACACTGATCGGAGCCCGTCACAGACAATATGCCCTTCATTCTGTACAAGTCCTCACCTTTCTCTTCAACTAGTCTTTCAAGCCAATCATCAACCTGGTCCATGACAAATTAAATAAGAATTTTCAGTTCATTGACCATAATATATACTAAACAGTTCCCACGATTCTCTCAAATCAAAGTCTTCAAACAGAATATGTGGACAGAAAACCAGTTAACCTCCCATTCAGTAGACAGGTTCATTGGACCACCTTTTTGTTTTATATTCATCTATGAATAAAATTAGAGATACAAAACTTTTTACTCTCATTTACTAATTCAAATACCATCTGAACCACCAAGAGCATGCCAAAAACCTTAAAAAGAGTATTTAGTAAACTTAATTGTACAGGTCCTCATACAGATTAATAAAAGAGTATATAGCATGAGACTACACAGGAAACAAAAACTATAGGGTTCTCAGAATGATTAGTAAGAGTATTTTAAGTACATGTAATAATATTCTCAGCATTAGGTCAAACTTAAATCTGCTTGCATTAGAGATATACATAGCCTTACCTTTATTTTACAAGAGACTATATCCGTGAATTAATGTGTGACCTTCAGCTCACAATATTTCAAGTAACTGTATTGGGGAGTTCCCTACTTGCAATGTGCTACATCTCAGTCCGAGTGTAGTAAGAACTGGGAAAGGTTATAGGGAATATCCACAACCAATACATCATGTGATGGTGTGGGTGTAGCAAAAAATATGCAAGGGTTACTACACCTTTATGGATGAAAGTGGGTAAAAAAAAATAGCACATGAAAGAGGATTTTTGAGACATGGAACATTGGTACTTTAACAGGTGAATCGATGCAAATTATGGATACTATGATTAGGATGAGGGTAAATAGTATGCCTCCAAAAGACAAGATGGATTGGGAAAAATGTAAGGATTTCAGGATTTGATTTTAGTATATGAGTAGTGCTACGAGTAAGAATGGAGTATGATTTATTATTAACAGTTGGCTGAAAGAAAAGATAGTAGAAAGACATGATAATCCTCGTGAAATTGGTGTTAGACAAAGAAATGATTAAGATTAGAGGGGACGTAAGAAATGATATGGATGGATTCGAGAAAATACATGGAGAGTATGAGTATGGATGACTAAACAATGAAGGTTAACCATGCTTAACTATAGTCTCTTTAGGCATAACATTTAATCATAACCCATTGATGATAAGGATGCAAGACATGTTACAAACATGATAGATGACTAAAATATATAATGTTTTGGTATGACTATACCCCTCAATTGGAATCTCATTATTTTAGAATGAGATGCAATTGTTCGTCATGATGTTATTAACAATGTACTCAAAGTAAGCTAAGGAAATGTTAGGCAAAGCATATGCCTAGTTCAGAAAATACAACAAGGACTTTCTATAGGGATTTAAGTTTATTAGCAGTGAGAGAATTGAGATTTTGGCTGGAGTTTGATTATGTTGCTTAATCACATTATACTCGCTTGATGTATTTTAGGAAAAATCCATTGTCTTTTTCAATGGCAATTTCTACTCGGCTGGTACTTGTAAAGGCAATACAATAGAGGCCACGTAGCTAATTTATGACCTCATCAGCGGTACCAACAGAAAAAGTTTTGACTGGACGAACGTCAAAATAAACACGATACATGGAAAACTGGGGGCTTGCATTTCAGAATTAGATTGTCAGACTTTTGACATTGAGCTTAAGAATAACAATGGTAACAATTTTACAGGGGTACTTTCAAACACCAAGCTAAGATTATCTTTTTGTAACCGTAGATTCTATTTGACAAACAAATTCTATATTAGTTTGCATATCATAATTCGCATATATATCTGTTGAAAGACAGAATATATATATCCTTTACGAGAAGAAAATGCCTTGTTGGCAGTGTCTGAATTGTGAGACCGAAAAAAAAAAAAGAAAAAGAAGGAAAAGGACTTGGCAGTTGGCTCCATCTTTCTTAATAATCGCTAAGTCGTAGTCACAAATAAATGTCAAATGGGAGACCTCAAAGCAACGTGGAAATATCGTGTTTTCTTTTCAAGTTATTAACGTATTAATTTAATAGTAAATTACGTAATATATATATATTTTTTATTTTATTTTATTTTATTTTTCCTCGTAGTATCTTACACTCTCTCCCCTCACATTTGAAGGGGAGACTTTTAAAATAAATCTTTAATTCCTTAACATCTACAGTATCAAAGCCATAATATAATTCTTTAAATGACGATCCACCATGCTTCCCAACGCAGGGAAGCGGGATGGTTTGTCATGTGTTGGGAGACTAACCAAGTCCAAAATATACGTTAATTATGCACAATGTAGGTGAGACACTTTCCCCTATTTTCAAAATCTTAGGCCATAAAGCAAGTCGATTAGGTTATCTACCTTTATATGTATTATAGAGAGAGACCCTTTTGTTCGTTTTTTCTTTTCTTTTCTTTTTTTCTGCGGTATATAGCTGTTCCGACTGGTTGGTAGATAGTTAGAGAAACTTATTTAGAATAAATCAAAAAGTTAAAAATTATAAAGAATTTTTCTTCATTTTAGTTTGATGTAAATGTTATATTATTTTAAATTTCTAGTAATCGCGGTCTTTTTTTATTCAAAATAGAAAATTATGGATATGAAACTTATGGATCGCATTGTTAGAGAGGCATCCATGAATACAATTAAAATTTATTGTCCTTGAACGTAATTACCTTTTGAAATTCGGATTTTAATAAATTTCACATAAATGTGCATCACCTAACACCACCAGCCCAACTTCCTTCAAGCCGTCCAATTGAAATTCTAACTACATTTTGACATGTTGCAAAGCATCAACAAAAAGCGTAACTAGAAATATATGTCGTTGCACTTGGAAGTTAGGGGTTAGGTATAATATCACCAAATTTCCGCATGTGTCTGAATTAATTAATCAATTAGTGACAGCCAATCTATGCATATGAGTTTCCATATATAGTTCTAGGCAGCAACAGCATTTTGTTGCACCACCAAATTAAGCAAAAGAGGGCACATGGCAAAGAGCAAGGTTCTCATAGTTGGGTCTACCGGGTATATTGGTAGGAAGATTGTGAAAGCAAGCTTAGCAGAGGGCCATGTGACCTATCTCCTCCAACGCCCTGATATAGGCCTTGACATTGAGAAACTGCAAATACTACTGTCCTTCAAAAGGCAAGGGGCTCGCCTCGTTGAGGGCTCGTTTTCTGACCATGAAAGCCTTGTGGAAGCCGTGAAGAAAGTTGATGTGGTCATATGCACCGTGTCAGGAGTCCATTTTCGGAGCCACAACATTTTGACGCAGCTCAAGCTCGTCGAGGCCATCAAAGAGGCAGGCAATGTTAAGGTAAAGCAAGCTCATCACCCTCCACAATTTCAATTAGTCAATCGTCCATTCCTTGAGATACCTGAATTGGGTTTGGCGATGTATTGCTGTCTGTACGTACAAAAATATAGTATAGCCAACAAGACCACGGTGTCACAGAATTGAGCTATATATCCTGTTTGCAGTATGAATGTTAAAACTCTGAATCTTTAAGTTAGATACTATGGATGGAGTAAAAAGAGAGAGAGAGTGTGTATATTATTCCAGCTTCACAAAAAAAAAAAAAAAAAGTCTACCCAGTTTAGTGAATTTTAAAAATATGCAACTGATGTGATTTACGCTCAGGTGCTTGTGTTCTATGTCATGATTTAGCCCTCAATTCTTGGTACGTGTACAGAGAACTACAAATGGGCTGGGGCTGGATTAATGGGCCTGAAAGTCTACGCTACGAATTTAGAAGCACCAAGGCCTAATCGGCATCAACTTGGCATCGTAATTTTATAAACAGAATGTATAACTTTATTTGAAACTTCCTTACACGAATTAACTCTTTTAAAAGATAAAACATCGCATCATATCATATTGTTGTTCTAGGTTGTTATTCTGTACCTGTTACTTTACCCTAAGAATTATGACCTATCAACGATTCAGTTTGGTGTTTCCATATACTTACTCGTGAATGTATAGTATCAAACATCATAATTAGTGCTAAAAGTACAAAGTGGTCCATGTGCAGTAAACTTAGTAAGTAAATTTTTACGTGACCATTGAATATAGCATCACGTGTGACAAGGAAACAAATATTATCAAAACAGAATCGAAATTATGTATCATTTTGATCAAATCAAATGATAACACAATTTTATGTATGTTTTACTGATTTATCTTTCATGACGACCATTCTTTTGTGTCCCTATACCATTTATAAATTGCATATAACCATAAATTCTTGCAGCGGTTCTTGCCATCAGAGTTTGGTATGGACCCAGCACGAATGGAACATGCACTTGAACCTGGAAGAGAAACATTTGATCAGAAAATGATAGTGAGAAGGGCAATAGAGGATGCTAACATCCCTCATACTTACATAACCGCTAATTGCTTCGCGGGCTATTTCGCTGGCAACCTTTCTCAGCATGGAAGGCTCACACCTCCAAAAGATGAAGTCTTTATCTACGGAGATGGAAACACCAAGGGTAAGAACTCAGATTTTAGGCTAGACTAGAATCTAATTAACTATTATATGATGATTAGTTTGACCCAAGACAAAGAAATTAAAATATTGCTTGCGACTATACTTTTAGCTTAATGGTTACACTAGAGGCTTAAGATCATAATGAATCAAATTGAAGTCCCATCCCTCATAAATCTATCTAAGAAAAAAGCGAATAATTTTTATTAATATTGTTAGTTTTTGTATGTGCTGCCTTACAGTGGTTTATATGGATGAAGACGACGTGGCAACATACACAATCAAGACAATAGACGATCCCAGAACGGTGAACAAAACATTGTACCTAATGCCACCAGATAACATTCTCACACAAAGGCAGTTAGTCGAGACGTGGGAGATGCTCAGTAGGCGTAAGCTGCAAAAGATCAACATTTCAGCACAAGACTTCCTTGCCTCCATGAAGGGTAATATATTCTGTTGAGGATCATAGTTAGGCAAAATTACAAATGGGATTCAATTAAATATTTGCCCGCTTGATTTTTTTTTTTGTCCTAATGAATAATGTTGTTGAACAACAAATTTTTTTTTTTTCTCGGCCTGTACAATATTATTGCAGGAATGGATCATGCCCAGCAGGCAGGCGCGGGGCATTTTTATCATATTTACTATGAGGGGTGTTTGACAAACTTTGAGATAGGAAAAGGCGGAGAAGAAGCTTCAGAGCTTTATCCAGAAGTGCATTACAAGTGCATGGATGAATATTTGAAGATATATGTTTGACAACCCCGTCAATATCAGAGTTACTAATTAGTTACACATAGTTTAAGCAACAATTGATAAGCAATAAAATGCCTTGGAAGTCACAACCATCCTTAGTTATGTCGATTGCTGATGTCTGCGGTCCCATGTCATTTGTGCGCCAAATTTACTGCGACATTATCTCAATCTTATAACAAGATCGTTTGTCTCCTTAGCTTTCTTCCTTTGGTCTACTTCATGAAGATTAGACCTGAGACGTTCAATCTCTACACTTTCCTTTTCTTGTTTACCCTTTTCTTTTATATGGGCTCTTTTATTTTCTTTTAAATAGAAATGAGAACACCTTCAGCTGTTAGAAAGCCGTATCACATCATACAATAAAAATTTTAATAAACACAGATATGGAATAGCAACGAACATTTGACCACCAATCAATTATTAATAATTATCTCCTCTGGTCAGCTCAGTTTTCCCGACACTACTACTCTTATTGCCTTAAACTACCCCGAGTTCCTAGATCAACCCAACTAAAACACTGAAATCGAACCCCCAAATCACTTAGTGCTTATCAAATATAAAACTTGGGAGTAAGGTTGAAGATGTTGAAAATAGTAAAAGTTGAAGGCGTTGAAACAAATAAAAAAGAAAATTAAGTAGAATATATATGTAAATGAATTAAATTAAATAGAGATGAAATAATATCTAAAATATATTTAGTATTATTTTTAAAGATAATTTTGCCTCTGTACGTAATATATTAATATAATTAATTATAACAATTATCCTTTCAAGATACCTCAGATCTCCTTACAATAAATCACGAGTTAATATAAATAGTACTGATATAGTTGATATAATAATTTCTAATTAAAACAAAAAAAACAAAGAGAGAAAAAAAATTTTATTTTTTTAGTTTAATGGATAAAGATAAAAAATTATTTTTATATTATTTATGATTTAATATTTTATAAAAATAAATATTAAATTAGAAAAAAAAATGTTGTTGGTTTTGACTGATGATTTTATTATTATAATGACTAATCTTCAAACAAAAAAAATAAATAGTAAAAAATAATTAATTTGACCAATATAATTTTAAAAGTTTCAAAAAGTTTTAGGTAATGGTAAACTAACTATGTAAGGTCACATTTGGTCTTTTATAGCATATTTAAGTTTTGGGTCATTTTTTTTATATGTGAGACTTTTTTGAGTTTTTTTTTTTTACTGTAAGGTATAAAACAACTGCTATCTTATAAATAAATACAACATGACTTATAATTTCTAATGTAGGATACAAGTTTTTTAAAATATATTTATTTTTTTAACTTTTTTTAGATACTTTAAAAGATTAAATTTTGCTAAATTAACCAATGAATATATAAAACATTATATTTGGTGTCTTTCAAACTATAAACTAAAACTAAGTTATACAAGTTTTGATATTAAGAATGATGGTGAAAAAAAAATTTCTTTAAACAATAACTTATTAATGAATAATAATGAACTTGTTGTCTTATTATATTTTCTTAGATCACACGGTTAAATAGAGTTAAACATTGTTAAGTTTTATGCTTGTCTAATTTATTTTTATAATAGTTTTAGTTATCTCACTTAGAATCTTATAAGAATGATCCCACTTCACTCTTATATGATTAAATTTATCAAATGTACATTTTAGTAACATATCGCCTACAAGAATTATATAATTCATTAAGAGTATAACTCAACTTCAAACATTAGAATTATTATATTATCTACACTATATGAGAAACTTTAAAATTTTAGTAATGCATATTAGGTCAATCAGTAACTTGTTATTACTTATATGAACCTACTTTAAAAAGTCTCTTATCACATAAGTTTAGTTCTCATCATTATTAACCATACTATATAGCTATTAGTTTCATTTCCCTTGATGTATTTTTTACTAGTTTTTTGCATAGTGATTTTGTTAGATTTTCAGTCAAATTTATTTAAGAACTTATGAAATTAAGTGATATTATTTCATTATTCAACTATTGCTCTATTAATTCATATATCAAACGAATATATCTGCTCTTCTCATTATATGATTTACTTTTTGTTCAAATAATAGTGGTTTGATTATCACAATGCATCAATATTGACCATATTAGCTTTTCCCATAATAGGATATTCATTAAAAAGTTTTGTAGCCAATTTGCCTCCACATTAACCATCTTCAGAACTATAAACTCATATTTATAGTTGGACTAAGTAATAATGATTTACTTGGCAGACTTTCAAATCACTACTCTACCTCTGAGGGAGAATATGTAGCCACTTGTCGATTTTAACTCATCTAAATTAAAGATTTAGTCAGTATCCCTCTACTCTTCCAATTTAGGGAGAAATCCACTATATAATATACCATAATTAATAGTATCTTTTAAATATCTTAAAATTCTTGTCAAAACATTTTAACAATTGTGGTTTGAATTACATGTATATCTATTTAGTCTACACACAATATATGCAATATCAGGATGTATAAAATTCATTAGATGCATCAAACTACCAATGATTTGAGTATACTTATACTAAAATACATGATCACCATTGTATTTTAGTAAATGTACATTTACATCAAAATGAGTTAAAATTGGTTTTGCATCAAAACTTTCATATTTATTAAAAAGTTTCTCTACATAATACTCATATGAAAAAAAATATACAATTAAGAGTTCTAGAAATTTTAACCCCTAGAATGATATTTTCTTCTCCTAAATCTTTCTTGTCAAAGCAAGCAATTATTTAGTATTAGTTATTACTTTTAAACTAAGATAAAGATGAGCTTATCATCAACATACAATCATTTAATAACATGTCATTTTCATTTTTTGTATAAACACATTTATTAAGACTAATAATAGAAAAACCATTATAGATCAAAACTGCATCAAACCTCTCATGTCATTATTTAGGTCTCTGTTTCAATCTATACAAATATTTAATAAGTTTACAAACCTTCGTCTCTTAACTATGAACTTTATAACTTTTAGGTCATGACATGTAAATTTCTTCATCAAGATTACCATAAAATAAAGCAATTTTTACATCCATTTGGAGAACATTAAGCGTGTAAATTGATGCTAATATAAACAACATTCTAATAGAGGTAATTCTAGCAATAAAAACAAATGTATCAAAATAATCAATACTATTGATTTATGTAAACCTTTCTACTGCAAGTTTAGCCTTGTACTTATTAATGGATCCATCTAATTTATATATTTTTTTCCTAAAGATCCACTTATTACCTATGGTTTTGGTTCTTGTAAGTGAATTCACTGATTTCTATATACAATTGTGATTCAAAAATTCGATCTCACTTTATATGACTTTTACTTACTTGTTGGAATCATTAGAGTATATTGCTTTCAAATAATTCAAACAAACTTTGTTGAATACTAGAGTGTTAAACTCATCATCAAAGGTCTTTTATACTCTTTGTGTCATGCTACTCCTCAATTTTGGTTTAGAACATGTAATAGAGGGAACTCTTTCTAACTCTATGATAAAGATAAGTAATGTACTGACTCCCTTTTTATAGAAAATATATACTTAAAAAACTCTGCATTATTTGTCTTAATAATAATGTTAGCATCAAGAATATCACTCTTAATAACAAAAAAAAAATAAAATGATAAATGGTACTTTAATTTGTATAACCTATAAACATGTAATTAAAGATTTTAGAACATATTTTCCTCTTCATTAATTCAAACAAAAGTACTTTAGCAAGAAACCCTTATATTTTCAAATAACTTAGATTAGAAAAATAGCCCTTCCATAGTTTACATGAAGTCTTACCAATTTGCTTATAAGAAATTCTGTAATGCAAATCACATGTAGAAAGTATTTTCTATCCCCATAAATGATGTGGAGCACCAAAACTACCTAGCATAACATTCATTATTTCCTTTAAAGTTTTATTTTTCCTCTTTGTTAGCCCATTTGACTCGAGTGAGTAAGAAGTTTTAACCTCACGAATAATATCATCATTTTCATAAAAATTAACAATAATCAAGAATTATATTCTTCTCCCTTATCTGAACTAAATCTCTTTATCTTCTTATCTAATTGGTTTTCTACTTTACTCTTATACTTGATAAACACATCGCACACTCCATCCTTGTCACTTAATAGGAAAACTTTGGTGTATCTAAAATAATTATCTATAATAATCACATAAAATTGGTTGCCACCTTTAGTCATGGTACTTTTCAAATTTCTCAAATCATAATGGACTAAGCACAGTAATTTAATTTCTTATTGAACTAATTTGTAATTTTTCTTGGCTAATTTGGCCTCCACATTTAAACATATTACTACATTAATTTTTAATCAAGCCAAGTTGTCTTAACTTTATGTAAGAATCACTTATATGTCTTAATCTAACTTGTCATAAATAATAAGAGTTGACAATATAAGCAAAAAAAGGTATATGCATTTTCATTATTATTAATAATAAATACATTCAAAATGAAAAGTCTTTAGTCACCATACCCTTTCCCTACAAATATATCATTCTTAGTTATAACAACTCTATCAAACTCAAAAGAAACCTTCAGTTCAACCTTTCCTAGTAAGGACATAAAAATTAAATTAATATGAATATCTAGGATATAGAGGTCCTCATTCAAGGACAACACCTTTCTTGAAGTAAGTTTGATAAGGACTTTGCCCTTACTTAAAATAAGTATTATTCTTTAATTTCCCATAAAGATATTTTCTTCTCTATTTCCTACTAATGTGTAAGAAACAAATGCACTTATATCTCTATAAATGCTTCTTACAGTATTGGAATTTATTGTCCACTCTTTTAAGTTAGTGGCAATTTTGACTTGAAAAAATAACAACAATAATAACATTTTTTTATACCAAATTGGCATTTGGTTTGACAAGTATGTCATTCCCTTTTCATCTGTCTGCATTAAGGGACATGATGTCCAAGTTTTTCATACATATAGCAGATGTTTTTCTTTTTTATGGTTAGACTACTATTCTTGGACTTATTATATTTTTGGTACTTATTTTCATATCTTTTCCTATTATGATGGTGATGATGACTATAATGACTTTTTTCACCTTTTTTATGTTCCACAACATTTGCCTTTAAAGCTATCTGTTTCACTTTTACTTTTTTTGTTCATGTTTTTCTTTTGTCCTTAATCAAGATATACACTATACACATCCTCCAGTAACATGTACTTGCTTTAGTGCTTCATTTAAGTCATTCCGAGAATATGAAAGCTTTTCGATGAGATATCCTACTAGATACTCCTCTGGTAGCTTAATGTTCTCATTCTTTAAGTCATTTGGTAGCTTAAGATACTTATTGATCTAATCTTGACTACTATTTTCATCCATCATATGAAAATGCAAATAATTATTTATAAGAAGCTTTTAAGTGCTAGTATCTCAAACCATAAAATTTTTATTAATCTTTTTTCATATCTCTTTGGCTTCCTTTGAAGAGAAGTAAACACTAAAAAGGTTATTAGAAAATATACTAACAATGGTGTGATTTTATTAACTTGTTCCTAAGTAAGATGTATTTTGTCATAACTTTTAGAGCCAAATTTTGATTTTAGTTTGGAAAGTGCAAAAATAGTGTTTTTTCAAAAGTGTTTGGATGAAGATGAAAATATTATATTTAGATTGCTTAGGGTTTAATGTCTAATAAAAATGAATATTAAAGTCAAAGATAATGGTTAAGGGTTATGACTAACAAATAATTTTCCTACAACATAATATGAAATGTCGCAAAACATTTTGGGTTAAGGTGAACTAATTGTGTGGGGTTACATTATACCTCTTATATTAAACCTAGGTTTTGGGTGATTATCTTATGCACTAAGCCTTTCTTTATCCTTTTTATTTTATAAAGTATAAAAAAATGTTGTTTTATAAACAAGTATAACAATACTTCCCATTTTTAATATGGGAAGCAAAAATTTTAAAATATACTTATTTTCCAATAAGAGGTCAAACCTTAATTTTTTGGATGAGATCACAATGGACAATCAAGTCTCGGGTGTTAACTTTCTCCCTCTTTATATAATCAAATAGATATATAGGGCAAAAAAAAATAATAATTGACAAACAAGAGGACAAATTTGAATTATGACAAAACTTATACCATCAAAATAATAGGATTACGATTAAATTCTTCCTTAGACAATCTAGAAACTATCAAAAAGTATTTTCTTCAAGAATAACTAATTTTTCACTAATAATAATCTTACCAATAACCACAAATACAAAAGAAAATATCTAATAAAGTGGATACTATAAGAACAAGCTTTTTAAAGACAAATAAGTATATCAAGATATAAATCAAACAAAAGCTTATGTTGTCAAAAACATCATACTAAAATTGTTGCAAAATAAAATCTCAAAACTATACTTAAACAGTCAATCAACGATTGTTTTATGTTTTTTTTTAATCTTTTTTCTCTTCTTATTAATTTCCTTTTCATTTGTTGTAACACACTTCTTAAACCATCTATTTTGTCTCTTGGTGGAGTTTGTTTTTGTTATTTAGGGTTACTGTTATTGTTTAGTTTGAAACAATTAAGTGTTAATGTATTTGATAATTTTGTTTAGGTTTTTTTGTTTGGTAACAGGTCTCCTTAAAAGTAGCCAATTGAAAAACTATGTTATAACTACCTTTTAAGGATATCAACAACTAATCGTTAATATATGTCCAAAATAAATTTAATAATATTCTAATTATCTAAACTATTCTAAAGGATATGGATTCATAATTTAACGAAATCCAAAAATTATAAATTTTGGTTATACAAATCATTTTTTAAAAGGATAAATCCATCATATAATCCATATTGGTTATAACTTCTAATATTAGTAAAGTTTGGAATTAAAACTTTTATAAAGAAAATAAATTAGTAGAATTAAAAAATGAAATTATTAATAAATTTTTAAAAGAGGAAAAACTCAATTTTCTAGTTAATCAAAGTTTAGCTCTTATCTACAAATAAAACCTTGATTATTGTTTGTATCAAGAGCATGGATATTACACATATTTTGTTGTTTGAAAAAAAAAAAAACCTTATGTTAGTAAGATTTGGAAGAAGAAAAAATTTATAATAATAAATCTGAAAAATATAAGAATAAGAGAAACATAATATTAACAATTTAAAAAATAAATAGAGACAAACAAAAAAAAAACTATCAAAGCAATTTTCAAAAAACCTATATATATATATATGTATGTATGTATTACATTAAGTAAAAGAAACTCTCACCTTGCTTTTCTTTAATTGTAAAAAGAAAATATATAGATGATACAATTTTCAAAAATTTCAAATTTATTTTAAATTAACAATAAATTACCAATTTAAAAAATTTTAGACTTAAAAAGTATTTATCTACTTATTAGTTTTGGATAATCTCAACTAACTCTCACATACCTCCCATTATAATCTCATTTTGTCCTTAACTCTCAAATTATGCAAAAAAAGTCTTAGATTGCACTTTCTCGCTACCAACCATAAGCTTAACTTTTAATAATTTAATCGAACACAAACATATCATCATCAAGTTCTCATTCTCATTCTTGTCACTAGCAGTAACATTGAAACCTCATTGGTTCTCACTAACTTCATGTTGAATAATGGATCCATATGAGCTCTTTTCTAATAATATGCTTTTTTTTTTGAGTTCTTGAATCCATAATTTCTAATTCTTTAAAAGGTGTTTTACTTATATTGAATAGAACATTTATTGTGTTAAGGATTATTTAATTACAAAAATGGATATTTGCTTAACGGTAATTATCATCACAATTACAAAAATTAGTTACCTTATTTTCAATCATGTAACTAGAGATAGTGTAGATAAGGGTTGATTCTACAAGAAGTGTTATCAATTCAATGTTAGATAAATAAAACCTAAAGGCAATATTATGAAGGAGGGTAATTTGATTTATGACTTTATGCCTATTAAAGTAAACAAAATATCTTATAAAAATATTGATCAATGAAATTTCAGTTTTAGATTCATTTGCAATTATGAAATTTACTGCCTTTAGTTATCCATATTTTTGTGTCAATTATGTTGAAACTATTAACCATAAATAACAAAAGAACCTATTACCTGAATTCTTTTTTAAATATTAACAAGGCAAAACAAAATTTCTATTTAGATTATAACCATTATAGCCCTAAAATAAGTTCTTTAAAGTTATATACTCATAACTTTAAGATTTAGAAAAATAGGTTAATAAATGTAACAATCATATAAACTCGAATTGTTTAACTTGTATTAAATTATTCATAACAATAAGAAAAAACTTGTTTACTATGTCTTATTGTTAATAGCTACTTAGTGATTAGGAATACAATTAATACTTGTCACAATCCCTAACTCTAGCAATTCATATTCATTTAATTAATTCAACGGGTATAACTAAATTGATTCAACAAACAATCATTCAATAATTTAATCAAAATAACTCAAACAATTCTAATAAAAAAGAAAGAAACATAAAAAAATGTATTTCATTAAAATATCAAATGTTCTGAAATCCTCTAAAATTGTTAAAAATTACTAACTAGGCATACATAAAAACAAAAACAAAAAAGCAAAAAAAAACTAAATTCTTACTATAGCCATGTCTGCCACCCTCCTTGTATTATTTTTTTTCTTCTCTTCTCTTAATAGCTAAAAAGGTATTTATTTATATGCTAGAGAACATACACAGTATATACAAGAAAACCTTAGAGCACTCTTACAAATAACTCTTAAATTCTTGAGGTTACAATGAACTCATTTCCTTAACTATGATATAGTTCTTATAACAAGTGTCAGACTAATTTTTCAATAGATATAATCTAAATTAAGGTATACTTTCTTCATTGAAGTTTTATTTCTATTTTTTTGAGTTTTCCACACATCCAATCTTATCCAAAAGAAAGGTTTAGAACCTAATTTATGAACTGAAAGCTAAGACTAGCTCAATTCAGCTTATGACGAATTTTATAGTGACTTCTCAATTATTTTTAGACTATTAAACAACTAATCTAAACTCAGATGTCTTCATAATAATTGTATGCATAAATGTGAACTCTAATTTAGGATTTTAAATTGTCCAATTTAGATCTTTGAAACTTAAGTTATACTCATTTAAATATTTAGTGCTCAGACAAAAATTCTACTCCTATTAGGATTTGGATTTTTGTTTTTGTCATATCTTTTAAGTAATTTCTCAAATTCCAAAAGAAAACTTAGATCCAACCTCACGACCCTAATTTGAAAAATTTGAGATGTCTACTACAATTTCACTGAAAATCACCTTTTTGATCTAAACCATTAAGTTAGTGAAAAACTTAACATAAACAACAAAAGTCAAAATGATAAAATGTTGAAATTTTGTTTACTAAAAGTACAAATTCTCAAAAGAATTTTAAAATATACCTAAATTATAAAACATATTATAATTAATTTAAATAAGTATGAAACTTTAAAAACAACTAAATATAAAAATAAATAAATGAATTTTTGTTCATTATTTAATGCTTTCATACTTATGTCTTTAAAATTGTCTAAATAAAACTTATTGAATTCATATTTTTAGTTCTTTACAAAAATTAAAAATTTATGTAACACGCATAACATGCAATCTCAATTCTAGTTTATATTATATGTGTGTGTGAGTATAAACACACATATGCACATATACCATAACATGAATAGATAAAGAACAATTTAAATATATTTCTTCTATAAATATTGAGACATGAATTTGAAGCTTTTTAATAAAGGGAAAATTTTCTTTTCTTTTTCCTTTATTGATTTTTTTTTTCTTTTATGTTTTTCTCTTTCTAAGCACTTTAAGAGTAGGTATTTTTTCTTTTTAAGAGAAAATTAGTGAATTTAAAAAATTATTTTCTCTAAAAATGAGAATTAGTGAGCATTTATTTTCTTCTCCCTTTAATTACAACTAAATTTATATTGATTGATTTATAAAATCATATTTTAATTGTAATAGAAAAAAATTTATAATTAAAGTACATTTAATATTTCTTATTTGAAAATTTATGAAAAAATTTCACATAAACAAACTTGACTTTTTGTTTAATTTCAACAACATATACTTACATATAGATGCATAATTACCAATTAGACACCTCTTGATATTTTTATTTTATTTTGAAAATGCATTGTGCGTTAAATTAAATTCAACCATGAGGGAAGCATAATGGGGAGTTACCCATATGTAGGTGTAAGGTATTCCTTTATAGAAAAATCAAATATATTAGCATTCAATTACCTAATAAAATGTTGTTGATAGTGCCTAAAATGTTAGTCACTATAAAACCTACAACCCTAATTCTTAGAAATGGTTTCCCTAGTTTTAATGTAACCTTTGATAGTGGCAATAAAGTCACACACAATTACCCTATGTCTTGTATAGTATTTAAAGTGTTTATTTTTTTTAATATTAATATTAAGAAACAACCGAAGAAATATTTTAGTGGTCTCAAATCTTTCACGTGAAATTTGCGATGGAGATAAGATATAAGAACCTTAACAATGAAATTGTGGTAGTATTTAGGGTTGTTTACAAACCGACCAACCCATCAAAACTAAAGGAGAAAAAAAGGACCAATGGTTCTATTTTTTTAAAATCACCCTTAGTAGATTGGAAGAGGATTAGAGGTTGTAGAAACCACCAAAAATGGATCCTTTATGCCAAAAATGGCAACAATAGCATGTGTAGATCTCAGCACATGACAGGTTTGACCAATTGAACTCCCATCGTCTGTGAGTAATGATATAAGGGAGTCTGCATGATAGTCGTTTTGGGACAGTCAAGGACTAGTTAGCCTTTTGCATATATATGTTTGATTTGGTTGGCAAAGTCAACCATAACTTGACAATACTGGAACGATAAAACTTTAAGAATGGCTATTGGCACTACAACAAAAGGTATTTTTTATGACATATATTTTTTGACATTTTAAACAAATGTCAGTAAAACTAAAAAAATTACTTTTTAAAATTATTTAAAGTAACATTTCAACTAAATGTTGTTATATATTTATTTAAATAATCTATAGCAACATTTATATTAATGTTACTTATATGGAAATTGATTATTATGACATTTAACTTATGATATTTTTAATAAATGTCAGTTTATGAAATTTAACTTTTAAAAATTATAAAGCAACATTTCAAATAAGCATCATTGTATATTTATTTAAGTCATTGACAACAACATTTAGATAAATGTTACTAATATGTCAATTAATTTTAGTTGGTATCATATGAAATTTTGTTTAACAATTGATATTTTCTAAAATTATTTCTAAATAAAAATATTATTTATATACAAAGAACTTAATAAAAATATTTTTAAAATGTTAATAAAAGGTAACACAAAATAATAAGTTTTATTGATGTATAATTATTTGTTTAATTTACGTTAAAAGAATAATTTATTATGTTATATCAATACAATTTTATTATTTAACATGAAAAGAATAAAATTATGTATACAATAACAATTATAATTAAAGTCATAATTGTTATTATTATTATTCCCACTAATAAAAAAAAGAAAATTTATAAAAAAAATTAAATATCAATAATTATCTTAAAATTTATTAAATTGAAAAATAAATATTACTCGTAAATTTATAAGATAACTATTCTTAAAAAAACAAAGAGACACAGATACCTTATTAATAGCAATGTTAGATTGGACATTATTATTAAAAGTAATGTCAAATTGGGCATATATTGCAATGCCTAAGACAATTTTTTTTATAAGTACAAAAAATAGTTTTTTTTTAAAGGGAAAATGTCATTACTATTAATGAACCAATCATACTTTCTTTCTAGAAGAAGCAAGAATAATCAATTTTCTTGTATATGTGCAATTTCATAGAAAGGGCTAAATACATGCCTTAGAAAAATTTGGGGCAAGTGCTGCGGATTGATTATAGATATTGAATTGTTTAAGCAACTCTTCACCTGGACGTAAGTTCCATATATCTAGTAGTATAGTTGGACCTTGTTTTTTGCATGCTACAAAACATGTAAAAAAAATCATCTATAAGTAAAATTTGAAGATAATAAATTGATGAAATTAAGAAATTTAATTTTAAAATATATTAACAATATGTACGTTGGATTTTTGCTTCATTATTGATATTGGTTCAACTACCTTGAGCAGCTATAGGAAGATCAACAAAAACATACATATATATTTAAAATTATAATCGTAATAAATTTATGGAATGAAAATTGGAATAAGAAAAAAAATGTGTTGTGAAAGTCACTTAAAATCTACATTTCTGTTAGTTTTATGGCAAAATAAATTGATTGTATAGTGAGATTTTCTCAAATAAAAGGAAACAATACTTCGACTGACTTTTGGCAAAGTAAATAGTCATATTATGGATTACCTCTAAATGTTTTGGCATAAATTTGATTTATGAAAATGTGCATTAGAAGTTGAGAATGAGCACAAAAAGAAATTGTACTAAAAGCATTTATGAAATAAATAAATCAGTAAATAAAAATAAATATTGTTGCCAAAAGTCACCTATTATGCAAATGGTGAGTCCCAAGAATCCTGGGATGGTTATCACAATGAATAGAAGAAAAGGGTTGGAATATCGTTCTAAAATAGTGTATAAGGGAAAAGCAAATTTTCAACAAAAATTGGTAGGCATTTTCAACTCTTTGAAAAGCCTGAGCAAAACATTAGAAAAATTACTAAATGTTGTTTATATTTTGCAACAAAGGACTTTTTAACAGTTCCAAGTTAAGTAGTAGCTAGAGGGAATGCACACATTGCTAGTTTTGATGGATTTAAGAAAAGAAAAGAAATAGATCATGTACTAAAATTAAAAATGTATCACATGTACGAGCTCTTCTTATCAATTCATAATTAATAAAAAATAGTAACAACATAATTTGAACTTAGATTTTGTGGATAGAAAAGCTTTAATATTATATAAAAAAAAATTCAACTCAAAAATTTGAAAGTTGAACTTGTTGGCTGAAATTTTAAGAAATTGATAACATATTAAACTCAACCATGCAAACAACTGGATCTATAATTGATTAAAAGAAGTGTAGCCGTGAAAAGGTTTTGAGAGTATAGTTGAAATTTTATTTCTCCTTTTTTCTTTTTTTCTGTCGAAATTATGGACCATTACCCCGACCCTAGTCAAATAAACGTTAATAAATCAACATCCCACGTGACAGTGGCTGAGTAGAGATAAAATAACGTTAATAAATCAAGCAACATAAGGAAGTAATTTTTTCCATTTTCCTTTATTGTTTTTTTTTTTGGTCGATAAACATTTTCCCTTTTTCTATTTTTTTATATGGCCCCAATGATATATACTATTACTGTTTAATTAACTGATAATCAAATGTCGTAGTTGGCATAAAACACCTATTTCTTTTGGAGCACAACGTGTTGTAGTGAGATATCACAACTGATCTTCTTCATTGTCCTTCCTACAATCGGCAATTGCTGTGTGGGATATCATAACTACTCTTCTTCATTGTCCTTCGTATAAACGGCAATTGTTGTGTGAGATATCACAACTGCTCTTCTTCTTTGTCTTTCCTACAGTCAGCAATTGTTTTTGTTTTCTCTTTGCAATTATGAAGCATCTCGTTTTTTCTCTCCATCTATATTATCACAAAAAATTGGTAAACCATATATATTTTTTTAATTTTTATTGGGTATTTATTTGTTATTGCTTATTGATTTATGAGTGAGTTAATTTCATTACTTTGTTCTTTCAAAAAATCCCTAATTATATGGAAGCTCAATTTGAAAGAGTTTTGAAATATTTGGCTTTCTCTTTCTAATTAATGTTTTTATATTTTAAATTTTAATTTTCAAACAACCGTAATTGTCTTCCTAAATTTAAACTTAATAGTATATTGAGTTAAAAAGGAATTCTTTATAAATAACAATAACACAAAATGATTCCAAATATACTCTTTGATGATGACCTTAATTTCATATCACACGTTACTCGTATTTCCCCTTTAATATTCCTTCATGGAGTTATGGGCTCAGGCACCTTTTGAGACTTTGTAATTCTTTAGGTGGGGCATTAGAGGAAGAATAATTTAGCTTATGTTTTGTAGTCTAACCGTTGTTCACAATCTCTTTTCCAACAATCTCCTTCATTAGCTCGTTTCTTTGTGAAAATGTTATAATCAAAAAGGGGGGAAAACTGTAAACTGTTGAATTATGGATCATTAGGGAATATCTTACATAGAATAGATCTATCAAAGATAACTATACTTAAGTCAAGGATTTAAATGTGTATTTTATTATATCGTAAGTGATGCTTTTAACCATGTTTAAAATTTTCTTAGGTAGCAGTTTGTTTTTGACTATTTTTTTTGCGACTATATGCTTTGTATATGATACAGGATTATTGGGTGTTGAAATACCAAGGCTTGCTTTTGGACAAATCCATGAATCACTAGTAATTACAAGTCTCATTTATGGAATGACTAAACTTTGTGTAGGATTTGCTTGGCAATGGCTATCACTCAATTCTTACACAGGTAATTTTGTGCTTCCCTTCCTTGGATTTAATGCTAGTTATATTTTTTTCTTCAAGTCAAGAGAAACTGTCGCATTATTTAGTACTTCCAATCCAAGACTGTAAATCTGTCAATTTCAAGGAGAAATAAAGAAAATTTTGAGTATGCTAAATGTAAACAGTTTTAACCAATCAAAGAAATAATCAAATATCTAGTTATGATATGTGAAGCAACTCATTTTCTTCTTAATCTATATTATCCATAAATTAAAAAAAAAAAAAGAAACTTGCTAAGCCTTTTTTTAATATTATTGTTATTGGGTATTTATTTGTAATTGTTTAGTAATTTATTATTACATTTGTTTTACTTTGTTTCTTGGAAAATCCCAAATAACAAGCTGTTATATATGCTTTTTCAATATAAATGACACAGGATACACCTCATAGGGTGGTACTGTGTGACTTACGGGATAGGTAAGAACCTTGCATTATCATGCAAATAACTTAATGTGCATTTAATAGTATGCAAAAAGTTTGAAAAATTGCTAAAAACACTATATTAAATTTAAAAAATTAACCATTAATTAAATTTTAAGTTGCATATTTCACCTTTTTATTTTTTTTATTTTCTTGTAATTTAAGGCTTATTTATTTTATGCTTAAAGGCCACATTAACTTTTTTCATTCTTTTTTTTTTTGTTGGTATTTTTTAGTCAAGATGTTCCTTAGCTCTTTGAAGAGACTTACGATTCAGTGAAAGGTTTTTGCATGAATTTGAAGCATTTTTAGACCTTGCTAAAAATGCTTATGAAGATGCAAAGCTTTCGTGTTCCTGTACAAAATGTGTTAATATGCTTCATCATAAACTTGATATTGTTATTGATCATGTTCTAAAATGTGGATTTTCCCCAATTTATACTAATTGGATATTTCATGGGGAGACTAAGCTTTTGGAGTCTGAAGAAGGAAGTTATTCTGAAATTAATCACAGACAACCTAATATAGGAGGAGAATTTAATCTACAAGGGTATTTTGAGGATATAGTTGCAACTCATTCTAATACTACAACGAGGGTTTTTGTGGGGATAACAAAGAAATTGATGATTGTAGGGATGATCAAAATGCCCATCAAAATGGTGAAGGATTGAATAAAGAAGCATTGAAATTTTATGGGCTTTTGCAAGAAACCAATGTAGAGCTTTTTAAAGGGTGCAATAAACATAGCATGTTATCATTCATTATATATTTATTCCACAGGAAGTGTATTCATAAGTGGAGCAATAAGTCTTTTTCAGGGTTACTTAAAATGTTAAGAGAAACATTGCCAGAGGGAGAAAAGTTGCCCAAATCCAATTATAAGGTCAAGAAAATAATTGATGAATTAGGACTTGGTTATTAAAAGATCGACATTTGTCCCAATTTTTGCATGATGTTTTGGGAAGAACATGAGAAAGACAATGTTTGTTCAATTTGTGGTGCCTCAAAATGGGAGAAAAAGCAAACAGATTTTAAAGAGTCAATGAAGAAGAAAACTAAAAAGGCAACAAAATATTTACGTTGGTTTCCCTTAAAGCCTAGACTTTAGAGGTTATTTATCTGTTCCAAATCAGCATCTTTGATGCGATGGCACCTTAATGAACGTAAAAATGATGGGCTTTTAAGGCATCCTATTAATGGTCAAGCATGGAAAGAGTTTGATGTACATCATAGGGATTTCTTAAAAGAACCTCGAAATGTTCGACTTGGTTTGGCTAGTGATGGGTTTAATCCATTTGGAAATATAAGTGTGCTGCATAACACTTGGCCTGTTATAATTACTGTGTATAATCTGTCTCCTTGGTTATGCATGAAACAACCATCTTTAATATTGGTCTTACTTATTCCTAGTCCTAAGTCCCCTGGTGATAAAATTTATATGATGATACAACCTTTAATTAATGAGTTGAAAGATCTTTGGTTTAATGGGTTAGAGACGTATGATGCACATTCAAAAAGAACCTTCCAACTACATGTTACATTAATGTGGACAATTAATGATTTCCTTGCTTATGGTTTATTGTCAGGTTGGAATACAAAAGGAAAATATGCATGTATGTCTTGTGGTTTTGATACGTGGTCAAAATGGCTACATCATGGTGGAAAGTACTCTTTCATGAGTCATCATCGATTTTTGGAACTTTATCATCCTTTTAGGAGTGATCAATTCAATTTTGACAATAAGGAAGAATATAGAAAAAAGCCAAAGACACTAAATGGAAGTGATATTTTAGATGTATTAGAAGGTTAAGTGATTTTGAAGAATGAAGATAGTAAACATATTAAATTGAGTGATGCATTGAAAAACAAAAAAAGTATATTCTATACTTTACCTCACTGGGAATTTAATTTGATGAGGTACAACCTTGATGTCATGCATATTAAGAAGAATATGTGTGATAATATTTGCTTGTTTTTGTCTTTCTTATATATGTTAATGAAGAAACATTGCTCATTTGTTGCATTAGAAATTAACTTCATTTTTTTTCTTTGTTTGTTTTCTTTTTTCTAAATAGAGAGCATCACGAAGAAATTAAGAAAGAGCATCGTAATCATAATCAACGACCCTCTCAATTTGAGATAGAAAAAATTCATCATTCAACATTTAGAAAGTGGTTTCAAGATCAAACTTAGGTGAATTATATATATATATATATATATATATCCATTCATCTTTAAGTTCGATAACTTTTACCTTTCTTAAATTTAATTTTATTTAGAAGTGTTATTTTTTTTCTTATGTATAATTATTCGTTAAAACTACAATATAACATATATCTTAACCATAATTATTTTACTAATACTAGTTTTGTTTTTTTTATTCTTATTAGGTTAGACGGTTAACCCAATTAAATTATCCAAAAATTACTAAACATATCAAATGTCTAGCTCTTGGTCCAAATAAAGTTGGAAAGAGGTTTAAAGGATATATTATTTGAGGTGTTAGATTTCATACAAAAGATGTAGAAAATAAAAGAAAGACACAAAATAGTAGTGTCGTTGTGTTAACAAAAACATCCTCGTGATTAGAAGATGTTGTTTATTGTGTTGTGATAAAAGACATGATTGAATTGAATTATTTTGAAAAATTTAGAGTTGTGTCATTTAAATGTGATTGGGTTGATGTAGAGAGGGGATGGGGCATTAAAAGAGACAAATTTGGATTCACTTTAGTTAACTTCTTGAAGTTGGTTCATACGGGTGGTGATTTGAAGGATAAACCATTTGTTTTGGCATCACAAGTCAAGCAAGTCTTTTATGTTCAAGACATATTGCAACCTGATTGGCATGTTGTTATTAGAAGTAGACCTCGGGATACCTATGATTATTGGGAAGAGTTAATGTGTCAATTTAATGACAATCATCAATTGGTCAATCATATAATAGAACAATGCAATGAACAAATTGAGGAAATTAATTGGATCAAGAATGATGTAGAAGCTATAATTGTTGACATGATAGATGTAACAAAAGATGGTCATCCACAAGAAGAAAAAGCATAGTACTTAACTATAATTTGCTTGTACTTGCTTTCAAAGGTATTTCCCCTCCTCTCAGCTTTCTATTTTGTCACAAATACAAGTATATTTTGGGCTATGATAAAATAATGTCCAAGAAAGGAAAATCTATATAATATGGTTAATTAATATAATTTAGGTTGTTAGAGGAGAGATTGGAGTCTAAACATAAGTGGAGTGCACTATTTGATATAGAGGATCCAAGGTCTAAAATAACACAGCGTAAAAGGAAGTTCTTAGACATAAATCAAGCATTTGAAATGACTAGATATGACATTCAATATTGTGATTGGTGAGCTCGACAAAATGCGCTAACCACCATACTACTTCATGAAAAGGTCATTTCACACTAACTACTTTGGATATTTTTAAACTTCATCAATTTAAGCTATCATGGTTGTATAACTTGATAGATGATGGTCAATCTTTAATTTCATTTAAGTTATTTTCCTTTTTGTTCATTATTGACAATACTTTATGGTCACATATTTCTAATGTTTTGCATTATTGTATAAAGAAGTTGTAATTTATATGTGTTGAATTATTTGTCATCATTTTCTTATAATTGCCCTTATGATAGGTCGTCGATTACGATTTCAATTGATTGCTCGAAGAAAATATGGATTCTCTTCACAGGAAATATGAAAAACTAGAATATGTTCAAAACATATGTATAATTTATAAAAATGTGAACATTATTAGCATGTTTCAAATGTATAGTAACGTTTATACGTTTCAAGTGATTTTTATAATATTTAAAGAAGTGAATTTATATTCTAAGTATACTTGTATAAATTTATTATCAATAATAATATTTGATGTTATAATTATTCTTTAAATTATCATTTTAAAATTTATTTAATTAAATAAATTATTTCTTATTATAACATAATAACAAATGTTAAGAAAAATTTAATTTTGTCGTTTCGAAAATGTATCTACAATTTATAAAATTGTTTATTGATTTTTTTAGCAACATTTAGACAAATGTCATAATAATTATCATAAAATGGCATTTATAAAATGTTATATTAATTATCATTTGTGAAATTTATAAATGTCAAAAACATATTTATAATTAACAATAATTATAATTTATAATGATAATTATATATCTCTATAATGACAATTATATAGGTCATAAGTGAGTCTGTTGTAGTGACAAATGAGAAAATGTCAATATACTTACCACTCTAATGTTTTTTAAAAATGTCACTTTAATAATTAGCAACGTTAACAAAAGTAACATTTAAGTGATACTTGTAAAAATTGTTAGTATAGATTATTAGTAACATTTTTTTAATTTATTATAACGTATGTTTAATGTCAAAATAATCATGTTTTGTTGTAGTATAGGTAGACAACATATTTGATTGAACTATCAACCTTTATTTCTTGTCCGAGCTAAAATATGAAACTTCCATTTTCAGAGACCGAATGTCGTTGACCCTCGATGAAATGGTTGGGGCATTAACCTCCACCGTATATTTTGTGTACAATGCATCCAATGTATGAACTTTCTTGTTTTTGGTCAAAATAAGCTTTAGGATGCATACTGAACATGGCAATAATAATGGCACACTTATGGGGCAAGATCTAGTCAGCGTCATGATGCCTCCACTTAAGAGTCTATGTGACATTCCATGACAATTGTCACGCGTCACGTGATTCTGCCCAAAATTGAGCTATTTAAAGAGGCTTATTCCAAAAAAAGGTGGAAGTCTCTAGAATTTTGTAGATAACTCCCTTATCTTCTTGTAAAACGTAGAGTTAGGTAAAATACTCTAGAAAGAGAATAGTGACTGTTAGATCAAATAGATCCTAACCATTTGTTGAAGAGGTGGATGACTATATATAGTCTTATGGACTTCATTTGTAAACATCCAAGTAAGAGTGTATTTGCCTTCTTGAAGCAATATAGTATTCTTCAAGTTATCTATATCTCTTTATGTGTATCTTTCTATCATTTGCTAGTAACATTTTAGCTCTCAGAGAAGGCTGAACTAGCATTCAAGTCAAGTGAATTACTAGTGTCGCATGGGTCGTTGGGTGTACAAGGCCAAGTCCATGACAAGTGGTATCAGAGCCCGGTTTCTACAAGTAGCAAGCACACTTCGTTGATAAGAATGTCTAGTCCACACAGTGAGATTACCCATGGGGTTGAGGAAGCTAAGAAGCAACCAAAAAGAGGGAGATCAAGGTCGAGGGATGTCTTGGAAGATACCAATACAAAGCTCGTAAAGGTTGAGCTTGTCATGGCTGATCGGTAGGAGAAGTTTAAGGTAGTAGACCAACGCATCGATGAGCTCGAGAAGGAGAGTGAAGAGTTACGTGGGGAGTTGCAAGGTGCCTTAAACCAGGCCCTATCAAGGTGTCTAGCCCAAGTAAAGACCTTGAAAGAGGCCTTCCATTGTGAGGTTGGGACGCTGAAGGAAGAGTTCAAAAGAGTCTCCAACGAGTTGAAGGAGATGAAGGATGAGCTAGCCCTTTGCAAAAAGGCAATTACACAAAATGGAAGCATTGCCTTGCCAACGATAGTTGCAACTTCTTCAAAAGTGGATGTCCCACGACCCAAGGCATATAATAGGTCGAGGAACGCGAAGGAGGATGATAATTTTCTATGGAGCTTGGAACAATACTTTAAGGCACTTGGTGTCACGAAAGATGCCAAGAAGATTGATAGTGTCACCTTATACCTTATAGATACCGCAATGGTATGATGGAAAAGGAGGTATAGTGATATTGAAAGGGGTACTTGCATCATTAACACATGGGATGAGTTCAAGAAAGAACTCAAGCAGTAATTCTATCCAGATAATGTAGAGGAAGAGGCGAAAGCAAAGCTAAGGAGTCTTCAACAAAAGGGAAGCATCAATAGTACGTGAAGGAATTCTCGGAAGTGTTGCTGAAAATTCGTGATTATCCCGACAAGGAAGCATTGTTTGCATTCAAAGATGGCTTATATAATTGGGCAAAAATGGAGATCCAAAGACATGGTGCTCAAGATCTTACCACCATTATTTCCATTGTCGAATCACTAATAGAGTTCAAAAAGTCTGAGAAGTCTGAGTCTCATAAGGACAGAGGTGGCAAAGGAAAGAGTAGGGGAGAGAGTCCCTCGAACTAAGGACGTTTTCACAAGTTTAATGGGCCTAAGGAAGGGAAGAACACCAAGGAGGGTCAAAGCAATGACAGGCCTTCTCTCAAATGCTACTTTTTCCACAGGCCGCACAAGGCAAGGGATTGCCGGAAGAAAGCAAAGCTTTCTTCCATAGTTAAAGAAAGGGAGGAATAGCAACAACACGAAGAGACGAGGATGAGATCCTTACAAATCCTCAACACCATCAAAGCCAAGGTCGAAGTGCCTAAAGCCGAGAAGAGAGGACGATTATATGTGGAAGCAAATGTGAGTAACCAAGTGGTTAAAGCCTTAGTGGATAACATATTAAACTCAACCATGCAAACAATTGGATCTATAATTGATTAAAAGAAGTGTAGCCGTGAAAAGGTTTTGAGAGTATAGTTGAAATTTTATTTTTCCTTTTTTCTTTTTTTCTGTCGAAATTATGGACCATTACCCCGAACCTAGTCAAATAAATGTTAATAAATCAACATCCCACGTGACAGTGGCTGAGTAGAGATAAAATAACGTTAATAAATTAAGCAACATAAGGAAGTAATTTTTTCCATTTTCCTTTATTGTTTTTTTTTTTTGGTCGATAAACATTTTCCCTTTTTCTATTTTTTTATATGGCCCCAATGATATATACTATTACTGTTTAATTAACTGATAATCAAATGTCGTAGTTGGCATAAAACACCTATTTCTTTTGGAGCACAACGTGTTGTAGTGAGATATCACAACTGATCTTCTTCATTGTCCTTCCTACAATCGGCAATTGCTGTGTGGGATATCATAACTACTCTTCTTCATTGTCCTTCGTATAAACGGCAATTGTTGTGTGAGATATCACAACTGCTCTTCTTCTTTGTCTTTCCTACAGTCAGCAATTGTTTTTGTTTTCTCTTTACAATTATGAAGCATCTCGTTTTTTCTCTCCATCTATATTATCACAAAAAATTGGTAAACCATATATATTTTTTTAATTTTTATTGGGTATTTATTTGTTATTGCTTATTGATTTATGAGTGAGTTAATTTCATTACTTTGTTCTTTCAAAAAATCCCTAATTATATGGAAGCTCAATTTGAAAGAGTTTTGAAATATTTGGCTTTCTCTTTCTAATTAGTGTTTTTATATGGAAGCATTGTCTTGCCAACGATAGTTGCAACTTCTTCAAAAGTGGATGTCCCACGACCCAAGGCATATAATAGGTCGAGGAACGCGAAGGAGGATGATAATTTTCTATGGAGCTTGGAACAATACTTTAAGGCACTTGCTGTCACGAAAGATGCCAAGAAGATTGATAGTGTCACCTTATACCTTATAGATACCGCAATGGTATGATGGAAAAGGAGGTATAGTGATATTGAAAGGGGTACTTGCATCATTAACACATGGGATGAGTTCAAGAAAGAACTCAAGCAGTAATTCTATCCAGATAATGTAGAGGAAGAGGCGAAAGCAAAGCTAAGGAGTCTTCAACAAAAGGGAAGCATCAATAGTACGTGAAGGAATTCTCGGAAGTGTTGCTGAAAATTCGTGATTATCCCGACAAGGAAGCATTGTTTGCATTCAAAGATGGCTTATATAATTGGGCAAAAATGGAGATCCAAAGACATGGTGCTCAAGATCTTACCACCATTATTTCCATTGTCGAATCACTAATAGAGTTCAAAAAGTCTGAGAAGTCTGAGTCTCATAAGGACAGAGGTGGCAAAGGAAAGAGTAGGGGAGAGAGTCCCTCGAACTAAGGACGTTTTCACAAGTTTAATGGGCCTAAGGAAGGGAAGAACACCAAGGAGGGTCAAAGCAATGACAGGCCTTCTCTCAAATGCTACTTTTTCCACAGGCCGCACAAGGCAAGGGATTGCCGGAAGAAAGCAAAGCTTTCTTCCATAGTTAAAGAAAGGGAGGAATAGCAACAACACGAAGAGACGAGGATGAGATCCTTACAAATCCTCAACACCATCAAAGCCAAGGTCGAAGTGCCTAAAGCCGAGAAGAGAGGACGATTATATGTGGAAGCAAATGTGAGTAACCAAGTGGTTAAAGCCTTAGTGGATAACATATTAAACTCAACCATGCAAACAATTGGATCTATAATTGATTAAAAGAAGTGTAGCCGTGAAAAGGTTTTGAGCTGTCTCTTATACACATCTAGATGTGTATAAGAGACAGTCTTCATTGTCCTTCCTACAATCGGCAATTGCTGTGTGGGATATCATAACTACTCTTCTTCATTGTCCTTCGTATAAACGGCAATTGTTGTGTGAGATATAACAACTGCTCTTCTTCTTTGTCTTTCCTACAGTCAGCAATTGTTTTTGTTTTCTCTTTGCAATTATGAAGCATCTCGTTTTTTCTCTCCATCTATATTATCACGAAAAATTGGTAGACCATCTATATTTTTTTAATTTTTATTGGGTATTTATTTGTTATTGCTTATTGATTTATGAGTGAGTTAATTTCATTACTTTGTTCTTTCAAAAAATCCCTAATTATATGGAAGCTCAATTTGAAAGAGTTTTGAAATATTTGGCTTTCTCTTTCTAATTAGTGTTTTTATATGGAAGCATTGTCTTGCCAACGATAGTTGCAACTTCTTCAAAAGTGGATGTCCCATGACCCAAGGCATATAATAGGTCGCGGCACGCGCAGGAGGATGATAATTTTCTATGGAGCTTGGAACAATACTTTAAGGCACTTGCTGTCACGAAAGATGCCAAGAAGATTGATAGTGTCACCTTATACCTTATAGATACCGCAATGGTATGATGGAAAAGGAGGTATAGTGATATTGAAAGGGGTACTTGCATCATTAACACATGGGATGAGTTCAAGAAAGAACTCAAGCAGCAATTCTATTCAGATAATGTAGAGGACGAGGCGAAAGCAAAGCTAAGGAGGCTTCAACAAAAGGGAAGCATCAATAGTACGTGAAGGAATTCTCGGCAGTGTTGCTGAAAATTCGTGATTATCCTGACAATGCAGCATTGTTTGCATTCAAAGATGGCTTATATAATTGGGCAAAAATGGAGATCCAAAGACATGGTGCTCAAGATCTTGCCACCATTATTTCCATTGTCGAATCACTAATATAGTTCAAGAAGTCTGAGAAGTCTAAGTCTCATAAGGATAGGGGTGGCAAGGGAAGGAGTGGACGAGAGAGTTCCTCGAACAAAGGACATTTTCACAAGTTTAATGGGCCTAAGGAAGGGAAGAACACCAAGGAGGGTCAAAGCAATGACAGGCCTTCTCTCAAATGCTACTTTTTCCACGGGCCGCACAAGGCAAGGGATTGCCGGAAGAAAGCCAAGCTTTCTTCCATAGTTGAAGAAAGGGAGGAATAGCAACAACGCGAAGAGACGAGGATGGGATCCTTACAAATCCTCAACCCCATCAAAGCCAAGGTCGAAGTGCCTAAAGCTAAGAAGAGAGGACGATTATATGTGGAAGCAAAGGTGAGTAACCAAGTGGTTAAAGCCTTAGTGGATACCGAAGCTTCTAACAACTTCCTTCAAGAAGAGGAAGCAGGGCGGTTAGGCATCAAATACAACAAGGAGCGAGGATGGCTTAAGGTTGTAAATTCATAGTTAAAGTCAATCTTCAGCATTGCTCATGGTATAGAGGTACGTATGGGTGAATGGTGCAGCCTTGTGGACTTTTTTATTATACCAATGGATGATTATCCAATTGTGCTTGGTTTGAAGTTTATGGACCGTGTTAAGGGCATGCCTATTCCATTTGCCAACACAATGTGCATCTTGGAGGAAGGCAATACATGCATGGCGTCTTTGGCTAGGGAAACCTGCTTTCAATCCAGGAAAATTTTGGCCATGCAACTTTCTAAAGGTGTAAAGAAGTTGCAACCCACCTTTCTTGTATCCTTGAAGGATGAAAAGGATACTTCCTCATCAAATGTCCTACCTGAGGGAGTTTCTCATGTCCTGAAGGAGTTTAAGGACATGATGCCCCTTGAATTGGTCCTACCTAAGCGTGAGGTGGACCACAAGATAGAATTGGTCCTGAATGCAAGACCACTTGCTATTGTGCCTTACCGAATGGCACCCCCCGAGTTCGAGGAACTTAGAAGGTAACTAAAGAACCTATTGGATGCGGGTTAACACATGGGATGATGGGTCACCTGTGCTTTTCCAAAAAAAGCATAATGGGTCACTTTAGTTGTACGTCGATTATCGAGCACTCAATAAAATAACCATGAAGAACAAATATCGCATTCTATTAATAGCTGATTTGTTCGATCAGCTAGGTGAAGCGTGGTGGTTCACGAAGTTGGATTTGAGATCGGGATATTACTAAGTGAGGATTGCAGAAGGAGATGAGCCAAACTTTCTCACGTTACGAGGTATGGCTCCTTTGAGTTCTTGGTTATGCCATTTGGACTAACTAATACACCTGCCACATTCTGCACTCTTATGAATCGAGTCTTCGAGTCGTTTTTGGATAAATTTGTTGTAGTGTATTTGGATGATATCGTTGTCTATAGTAAGACGCTAGACAAGCATATTAAACATCTACAAAAAGTTTTCCAAGTACTAAAAGAGCATGAGTTGTATATGAAGAGGGAGAAATGTGTCTTTGCTCAACGAGAGGTCACATTCTTAGGGCACATTGTCGGCGGAGGCAAACTACTGTTGGACAAGTCCAAGGTGCAAGCCATCCATAACTGGGAGCCACCAAAAAAGGTGATTGAGTTATGATCCTTCTTAGGCCTCGTCAACTATTACAAAAGATTTATAAAGGGCTACTCCTCTATTGCAACTCCATTCACTGATTTGTTAAAAGAAGAATAGAACATGGAGTCAGGACAACAGATGCCAAAGAGCGTTTAAGGTGCTCAAGCAAGTAGTAGCTGATAAGTCAGCGTTGACTTTTCACAACCACACCAAACCATATGAGGTATAGACCGATGTTTCAGATTTTGCAATCGGTGGTGTTTTAATGCAGGAGGGGCATCCCATCGCGTATGAAAGCTGCAAGTTGAACAAAATTGAGTGTCGTTATACAGTCCAAAAGAAGGAGATGACTGCAGTGGTGCATTGCCTATAAACTTGGAGGCATTATTTGTTGGGTTCCAAGTTCGTTGTGAAGACGGACAACATTGCCACAAGCTACTACCTCAATCAAAAGAAGTTAACACCAAAACAAGTGAGGTGGCAAGCTTTCTTGGCAGAATTCGACTTTGTGATGGAGTATAAGCCGAGTAAGGATAATTCGGTGGTTGATGCATTGAGTAGGAAGGCTGAATTAGCTGCCATCACAAGTCCAAACTTCCCTTTGGTAAAACAAGTGACGGAGGGATTGGAGCATGACTCACAAGCCAAAAGTTTAAGGGAATTGGCAAATAATGGGAAGACATGTCAATTTTGGCTTGAAGATGGATTGCTCATTACCAAAGGCAATAGAGTTTACGTGCCACAGTGGCAAGGATTGAGGAAGGCAATTATCAAGGAGTGCCATGACTCAAAATGGACAGGACATCTAGGTATATATCGTGCATTGACACTTGTGGAGCAAGCATATTATTGGCCACAAATGCAAGATGACATTGAGCTCTACGTGAAGACATATCTAGTATGCCAACAGGATTAGGTGGAGCAACACCAACCGTCGGGATTATTGGAGCGCTTACCTATTTCTGAGAAGTCATGGGAGAGTGTTTTAATGGATTTCATCATGTGTCTACCAAAGTCAGATTGATGTATCAACATCATGGTAGTGGTAAACCGTTTTAGCAAGTATGGTGTGTTCATCCCCGTACCCTCAAAGTTTACAGCTGAAGATGCAGCACGCCTATTTTTCAAGTATATGGTGAAATACTGGGGCATTCTGAAGGCAATTGTCAAAGACAAAGACACTCGTTTCACTGGGAGATTTTGGATAGAGCTATTTAAGTTAATGGGATCCGAGCTCAACTTCTCCACAAGCTTTCATTCCCAAACTGACAGCCAAACAGAGAGGGTGAATGCCTTGTTGGAGTTGTTCTTAAGGCATTACATAAATTTCAACCAAAGCGATTGGACTAAGTTGCTTGACATAGCCCAATTCTCATACAATCTACAAAGAAACGAGTTAACTGGGGCTAGTCCGTTCGAGGTTGCTACAGGATTACAACCAACAATTCCATATGCATTAGCGGTTGGCTACAAAGGGCCTAGTCTGATTGCATTCAAGTTTGCCAAAGGTTGGTATGAGAAGTTTGACATGGCACGGGCACACTTGGCTAAGGCTATTAAGCGAATGAAAAAATGGGCCGATGCCAAGAGAAGACACTTGGAGTTTGAGGAAGGAGATTTGATGATGGTGAAACTCTTTCCCCATCAAAGCCGAAAGTTTGCTAAGGTCCATAAGGGTCTAGTAACACGTTACGAAGGACCCTTCACAGTGGAGAAGAGGATTGGCAAACTAACTTGCTGATTAACCTTACCATCACACCTCGAGATGCATCATGTATTCCACGTAAGCTTATTAAAGTCTTACCATCCTAACAAAGAGGAGCCGAGCAGGAGCAAATCAAAGAGGACCCCTACAACCATAACAACCATGTCAGATCATGACGTGGAAGAGATATTGGCACATTGCGTCATTCCAAGTAGAGGCACCCATCTGAGTTATGTCGAATATTTTGTTAAATGAAAAGGGTTGCTTAATAGTGAGGCAAGTTGGGAACACGAGCTAACTTTGTGGAACAACGTTGATGTGATCAAGGCATATAAGAGGGACACGACGAGGCCATCACCAAATTGAGTGGGAGAGAATGTCATACGCCACGTGATTCTGCCCAAAATTGAGCTACTTAAAGAGGCTTATTCCAAAAAAAGGTGGAAGTCTCTAGAAAGGTGGAAATCTCTAGAATTTTATAGATAACTCCCTTATCTTCTTATAAAACGTAGAGTTAGGTAAAATACTCTAAAAAGAGAATAGTAACCGTTAAATCAAATAAATCCTAATCATCCGTTGAGGAGGTGGATGACTATATATAGCCTTACGGACTTCATTTGTAAACATCCAAATAAGAGTGTATTTGTCTTCTTGAAACAATATAGTATTCTCCAAATTATTCATATTTCTTTGTGTGCATCTTTCTATCATTTGCTAGTAACATTCTAGCTCTCAGATAAGGCTGAACTAGCATTCAAGTCAAATGAATTGCTAGTGTTGCATGGGTCCTTGGGTGTACAAGACCAAGCCCCTGACACAATTAACGGAGATGATAACAATGATTTTGCATGAAATTGAATACTCCAAGATTAAAGCTGAATGCCTTTTTACTGGCATGGCTATCCTCGAAAGAATTAGTTCTCTCATTATACGTTAGGAATCCAAGAAGAGCCTTCCAGGAAGCTAACAACCCAATCTGCAACCAACGTGTCATTTTGGACTGTTTGAAAAAATTGATGAATTGGTTGCGATTTGAGTTTTAGCCAAACGACCAATGACAGTTTGGATGTAGAATTCACTTTGAAACCATCCAATCCGACCCGCGAACAATCCTCATAGTAATTGGGTCTAAATTTAGCCTTTGTAGCGCGCAATAATTCCATTGATGTGATGTCAAATGGAATAGTTACTCTATGATAAAGAAAAAAAAAATGGAAAATGGGAAATTTTGTACCTTGTAGGCACGGTCACACTCGAATGGGGACAGAGACATGATTCTTGATACTCCAAGAAATGAAAAAGAAAGCATGATGTTTCGATATGGCTTTCCGCACTCCTATTTCAATGGATCACTCAATGAACTTTCATTGAAAGGTACGAATCCTGTAATCCAAATCTTTAAGTCAAAACTCTATGTGAGCGACAACAACTTTGGGCGATTATTAAAAACGATACAGCCATCTACCGTAACTTTGGACCTTTTGTCCTTTTTTGTTGTTTTTTTTTTTTTTGTTGATGAGGATATATAAAATGCTAACAAACTTTCAATCGATAGGTTTTGTTTAACCGATGTGGCACATGATGTTATGGAAACTAATAGTCTTCGTTTTCAACAACGGTGATGCTCCGCTTTCCACCTATCCGTCCAAGTCACTGCGTTTTCAATGTATTGCGTTTTATTTCAACGTCCATGTTTTGGTTTGACATTGAAATATAAGAATGACAGTTGGAGCGATTTTACACAGTTACTTTCTCAATTCTGCGTGTGAAATCAAGATTATAAAAAAAAAAAAAAAAAGGTAAATCAGGATTTACAGATTCAAAAAAATAAAAGAGATATAAAATACATTTTAAAAAAAACAACAAAAAAAATGATTAAATACACTTAAGTATTTTGTGTTATATCTCTTTTGCATTTCATTTCATTAGAACTTCAATTTACACTCTAAAACTTTTATAGTTTCTGAATTCAACAATTGACACCCCACATCATCTGATATTGTTAATTTTAAAACTTATTTTTAATTCTAAAAAGTGTTGTAAAATTTAAATTTTTTATTCATCGCTACTATTTTTTTTTCTTTTTTTTTTGAAGTATTTTTAGAATTTTTGTTAATTTTGTTAGAGTCGAAAAATTGAATCCCATAAAAATACAAAATTCTAAATTCTAAAAAGTTTAAAGAAAAAAAATAAAAATAATTATGATGTAGCAAAAAGATTAAATATCATAATATTTTAAATTTATATTTTTTTTTATAAATAAAAATCTGATATCAAAATTAGAAATTACAAAGTTTTTGTAGAAAAACTTGAAACCTCCTGTGAAATACAAAAAAACTTTAACTTTAGGAAATAAAATGCATTTCACTCAATAAATAATAATAGTATTAAAAAAAACCAAACACATAATTGTTATTATTACCGTTAAGAAGTTCATGAATAACTAGTAAATTACCAAAAAAGAGATCAATTAAAATTTATTATCCTTAAATAAAATTAGCTTCAGACAGTTGTTGAGAAACTTTGTTGTAGTTTGAGAATCTGCATCACCTAACACCACCGGTCCGTCTTCCTTCGAGTCGCCTAACTCGGAATGAACAGTTACTATATTTTGACAATTCCTGAACTTTTAAATCAACAACAAAATTAACTAACAGTATATGTCATTTCTGACCACTTAACTTTGTAATGTAGCATGAGATTGAATTTGCAGTAAGACATTTATTTAAATAAAATGCACACTTTTTTTAATTATTATTATTTTTTAACAATAATCCGGACAGAGTTATATAAATTATTATTTTTACTTTCTCTCTCACTCAGTTGTTAAGCACAGTAATATCAAAAGTTCAGTACTTCGAAATTATAAAACCGACACAGAAAGGCTGTCACCCAACGCACCTAGGAGCTCGAGCATCACTAAGCGACCCAGACCATCAGAGAGATTGCACGGTTTCGAAGCCCACAACCACGCCCGAGCATCAAGAGGACGCCAATTCCTCACTTACCACATATATATACTTCTCTGCTGGCTCATCTTGGAGTTGCACCACAAACTTAAGCAAACCAGAGGCCGCATGGCGAGGTGCAAAGTTCTCGTTGTTGGAGCTACTGGGTATATTGGTAGGAGAATTGTGAAAGCCAGCTTAGCCGAGGGCCATGAGATCTACCTCCTCCAACGCCCCGAGATAGGCCTCGACATTGAGAAGCTGCATATGCTACTGTCATTCAAAAGTCAAGGGGCTCACCTCGTTAAGGGCTCGTTTTCTGACCGTAAAAGCCTTGTGGAAGCTGTGAGGAAAGTCGATGTGGTGATATGCACCATGTCAGGAGTCCATTTTCGGAGCCACAACATTTTGTTGCAGCTCAAGCTCGTAGAGGCCATCAAAGAGGCAGGCAATGTTAAGGTATTCCAATTAGCTAAATTATTCACCTTCTCTTCATATATTTGAATTGGGTTCGGCAACATATGTTCAATATATACGATAATTTAAAAGATGCGTCACAACTACGGTGTCACAGAATTGAGCTCTACTGCTCATGGCGGACACCTGCAGTGTGACTTTTATCTAAAATGGTTTTTAAAAAAAATTAGGAATTTATTTTTACATGTATATATATTTGACTGTAAGTATTTCATTTGTAGAGTTCATAACCATATATAAGCTAAAAGAGCTCAACCCCGTGGGCAGAGAAAATTGACAAAGAATTGTCAGAGCAACGTCAGCGTGCCATTGTTCAATTATTTTTTATTTTTTATTTTTTGAAAATTTTTCAAAAATTAAAAATATTTAACAAGTATAAATAATATAAATTACGCAACAAATATATCATTATATATATTACTACTTAATTGAACATTTAATCATAATTTTTTGCAGCACATTTGGTCATTCTTATTACATATTCACTAATGCAAAGTACATATTAACATGATGTTCATGGAGATATCACCTACATCAAAATTATGTGATTTTTTTTGGGGGGGGGGGGTTTTACGTATTTTTTTGAAAATAGAGTTATCTAAATCATCAAGTTTTAGTATTAACAATTAATGTTAACACGCTGATAACAAGGTTTAGGAACCACGGCCGGAAGTGTCTTGTACCCTTTTCAATATTATTGCCACTATCTATAATTTTTCTGGTCAAAATTCAATAATTAGTTATCTTGGAAAAAATACTCAAATGTCATCTATAAAAATTTCTTTTTCCAAGTCCAATCAGAGACGCACAAGTCATACTCATGTACTTTAACGTTTTTCAATTATGCTTTTGATGCACTCTAGCGTGTTGTATTTGTAACGATGTAGTACATCGGCTTGGGGTACCATGTCTTTAAAGCCTGCTATGGAATTGAAAATTGTGACGGCTAGAAATTTGATAATTTGATTTAATTTATTTTCCTTGTATCTATAACCGAGGCCATTCTTTATGCGTTTGTGTACGTATCTTCCTCCTATTCATTATGAACTACATGTAATCATCAATTTTTACAGCGTTTCTTGCCATCAGAGTTTGGTACTGACCCTGCACGAATGGAACATGCACTTGAACCTGGAAGAGAATCATTTGATCAGAAAATGACAGTGAGAAGGGCCATACAGGACGCTAACATCCCTTATACTTACGTATCCGCCAATTGCTTCGCTGGCTACTTCGCTGCCAACCTTTCTCAGCTCGGAAGGCTCACACCTCCAAGTGATAAAGTTGTTATCTACGGAGATGGAAACACCAAGGGTAAGAACTAAGATTTTAATTAGGCTAGACCAGATTCCAATTCTGTATAACATGACGGTTGTTGTTCCGTGAAAGAGATTACTACCTTTTGATTGTTGGGAACATGTTTTTTTAAGCTTAATGTTTAAAAGTTTTGAGGCATCAGACCAGAATGAATCAAAGTACCACTCCTCACCATTCTAAGAAAAAAGCGTAATAGACCCACCCATTTGTATTCCCAGACCATGTAGTGTTACATGAACAATGCCAATCCCAAAGCCAGCTAGCTTTAAAAAAGAAGCACAAGCCGGAAAACACAAAAAATGCTCTAGCCAAAGCTTTCGTAACTCCAAATACTTGGATTCGTTATGTGTACTTCCTCATGTGATACTTAGATACAATTCTGAATATTTACTAGCCATTATTAAAAATTCATTTAGGGCTCTTGATAATCAGGAATATGTACGAGCTTGTACTAGGAAATTGAGAAAAATGTACTAATTTTACCAAGCATTTGTCTTTTGCTCTGCTTAGTCATTAATTATGAAAACAAAGGCACAAAGGTTAGCTAAAGATTCCTATGCTTGAGACACAAACAACTAATGTACACTCCTCACCCCCACCCAGTTAATCTGCGCAGAACGCCTGATATCTGGTGTCATGAGGTTTATCACAAAAGTTGACCTCTCGATCCCCAGGGTGGCGGCCCCCCTCCAGAAAAAAAAAAGCCTTAATTAATCAATTGGAAGTTCTATGTAGTTTGCGACATTGGGTGCATAGCCTGGCCTCCCTGACCTTCATCTCATCCCACCTTGGGATAATATAAAGAAAATTAAATATTATCTAGTCCAAAAGTCCAATGCATGCCGTGTCAGTCCAATTAGAATTCAAGCCAGGCTAAAGATGGTTTACCATAAGAGTAGAAGTACTGGAGAAATTAACAGTGTCTCACAAGAATTTCTGATGTACTAAATAGAAAAACTCTTACGTAGATGAGCTTGGAATTATTAAGTAAAAAATGAATATAAAATAAAGGAAGTTTACAGACAAAAAAAAAACTCAAAAGGAAAAAAAAAATCAAAATCAATAAGATCAAATGTCTATCTACATTCCCATCAAGGTAGCCCACAATAAGACGAAAGATTATTTCAGCTCCCTCGGCTGGCCGGTTATCCTGACGAGCTACTAATTTCCTCGGCTTAGTATTTTGTTGGTCAGTCTCACTTAAGATAATACGACAAATGTCCGCTTAAATGCCAATGCAACCTTATTAAGATCCATGCCTTTGGAAGGAGTCGCTGGCCAATGCTTGAAATCACGACCACTACTGGTTGCCATTTGCGCTGCTGCTAGCTGCCTCCAAATGGATGCCGGTCCCAATTGACGCTGGTGCGTGCCCACGACGCGGTTGTGCCATTGGATCGAAGAGAGACGAATAAATTCGTTACCTAGCAGGTATGGATAAATGGGGCTGGTTGGATCACTATGGCGTCAGCTGTTTGAACGAGAAGAGGCTGAAGCCAGTATGCTGTTACACCGGAATTGGTGCCGAATGGTAGGGGAGGTGAGGTGGTTGATGGAATTTTCTAGTGTTGCTAAATGGGACTTGCAAGTATGACCAGCTCCGCTTTCGTAAAATCACCACCTGCATAGCCAATTTAGCCACAACAAGAAAAAAAGAAAGAATTTAAAAAATTCCTTAATTAGTGGCAGAAATTTTGATACCCCAAATCAGAAAAAATATTGCAGAAGACAAACATTTCATTAACCCTTCATGATTATACCATCCAAAATTAGCATAGATTGGATATACCATCGATGTCTTGCCAGGTCCTAATAAGAAGGCAACCCAAAAAAGCATTACCAAGTTGGACAAAAGGGTTAAAATCCCCTCAGTCCAAGCAAAAATGTAGCGTGTACTTTTTTTTTTTTTCTTTTTGAAATGACAGGAAGAGACAAAGTTGCTGGAGGTTTTCTCAAGGATTGCCTCGAAATATGTGCCTTAAACATGGTGTGCGAACAAAATGGAACGCTTTGTTTTGGACAAAGGGAAAATAAGCATTGCGTTGATTCCCTGGCATGGTTCTTCCAAAGTCAACCGCCATTAGGAGTAACGTGAATACGATTGGCGTTGTTTTGAATTAAGTTCTTCGAGATTATTTCAATGTTCCCCACCGTCGTGTGTCAAAAATTAAAACTCACACTGCTCCCTAGCATTATTCAAAAAAAAAAAATAAATCGATGGGACAGATGATCTTAGCAAGAAGAAAAAAGCCTAATTTCTGTTCATTAAAAAGGAATAAGGAAAACCAGGTATAAAAACTGTTCGTTCCATCATCTTATGGACGGCAAAGGGTCAAGTTTTATACGTTTAGAACACAGTGCTGTTTTGACATTGTTGCCTCCAGTACAACCTTCTTTTCCTAATTTGAAAAATCTAAATGTCCGCCCGGTTGAGGACGTATGCGAACTACTTACTTTCCCTTGACAACAGCATTGCTTCCAAGAACAAGAAAACCGACCATCTCTTACTAGCGGAAAAACAAGCAGATCTGCTTCAGTAAAAAAGATACAAACCCATGGGCCCATACCATTATCGTAACGGCCGAGCTATACGAGTAGTTAATGAAAATAATTCTTGATTTCTAGTAATCACAAATGCCCAGCCAAGCAGTATTAGCACAAACAACAAAAAAGAACCAGGAAAATGCTCTCTTCACTGGACAAGCAGCTATTCCCATTCCCCTTTGCAATTGTGCAATGACCACTTTAGGATCTGTTAGGTTTCACACAAAGTCGATAAATTAGTAACAAGCAAATTTGGGGTTGGGTGTTTTAGAAAGAGTAAGCTGAGGAAATGTTAAACAGACAGACACCCCTCATCCCCTCTTATAAATAGAAGAGCACGCGCTCAGCTACCCCTTTCTTGCGAAGGCTAAAGTGGAACTAATTAGATGGACCGATTCCCTTTATTTCATTTGAGAATTGAGAATGAAAGAAGAAAGTTGAGAAAGCCCCGTAAAACTTGGTCATTAAATCCAATCACTCCTTCTGTGTTCTACAAAGAAAAGTCTGAGCAAAGATTGAACCCGCTCGTAAAACAGTTCACGCCACTAACATTTACTAAAAGGGTTTATTGACAAATAGAGTGGGGGAAGTAGGTGAAAGTTGAAAAACAAAACAAAGTTCATGGTCGGACTTAATTATTTGCGTTATGTATTCGGGTAACAAAAAAAGACAATTTGCAAGAGCAACAAATGCAAGCAAGTTTTACTTGTATCTCTAATTACTATTGATTCGGGAGGTGATAGTCTTAGAATAGGAAAGGTTGGGTGAAGTGAAAATTTTAGTGCATACCTTGCTGTTGAAGGGCAAAGATGTGAGCCACACAGCCATATACGGGTCTCTGAGTACCGAGCTGAGCCTCGTAACAAATTGTGACCTACCTGCGTCAGGCCCGCTTGATGGACAGAATAATGTTAAAAAAAGGGGAAAGCTGGAAACATTGCGGCCGCCACCACTATGACCGTAACTCAAGTGGTTAAAGCCTTAGTGGATAACATATTAAACTCAACCATGCAAACAATTGGATCTATAATGATTAAAAGAAGTGTAGCCGTGAAAGGTTTTGAGAGTATAGTTGAAATTTATTTTTCCTTTTCTTTTTTTTCTGTCGAAATTATGGACCATTACCCCGAACCTAGTCAAATAAATGTTAATAAATCAACATCCACGTGACAGTGGCTGAGTAGAGATAAAATAACGTTAATAAATTAAGCAACATAAGGAAGTAATTTTTTCCATTTCCTTTTATGTTTTTTTTGGTCGATAAACATTTTCCCTTTTTTCTATTTTTTATATGGCCCCAATGATATATACTATACTGTTTAATTAACTGATAATCAAATGTCGAGTTTGCATAAAACACCTATTTTTTTGGAGCACAACGTGTTGTAGTGAGATATCACAACTGATCTTCTCATTGTCCTTCCTACAATCGGCAATTGCTGTGGGGATATCATAACTATCTCTTCTCATTGTCTTTGTATATAAACGGCAATTGTATGTGTGAGATATCACAACTGCCTCTCTTCTGTCTTTCCTACAGTCAGCAATTGTTTTTGTTTTCTCTTGCAATATGAAGCATCCGTTTTTCTCTCCATCTATATTATCACCAAAAAATTGGTAAACCATATATATTTTTAATTTTTATTGGGTATTTATTTGTTATTGCTTATTGAATTTATGAGTGAGTTAATTTCATTACTTTGTTCTTTCAAAAAATCCCTAATTATATGGAAGCTCAATTTGAAAGAGTTTTGAAATATTTGGCTTTCTCTTCTAATTAGTGTTTTATATGGAAGCATGTCTTGCCAACGATAGTTGCAACTTCTTCAAAAGTGATGTCCCATGACCCAAGGCATATAATAGGTCGAGGAACGCGAAGGAGGGATGATAATTTTTCTATGGAGCTTGGAACAATACTTTAAGGCACTTTGTGTCACGAAAGATGCCAAGAAGATTGATAGTGTCACCTTATACCTTAGATACCGCAATGGTATGATGGAAAAGGAGGTATAGTGATATTGAAAGGGGTACTTGCATCATTAACACATGGGATGAGTTCAAGAAAGAACTCAAGCAGCAATTCTATTCAGATAATGTGAGGACGAGGCGAAAGCAAAGCTAAGGATCTTCAACAAAAAAAAACTCAATAGTACGTGAAGGAATTCTCGGAAGTGTTGCTGAAAAATCGTGATATCCTGACAAGAAGCATTGTTTGCATTCAAAGATGGCTTATATAATTGGGCAAAAATGGAGATCCAAAGACATGGTGCTCAAGATCTTGCCACCATATTTCCATTGTCGAATCACTAATATAGTTCAAGAAGTCTGAGAGTCTAAGTCTCATAAGGATAGGGTGCAAGGGAAGGAGTGGACGAGAGAGTTCCTCGAACAAAGGACATTTTCACAAGTTTAATGGCCTAAGGAAGGGAAGAACACCAAGGAGGGTCAAAGCAATGACAAGGCCTTCTCTCAAATGCTACTTTTTCCACGGGCCGCAAGGCAAGGGATTGCCGGAAGAAAGCCAAGCTTTCTTCCATAGTTGAAGAAAGGGAAATAGCAACAACCCGAAGAGACGAGGATGGGATCCTTAAAATCCTCAACCCCATCAAAGCCAAGGTCCAAGTGCCTAAGCTAAGAAGAGAGGACGATTATATGTGGAAGCAAAGGTGAGTAACCAAGTGGTTAAAGCCTTAGTGGATACCGAAGCTTCTAACAACTTCCTTCAAGAAGAGGAAGCAGGCGGTTAGGCATCAAATACAACAAGGAGCCGAGGATGGCTTAAGGTTGTAAATTCATAGTTAAAGTCAATCTTCAGCATTGCTCATGGTATAGAGGTACGTATGGGTGAATGTGCAGCCTTGTGGACTTTTTTATTATACCAATGGATGATTATCCAATTGTGCTTGGTTTGAAGTTTTGGACCGTGTTAAGCATGCCTATTTCCATTTGCCAACACACATGTGCATCTTGGAGGAAGGCAATACATGCATGGCGTCTTTTGGCTAGGGAAACCTGCTTCAATCCAGGAAAATTTTGGCATGCAACTTTCTAAAGGTGTAAAGAAGTTGCAACCCACCTTTCTTGTATCCTTGAAGGATGAAAAGGATACTTCCTCATCAAATGTCCTACCTGAGGGAGTTTCTCATGTCCTGAAGGAGTTTAAGGACATGATGCCCCTTGAATTGGTCCTACCTAAGCGTGAGGTGGACCACAAGATAGAATTGGTCCTGAATGCAAGACCACTTGCTATTGTGCCTTACCGAATGGCACCCCCGAGTTCGAGGAACTTAGAAGGTAACTAAAGAACCTATTGGATGCGGGTTAACACATGGGATGATGGGTCACCTGTGCTTTTCCAAAAAAAGCATAATGGGTCACTTTAGTTGTACGTCGATTATCGAGCACTCAATAAAATAACCATGAAGAACAAATATCGCATTCTATTAATAGCTGATTTGTTCGATCAGCTAGGTGAAGCGTGGTGGTTCACGAAGTTGGATTTGAGATCGGGATATTACTAAGTGAGGATTGCAGAAGGAGATGAGCCAAACTTTCTCACGTTACGAGGTATGGCTCCTTTGAGTTCTTGGTTATGCCATTTGGACTAACTAATACACCTGCCACATTCTGCACTCTTATGAATCGAGTCTTCGAGTCGTTTTTGGTAAATTTGTTGTAGTGTATTTGGATGATATCGTTGTCTATAGTAAGACGCTAGACAAGCATATTAAACATCTACAAAAGTTTTCCAAGTACTAAAAGAGCATGAGTTGTATATGAAGAGGGAGAAATGTGTCTTGCTCAACGAGAGGTCACATTCTTAGGGCACATTGTCGGCGGAGGCAAACTACTGTTGGACAAGTCCAAGGTGCAAGCCATCCATAACTGGGAGCCACCAAAAAAGGTGATTGAGTTATGATCCTTCTTAGGCCTCGTCAACTATTACAAAAGATTTATAAAGGGCTACTCCTCTATTGCAACTCCATTCACTGATTGTTAAAAGAAGAATAGAACATGGAGTCAGGACAACAGATGCCAAAGAGCGTTTAAGGTGCTCAAGCAAGTAGTAGCTGATAAGTCAGCGTTGACTTTTCACAACCACACCAACCATATGAGGTATGACCGATGTTTCAGATTTTGCAATCGGTGGTGTTTTTAATGCAGGAGGGCATCCCATCGCGTATGAAAGCTGCAAGTTGAACAAAATTGAGTGTCGTTATACAGTCCAAAAGAAGGAGATGACTGCAGTGGTGCATTGCCTATAAACTTGGAGCATTATTTGTTGGTTCCAAGTTCGTTGTGAAGACGGACAACATTGCCACAAGCTACTACCTCAATCAAAAGAAGTTAACACCAAAACAAGTGAGGTGGCAAGCTTTCTGTCAGAATTCGACTTTGTGATGGAGTATAAGCCGAGTAAGGATAATTCGGTGGTTGATGCATTGTAGGAAGGCTGAATTAGCTGCCATCACAAGTCCAAACTTCCCTTTGGTAAAACAAGTGACGAGAGGGATTGGAGCATGACTCACAAGCCAAAAGTTTAAGGGAATTGGCAAATAATGGGAAGACATGTCAATTTTGGCTTGAAGATGGATTGCTCATTACCAAAGGCAATAGAGTTTACGTGCCACAGTGGCAAGGATTGAGGAAGGCAATTATCAAGGAGTGCATGACTCAAAAGGACAGGACATCTAGGTATATATCGTGCATTGACACTTGTGGAGCAAGCATATTATTGGCCACAAATGCAAGATGACATTGAGCTCTACGTGAAGACATATCTAGTATGCCAACAGGATTAGGTGGAGCAACACCAACCGTCGGGATTATTGGAGCGCTTACCTATTTCTGAGAATCATGGGAGAGTGTTTTAATGGATTTCATCATGTGTCTACCAAAGTCAGATTGATGTATCAACATCATGGTAGTGGTAAACCGTTTTAGCAAGTATGGTGTGTCATCCCGTTCCCTCAAAGTTTACAGCTGAAGATGCAGCACGCCTATTTTTCAATATATGGTGAATACTGGGGCATTCTGAAGGCAATTGTCAAAGACAAAGACACTCGTTTCACTGGGAGATTTTGGATAGAAGCTATTTAAGTTAATGGGATCCGAGCTCAACTTCTCCACAAGCTTTCATTCCCAAACTGACAGCCAAACAGAGAGGGTGAATGCCTTGTTGGAGTTGTTCTTAAGGCATTACATAAATGTCAACCAAAGCGATTGGAATAAGTTGCTTGACATAGCCCAATTCTCATACAATCTACAAGAAACGAGTTAACTGGGGCTAGTCCGTTCGAGGTTGCTACAGGATTACAACCAACAATTCCATATGCATTAGCGGTTGGCTACAAAGGGCCTAGTCCGTATTGCATTCAAGTTTGCCAAAGGTTGGTATGAGAAGTTTGACATGGCACGGGCACACTTGGCTAAGGCTATTAAGCGAATGAAAAAATGGGCTGCGATGCCAAGAGAAGACACTTGGAGTTTGAGGAAGGAGATTTGATGATGGTGAAACTCTTTCCCCATCAAAGCCGAAAGTTTGCTAAGGTCCATAAGGGTCTAGTAAACGTTACGAAGGACCCTTCACAGTGGAGAAGAGGATTTGGCAAACTAACTTGCTGATTAACCTTACCATCACACCTCGAGATGCATCATGTATTCCACGTAAGCTTATTAAAGTCTTACCATCCTAACAAAGAGGAGCCGAGCAGGAGCAAATCAAAGAGAGACCCTACAACCATAACAACCATGTCAGATCATGACGTGGAAGAGATATTGGCACATTGCGTCATTCCAAGTAGAGGCACCCATCTGAGTTATGTCGAATATTTTGTAAATGAAAAGGGTTGCTTAATAGTGAGGCAAGTGGGAACACGAGCTAACTTTGTGGAACAACGTTGATGTGATCAAGGCATATAAGAGGGACACGACGAGGCCATCACCAAATTGAGTGGGAGAGAATGTCATACGCCACGTGATTCTGCCCAAAATTGAGCTACTTAAAGAGGCTTATTCCAAAAAAAGGTGAAGTCTCTAGAAAGGTGGAAATCTCTAGAATTTTATAATAACTCCCTTATCTTCTTATAAAACGTAGAGTTAGGTAAAATACTCTAAAAAGAGAATAGTAACCGTTAAATCAAATAAATCCTAATCATCCGTTGAGGAGGTGGATGACTATATATAGCCTTACGGACTTCATTTGTAAACATCCAAATAAGAGTGTATTTGTCTTCTTGAAACAATATAGTATTCTCCAAATTATTCATATTTCTTTGTGTGCATCTTTCTATCATTTGCTAGTAACATTCTAGCTCTCAGAAAGGCTGAACTAGCTTCAAGTCAAATGAATTGCTAGTGTTGCATGGGTCCTTGGGTGTACAAGACCAAGCCCCTGACACAATTAACAGATGATAACATATATTTTGCATGAAATTGAATACTCCAAGATTAAAGCTGAATGCCTTTTTACTGGCATGGCTATCCTCGAAAGAATTAGTTCTCTCATTATACGTTAGGAATCCAAGAAGAGCCTTCCAGGAAGCTAACAACCCAATCTGAACCAACGTGTCATTTTGGACTGTTTGAAAAAATTGATGAATTGGTTGCGATTTGAGTTTTAGCCAAACGACCAATGACAGTTTGGATGTAGAATTCACTTTGAAACCATCCAATCCGACCCGCGAACAATCCTCATAGTAATTGGGTCTAAATTTAGCCTTTGTAGCGCGCAATAATTCCATTGATGTGATGTCAAATGAATAGTTACTCTATGATAAAGAAAAAAAAAAATGGAATGGGAAATTTTGTACCTTGTAGGCACGGTCACACTCGAATGGGACAGAGACATGATTCTTGATACTCCAAGAAATGAAAAAGAAAGCATGATGTTTCGATATGGCTTTCCGCACTCCTATTTCAATGGATCACTCAATGAACTTTCATTGAAAGGTACGAATCCTGTAATCCAAATCTTTAAGTCAAAACTCTATGTGAGCGACAACAACTTTGGGCGATTTATAAAACGATACAGCCATCTACCGTAACTTTGGACCTTTGTTCCTTTTTTTGTTTTTTTTTTTTTGTTGATGAGAGGATATATAAATGCTAACAAACTTTCAATCGATAGGTTTTGTTTAACCGATGTGGCACATGATGTTATGGAAACTAATAGTCTTCGTTTTCAACAACGGTGATGCTCCGCTTTCCACCTATCCGTCCAAGTCACTGCGTTTTCAATGTATTGCGTTTTATTTCAACGTCCATGTTTTGGTTTGACATTGAAATATAAGAATGACAGTTGGAGCGATTTTACACAGTTACTTTCTCAATTCTGCGTGTGAAATCAAGATTATAAAAAAAAAAAAAAAAAGGTAAATCAGGATTTACAGATTCAAAAAAATAAAAGAGATATAAAATACATTTTAAAAAAAACAACAAAAAAAAATGATTATATACACTTAAGTATTTTGTGTTATATCTCTTTTGCATTTCATTTCATTAGAACTCAATTTACACTCTAAAACTTTTATAGTTTCTGATTAAACAATTGACACCCCACATCATCTGATATTGTTAATTTTAAACTTATTTTTAATTCTAAAAAGTGTTGTAAAATTTAAATTTTTTATTCATCGCTACTATTTTTTTTTCTTTTTTTTTGAAGTATTTTTAGAATTTTGTTAATTTTGTTAGAGTCGAAAAATTGAATCCCATAAAATACAAAATTCTAAATTCTAAAAAGTTTAAAGAAAAAAAATAAAAATAATTATGATGTAGCAAAAAGATTAAATATCATAATATTTTAAATTATATATTTTTTTTATAAATAAAAATCTGATATCAAAATTAGAAATTACAAAGTTTTTGTAGAAAAACTTGAAACCTCCGTGAAATACAAAAAAACTTTAACTTTAGGAAATAAAATGCATTTCACTCAATAAATAATAATAGTATTAAAAAAAACCAAACACATAATTGTTATTATTACCGTAAGAAGTTCATGAATAACTAGTAAATTACCAAAAAAGAGATCAATTAAAATTTATTATCCTTAAATAAAATTAGCTTCAGACAGTTGTTGAGAAACTTTGTTGTAGTTGAGAATCTGCATCACCTAACACCACCGGTCCGTCTTCCTTCGAGTCGCCTAACTCGGAATGAACAGTTACTATATTTTGACAATTCCTGAACTTTTAAATCAACAACAAAATTAACTAACAGTATATGTCATTTCTGACCACTTAACTTTGTAATGTAGCATGAGATTGAATTTGCAGTAAGACATTTATTTAAATAAAATGCACACTTTTTTTAATTTATTATTATTTTTAACAATAATCCGGACAGAGTTATATAAATTATTATTTTTACTTTCTCTCTCACTCAGTTGTTAAGCACAGTAATATCAAAAGTTCAGTACTTCGAAATTATAAAACCGACACAGAAAGGCTGTCACCCAACGCACCTAGGAGCTCGAGCATCACTAAGCGACCCAGACCATCAGAGAGATTGCACGGTTTCGAAGCCCACAACCACGCCCGAGCATCAAGAGGACGCCAATTCCTCACTTACCACATATATATACTTCTCTGCTGGCTCATCTTGGAGTTGCACCACAAACTTAAGCAAACCAGAGGCCGCATGGCGAGGTGCAAAGTTCTCGTTGTTGGAGCTACTGGGTATATTGGTAGAGAATTGTGAAAGCCAGCTTAGCCGAGGGCCATGAAGTCTACCTCCTCCAACGCCCCGAGATAGGCCTCGACATTGAGAAGCTGCATATGCTACTGTCATTCAAAAGTCAAGGGGCTCACTCCGTTAAGGGCTCGTTTTCTGACCGTAAAAGCCTTGTGGAAGCTGTGAGGAAAGTCGATGTGGTGATATGCACCATGTCAGGAGTCCATTTTCGGAGCCACAACATTTTGTTGCAGCTCAAGCTCGTAGAGGCCATCAAAGAGGCAGGCAATGTTAAGGTATTCCAATTAGCTAAATTATTCACCTTCTCTTCATATATTTGAATTGGGTTCGCAACATATGTTCAATATATACGATAATTTAAAAGATGCGTCACAACTACGGTGTCACAGAATTGAGCTCTACTGCTCATGGCGGACACCTGCAGTGTGACTTTTATCTAAAATGGTTTTTAAAAAAAATTAGGAATTTATTTTTACATGTATATATATTTGACTGTAAGTATTTCATTTGTAGAGTTCATAACCATATATAAGCTAAAAGAGCTCAACCCCGTGGGCAGAGAAAATTGACAAAGAATTGTCAGGACAACGTCAGCGTGCCATTGTTCAATTATTTTTTATTTTTTATTTTTTGAAAATTTTTCAAAAATTAAAAATATTTAACAAGTATAAATAATATAAATTACGCAACAAATATATCATTATATATATTACTACTTAATTGAACATTTAATCATAATTTTTTGCAGCACATTTGGTCATTCTTATTACATATTCACTAATGCAAAGTACATATTAACATGATGTTCATGGAGATATCACCTACATCAAAATTATGTGATTTTTTTTGGGGGGGGGTTTTACGTATTTTTTTGAAAATAGAGTTATCTAAATCATCAAGTTTTAGTATTAACAATTAATGTTAACACGCTGATAACAAGGTTTAGGAACCACGGCCGGAAGTGTCTTGTACCCTTTTCAATATTATTGCCACTATCTATAATTTTTCTGGTCAAAATTCAATAATTAGTTATCTTGGAAAAAATACTCAAATGTCATCTATAAAAATTTCTTTTTCCAAGTCCAATCAGAGACGCAACAGTCATACTCATGTACTTTAACGTTTTTCAATTATGCTTTTGATGCACTCTAGCGTGTTGTATTTGTAACGATGTAGTACATCGGCTTGGGGTACCATGTCTTTAAAGCCTGCTATGGAATTGAAAATTTGTGACGGCTAGAAATTTGATAATTTGATTTAATTTATTTTCCTTGTATCTATAACCGAGGCCATTCTTTATGCGTTTGTGTACGTATCTTCCTCCTATTCATTATGAACTACATGTAATCATCAATTTTTACAGCGTTTCTTGCCATCAGAGTTTGGTACTGACCCTGCACGAATGGAACATGCACTTGAACCTGGAAGAGAATCATTTGATCAGAAAATGACAGTGAGAAGGGCCATACAGGACGCTAACATCCCTTATACTTACGTATCCGCCAATTGCTTCGCTGGCTACTTCGCTGCCAACCTTTCTCAGCTCGGAAGGCTCACACCTCCAAGTGATAAAGTTGTTATCTACGGAGATGGAAACACCAAGGGTAAGAACTAAGATTTTAATTAGGCTAGACCAGATTCCAATTCTGTATAACATGACGGTTGTTGTTCCGTGAAAGAGATTACTACCTTTTGATTGTTGGGAACATGTTTTTTTAAGCTTAATGTTTAAAAGTTTTGAGCATCAGACCAGAATGAATCAAAGTACCACTCCTCACCATTCTAAGA
>CM038483.1:3003740-3466265 GCA_021464305.1 Kandelia obovata | reverse complement strand
CGCTGTTTTATATGTTCTGCCATACAGTGGTTTACATGGATGAAGAAGACATTGCCAACGTACACAATCAAGACAATAGAGCGATCCAGAACAGTGAACAAAACATTTTTCAAATGTGTAACGCGCATATCCGGCTCGATCATCACGCGCAACGCCTGCGGCAGCTGATGACATCTGAGGAATGTTCTAACTCTATCACCACTGACAACTACATAATTTAGACATTTACAGCCTCTCGAGCAGACATGAGTACCGGCGATGCCGCAAGTGACCAGACTGTAATAGGAGTCAGCAATCTCAAGAGACTCTGGTCAGCAAGAATTCAACAATTTCCTAAGCACAAGACTTCCTTGGCTAATCCAGCCAGGTATGCGTGGAGAAGCCGGTTAGAGGGTTCCCAATGTATACTCTAGTCTTAAGAATCAGTAGTGTGTACAAATATTACTAAATGGTTTTCAATTAGACTTCAGGTCTTGTTGATCATAGTCTTCTTGTTGGTTTCTTCGCAAACGCTATGAAATACACATAAGCCAACCCCTGATGGTGCTTTGAAAAGACTATATTGCAAAATGGTTTGGTCCAATATATTGTATTGTAAGCATAATCACCAATGCTTCACTTCTTATTATTGCAGGACTTCATTGGTCGAATGCATGTTTTCTTCGCACAGGGTCCCCATAGTAGGCTTGAACCCGCATTTTCGGATGCCCGTAGCGTGGCTGATCAACATCCTACTTTTGCGTATGTTATGGTTCAACTGGTCATCGCTGAAGGGTGCCTATTGACAGAATTTTAGAACCAATTAGTGTCATGGTTCATGTTTTGAGTAGGATAACACTTATGACAGCAAAGCTTTCAAGAGCTTTCTACTCGAAACAAGTTGGGTAATTACCAAACCGCAAATGTTGCTTCCTTGTGTTTGTCCCTGAATATTCATAATATCGTAAGATTCTCTGCTTCGATCTTGCACCAAACACCACGACACCCACCTCTTATGACCACGCGATGACTCAATACTACACTCGTATTACCTGGCACCATGACACACGCTCAATGTGACTGCCACACTAACCATGAAATGCGTCGATAGAATATCGATCCTCAAATAGTCATCACAACAGCTCTAACCTCACATAATCTAGCGAACGTCAAAGGCAGTTACTCATGTCCTTGGTCCCATGTCCTGTGTGCTCAAAATTATGAACAACTTTCATTGTAAAATTCACAGCCACATTATCTCCTTTTCGTAGCAAGATTGCTTGCCTCCTTAAATTCCTCTCTTTCGTAATGTTTTGTATGATTCCAATGACTATAACTCACAACTATGTAATAATGCTGCTTCACGAAGATTAGAGCGGAGACATCAAATAACCTCGTGTTCAGTCTATGCACTTTCTTTTCTTGCCATGACACGGGGGTCACTATTCATGTTCTTGCTCTGGGGACGGGAACATGCCCAACTTATCTGGAGAAAAAAAGCGTAATAGACCCACCCATTTGTATTCCCAGACCATGTAGTGTTACATGAACAATGCCAATCCCAAAGCCAGCTAGCTTTAAAAAAGAAGCACAAGCCGGAAAACACAAAAAATGCTCTAGCCAAAGCTTTCGTAACTCCAAATACTTGGATTCGTTATGTGTACTTCCTCATGTGATACTTCGCTGGTTTTATATGTTCTGCCATACAGTGGTTTACATGGATGAAGAAGACATTGCAACGTACACAATCAAGACAATAGACGATCCCAGAACAGTGAACAAAACATTGTACCTACGGCCACCAGAGAATGTTCTCACACAAAGGCAGTTAGTTGAGACGTGGGAGATGCTCAGTGGGAATAAGCTGCACAAGATCAACATTTCTGCACAAGACTTCCTTGCTTCCATGAAGGGTAATATATTTTGTTAAGAATCATAGTTGGTCAAAATTACAAATGGTTTTCAATTAATACTTGCTAGCTTGCTTTTTTGTGCCCTAATGAATAATGCTGTTGAACATCTATTGTTTACTTAGCCTGTACAATATTATTGCAGGAATGGATCATGCTTCCCAGGTAGGGGTGGGGCATTGGTATCATATTTACTATGAAGGGTGTTTGACAAACTTTGAGATAGGAGAAGATGGAGAAGAAGCTTCAGAGCTTTACCCAGAAGTGAATTACAAGCGTATGGATGAATATTTGAAGATCTTTGTTTGACAACCCCACCCACCTCACGGTTATTAAATTAGTTACGCATAAAGCAAGCAACAACTGATATGCAATAAAAAGTCTCAAAGTCACAATCATCCATACGCGTGGCAGTTACTCATGTCCTTGGTCCCATGTCCTGTGTGCTCAAAATTATGAACAACTTTCATTGTAAAATTCACAGCCACATTATCTCCTTTTCGTAGCAAGATTGCTTGCCTCCTTAAATTCCTCTCTTTCGTAATGTTTTGTATGATTCCAATGACTATAACTCACAACTATGTAATAATGCTGCTTCACGAAGATTAGAGCGGAGACATCATATAACCTCGTGTTCAGTCTATGCACTTTCTGTTTCTTGCCATGACACGGGGTCACTATTCATGTTCTTGCTCTGGGACGGGAACATGCCCAACTTATCTGGAGATATAATCAGGAGTTGAATGTCCAGGATGCAGGAAGCTCAAATTATATTTGGCCCCCGTCAAGATGAAATTATTGGAGGAAAGGTATGATGGAAGGTTTAGAGAGAAAAGGCTTTTGAGTTGGAGACCTTTGTTATCAAGTCCAGGATTTGAAACCGACTTCACCCTTTCCTCCTTCTGATTCCCTATTTGGGAAACTTCAACTCAGAATACATTGCCATATTTTATACAGGTTAGAATCTCAATGTGTTCAAGTAATCAAGTACATAATACTGTATGAAACTATTTCAATGCAGAGCAATTTTCCAGCAACAATATCATAGCTATACGTTGGTATTTGCATCAAAATTTATGCAACATTCTTCGACCCTAAGCTAATCATCTGTATTTTCCCCTGCCCCTCTCTCTCTCTCTCTCTCTGAAAATATGGGTACTCGAACCATTTGCTTTTATATAGCTATCTTTCAATTCATTGATGGTAATGGTTTCTTTTCTATCTTCATTTATATTCTCAACAAATGGGTAGAGCCAAATTAAAGTCTGTTGACGGTGCAGCTGCTTCCAGATTGCTTTTGCTATCCATATTAAGTGAGCTACTCTTCTGGGCTTTCTCCATTGTGGCATGCAAGTATTTCCCTTGTGTTTCTATTCTCATCTGTAGCATCTTCTGCACCTATAGTGGAGAGAAATAAAAAATAAAAAATCATGAATTCAACATTTGAGTGACAATGAGAATGCCGCAGGACTAATACCTCAAGCTGATCTTGTAATCTCTTTTGTACTTCAATTTGACACTTCGATGCGTCTGCAACTTGGAATTCTCTGTTTTGAGATATGAGGTCAACTAATCACTATCAACGTAATGTACCATGTTCAGAATGACAGTGACAAAAGAGAAATGTAGTGGAGATTAGCTATTGAAATTTACCCGCATTTACAAAACTTGAAAAAAGAGAAAAAATAAATAAATTCTTATCATTGTAGAAAGGAAACATTTGTAAGGGAGAGAAATGTACAAACCCTTGTCCATCGTCAATCCTGAATGAACTGGTACTTGTTCCTGAGGACTGAACGCTGAAATCCACATAGGAACCTTCTGCAATATTGTCAACAAATCAACCCTTTAATTTGTGAATTGAACGCCAGACTCATTATTGAAAATATTCTAGTTGGTTAAACACAGGAACAGAGGATATCTTAGTTGTTAAAGTTTTCACTTGGTCCATATATACATGCTAAGGTGTGCGTTTTATTGGGACCAAGAACTCAGTAGCTCTGCTGTCATACATGCGGCTCGTAACGAGGCATGCCATACTTGGAAGCTTCAAAAATCATTTGCTTTGAGCAGAAGTACCAGCAGCTATCAAAATATATAGGAAGAGTGGAAGTAGCAGTAACAGGCTAACCCTCATTCCCTTTATTTTGCTCTCCATTGTTCTGTTTCCGAGCCTGCAATCCAAGTCTGTATTTCTGCATATTGGATGGGTAAGAAGAACTACACTTAAAACTGGAGTCAACCACTCTGAAACCAAAAGATAAAATTAAGAAGAGGAAAACACAAACTGTAAGTGACTCTTTAGGTGGTACAATGTCAAACCCTTTAACCCCATCAATCTTATGACCGACTTTGGAGTTGCTTCTGAAAATTCAAAACCCCAGATTAAATTTCTTCTAAAACAAAACGATAGACCTACTGACTTGCAACCATTTTTTGAGTTACAGAAGGCCAGACAAGGCAAAGCTACTGTTACTGCTACATTCGGTGAGCTTGGCTGGCCAAAAGTTAAAAAGAATCTCAATTTATTTTTTCAACGCCATCATTTTCATCAGTAGGGTAAAATTAAACTATCTAACGACATTCATATGATCACCTTTATCATAATTAGGAAAATTCCATCATGAGCTTGTTTGACCAAAACAGGATGTCACAAAATAATATATTTAACCATGCTTAAAAACCTAAAGCAGGTCACGTCGTGAACCAATGTTTTTTTTTTTTTTTTTTTTTTGGCAATTCTAAGGTTGGTGCCGTGTCTTGACATGATTTACGTCTTTCGTATCTTGTCATACTGTATTTTAACATTCGGATAATAAGATCATAAACCAAGTACGATGAGATTGTGTGTGTCATGATTGGGTTAGTCCTCTTTATCAAACTTGAGGCGACGTTTTGTTTTTAGTTCATATGTTGTTTTTGTTAGTTATTATGTGTACATCTCCTTGTGTTAAACTATATTCTTTATAAATAATAATAATTATTATTAGATTTTACATATTTAAAAATAAATAATTTAATTAAATAATAAGTTAAAATAAAATAAAAATATCAAATCTAAAATTTAATTTGATAAAAAAGATAAAATATAAATTAAGTATTTTATATAAATTTTATTTGATAAAATTTAAATTTGAATTAAAATCATTATGATTTAGAGATAAAGTTGTATTGGCTTCAAATATCAAGTCTAGGATTTAAATTCTAGCTACACATATTATTTTTTAGAAAACTAAAAAATACATCAACGGGCTGTTTCTCGGCCTCTTAAGTATCATATTGGGCATGACCCATGGGTTAGGTATTCCAAACCCAGCCCAAGCACAAATATCAAGTCATAACAAGAACGGCTCAATACTGATCATTAGGAGTCATATTGGAGCACAGCCTCCTATATCCAGTGAACTTAGACGACTTGTGGATCGCCTAACCCATTTTATATGTCTTATGCACCTCAAAGGATTTTTAGAAACCATACCATGCTCATCAAATTTTTTAAAAGAGCAAAAAAAAAAAAAAAGTCAAACTAATATAATTATGGATGTCATTACTAAAAGAATAATTTTTTTTATACAAGATTCATCATTTGAGTTAGTTACTAATATATATATTTGATTTATATAATAATTGTAATACAAACATTAAAATTAAATATTAAAATTATTCTTGAATTATTATTTTTAAAATTATTAAATTATAAATTATATAATAAAATTAATTTTTTATACTATAAATCTGACAATTCTTTTTTTTTTTAGTTTAGAACATGAATTTTCAAAAATAAATATCTTAATTTTTAATATTTGAAAAGCTTTCTTTAAACTACTTGTGTGATAACAATAACTATTCTCCCTACCTAATGTCACAATGATGTCATTAAAGTTAGAAGAATCTAATGTCACGATGGTTTAAAAATATAAAGAAATTGGTGGTAACTTATAAAAGGAGTTGAATATATACACTAAGACTAAAACAAGATAGATCAAGGATACGTACGAGGAAACATAATGTTAGAATTTTATGTGTGAGAATTATAAATGGAGTCATTTGGGAACATTGGTCGGGTGAAGTTAGATTAAGCCAATATTGTTACTGATTCACTGAGTAGGAAGGCAAAACTAGTTGCTCTTATGACTAGTACCCTTACAAGCAACCTTCTTGAACGGATAAAGGAAGACACTAGACAAGACAAACTGGCCAACAATATGCTCAGATTGGTTAGTGAAGGGAAGACTCGTCGATTTAGGGTGAACGACAGAGTCCTAACAACGATCGGGAATCGTGTCTTCGTGTCAAAGTGGAAAAACTTGCGAAAGGAAATCCTCAAGGAATGTCACGATTCACTATGGGTTGGTCACCCAGGTATGGCACGAACCCTTGTTTTTTTCCAACAACATTATTTTTGGCCGCATATGCATACAGACATTGAGGCCTATAAGATAAGGTAAAACAACAGCCACCAGCCGGCCTTCTTGAGCCATTACCCACTCCCAAAAAGCTATGGGAAAGTGTTTCAACGGATTTTATTGTGGCTCTACCAAAGTCCGAAGGATGCGGAAGTATCATGGTTGTAGTCGATTGGTTCAGCAAGTATGACACCTTCATTCCAGCTCCTGCTAATTGCAAGGTGGACGAAGCTGCTCGCTTGTTCTTCAAGAACGTGGTAAAACTATGGAGCGTGCCAAAGAGCATAATCAGTGACAGAGATCCCCGCTTTATAGGAAAATTCTGGCGCGAGCTGTTCAAGTTGCTGGGAACTGAGTTGAACTTCTCGACAAGCTTCCATCCACAAACCGATGGGCAAACTGAGCGAGTCAATGCCTTGCTCGAACAATACTTAAGGCACTATGTCAGTGCTCACCAACGAGATTGGGCGAAGCTACTCGACGCTGCCCAATTCTCATACAACCTTTAGAGGAGCGAGGCCACAACCAAAACCCTGTTTGAGATTGTCATGGGACAACAACCGCTGACTCCAAGTGTTATTGCCTCTCCCTACACTGACAACAACTCGTCTGCCTTCAAGTTTGCAGAGTAATGGCAAGAGGAAGCATACATAACAAGGGCTTGCCTTGACAAAGTGGCAAAGAAGATGAAGAGATAGGTCGACGCTAAGCAACACCCAAAGAACTACATTGCGGGAGACATGGTGATGGTGAAGTTGCTACCTAACCAATTCAAGTCTCTACGCAAGGTACATAAGGGCTTGGTACGGAAGTATGAAGGGTCATTTTCTATCATCAAGAGTGTGGGGAGGTCGCCTATCAAGTCCAACTCTCTCCAAAGCTGAAGATCCACAACATTTTTCATATAAGTCTTATGAAGCCTTTCTATGGAGACAAAGAGAATCCAAGCCGAAATGAGTCAAAAGCGTGCACCAATGGCTGTGGTCACCGAATTTAACAAGGAGGTGCAATGCATCCTTGCTGACCGAGTGATCCGGAGAAGAGGAGTTCTCAACTATATCGAGTACTTAGTAAAATGGAAAGTTTTGTCAGACCACGAGGTTAGTTGGGAATAAGAAGACCAGCTTTGGCAATTTGCCGATCACATTCGGCAATTCAAGGCTAAAAATGCGACAAGGATGTCATAGAATTAAGTGGGGGAGGATGTCACAAGGATACATTGATCCGACTTATTCATGTATCCTCAAGGTGCAAGTTCGGGCCAAGACCCAAACCTCCAAGGGCCACCCAACCCATTTACTATCCAAGAAAGGTCCCAGAAGCCCACAAGTACTTAGAGAATTCTAGAAGGGACCTCATCTAGAACAATCTGTGTATATACCTAGAATATTCCTTATCTAGAATAATCCTTGCATATGCCAAGAATATTCCTTTCTAGGTTCTTCTTTTGAGTTGTATAAATAGGCTACTCATTTCATTTGTAAAGCACAAATCCTTTCTTAATACAAGTTCACTTGCAAATCTCTCTTGTGCTCTCTCTCTCTTGTTTGCTCAAGTTCTTCCTGTTCGGTTATTTGCCTCCCATAAGCATTCTGCTAGTTCACTCAAACTCTTCAAGACTTACTTAGCATTTTCTCTCACAAGATTGTCTAAGTGTCGCGCAAGTTAGCACGTCTAAAATACGTTGAAAGCCTAACTCCGTGACAATAGCCTCCTATATCCAGTGAACTTAGATGACTTGTGGATCGCCTAAGCCCTTTTATATGTCTTATGCACCTCAAAGAATTTTTAGAAACCATACCATCCTTATCAAATTTTTTAAAAAAGCCAAAAAAAAAAGGTCAAACTATTATAATTATGGATGTCATTACTAAAAGAATAATTTTTTTTATACAAGATTCATCATTTGAGCTAGTTACTTATATATATATTTGATTTATATAATAATTGTAATACAAACATTAAAATTAAATATTAAAATTATTCTTGAATTATTATTTTTAAAATTTTTTAGATTATTAAAATATTTATTAAATTATAAATTATATAATAAAAGTAATTTTTTATACTATAAATCTGATAATTCTTTTTTTTCTTTTTAGTTTAGAACATGGAATTTCAAAAATAAATATCTTAATTTTTAATATTTGAAAAAATTTCTTTAAACTACTTGTGTGATAACAATAACTCTTCTCCTTACCTAATATCACAATGATGTCATTAAAGTTAGAAGAATCTAATGTCACGATGTGAGTCTTTTAAATATATTGGTTTAAGAATATAAAGAAATTAGTGGTAGCTTATAAGAGGAGTTGAATATATACATTAAGACTAAAACAAAATAGATCAAGGACACGTATGAGGAAACATAATGTTAGAATTTTATGTGTGAGAATTATAAATGGAGTCATTTGGGAACATTGGTTGGGTGTTAGAGGCAAGCTGATAACACACTAGCATGAGTGTGATTGTTCAAATATATCAATTTTTCCTCTTACTAAATGACGAGATTCCTTAATGTACTATAAAGAGGTAGTGTATGTCTCTCAAAATTAGTAAAACTAACACTATATCCCACAAATTAGACAACAACAATAATATTAATGCACGGGCTCAACCTAATATCAAACTATAATTAGTTGCAGGTAATAAATACTTGGAAAGTGATGAGTTGGATAGTGACAAAATTGACTCTTCATAAACCATCAAAACAAAAAATAGTGAGTGGTTATTTCTATCAAAACATGAAAGGAATAATGTTGACAGATTTATATACTTTTAGAAACTTTATCCAAGCCAAGTATACTAGTATGACCTCCTTGAGAGAATGAGAATATAGTGGTTGCAAAATATGGTTGAAAAAGTTCTGAATGAGATGTTAAACTCTTCTTAAATGGACAGATATGAGTCAGTAGAAAAAGTTATTCAAGAAGTCCTACTATATATGATTGATTTGACTGTTGAGTTATAAATATTTTTAAATAGTTTAAAATATCAACAACTAATATATAAATATGTATAGTGTGATGTTATAGCCAAAGTTACAACAGAAGATATATAGAAAAAGATACCGAGAGGTGTTGAAAGAACAATTGGATAAAAAGTTTTGATATTTTTTTTATATATTTTGTCAATAATGATAAAAATTAAAATATTTATTAATGTAAACGCCTTGTATGTGCGAAAAGTTTGTTGTGAGTAACTGTGACTTAGTGTGACAAAAATTTGAGTGAAATTGTTTTGACAAAAGTTTTGATTGTATTCTACTTGTGTCCTCGAGAAGCCATACACAACCAGACACATTCGAGAAAGTCAGCTGCTGGGTCAATACGACAAATGCCATCAAAATTCAAAGACTTCTTCATCTTAATGCAAGGTTCAAAGATCACAATAGCACAAGGTTTATGCAGAGTTACAAAGTCCTTACGAGTTTGGGATAGTCTGGAGTGTTGCATAAGATTTTACAAGGCCTTAGCAAAAATTAAGGCAAAGATTCGAAACAATTGAAATGATTTTAACGCCCAATTAGAAAAAAATTGTCATTATGCGAAAAAATACTAAAATTGCTCGAATTGACACAATTATAAAATTATCATTATATTTCTAAAAATATATTTTAAAAAAATCCATCTCTTCTTCATTCCTTCTCACCCCAATAACACACCATGATGCTACTACCCATTGTTGTTTTTTCTTTGAAAAAAAAAAAAGAAGAGTTAGCAAAAAAATTATAAAGCATAAATCTTAATATTTCCTTTTCATTTATTTTTTTTAACCTGAGAGTCTTTTTTACTACAAAGTTTCGTCTCCTCTACCAATTCTCGATCCCAGTCGCAACTTGACTTTTATGGAGGGACGTTCTTGAAGGGTACTGATGGGAGAGTGTAAGAGAAGAGGTAGAGAAAGTGATGGGATGTGGGAAAGGACAAAGAGAGTAATGTTGTTTTACGAAACATGGGCGTGTTGGTTATTATTGTGTCACATTTCTTATTGATGGGAATAGGGAATGAAATAAGAACGTCCAAACCAATCATAATCTACCAAAAAAATGAGAATGGAAGAACGCTAAGCAATTGACGGATCTCGAAGGTTGGCGATTGGCACCAAGTTTTGCCAACAAATTGCAGAAACCAGTGAGGTAAAAAGGCAAAAAGAGATAGAAAAATGAAGATTACATTTCAATAAAGATCAGCATCAGTAAGTAAGAAAGTTAGGAGTGGGGTGGGGACTTACTCTGAGGACCGCCGAGTTGAGTGACAACATCAACAAAATGATCATGAAGAGCAGCAGTCCATCTAAGTCTCGGCTTTGGGTCTCTTGTCATCACCACCACCCCATTCTCATACCCATAGCCTCCCCCAACCTCACCACCTAGCCCTTCACCAAAGGCTGTTCCCTCCATTTAACACACCAATCATATACGACCTCACAAAGAGAAACCCAAGCTACCACTGCTTCTCCTTCTTTCATTAAATTCAGTCGCATAGGTGCTAGCTATTTTTTCATGGTCTGTATGATCTTTGAGGTTTGACACACATAATTTACCTTTTTTTTTTTGTTAATTATTTGGTTTGCAATTAATTCTGTTTTTTTTTTTTTTTTTGTTAATTATTTGGTTTGCAATTAATTCTGTTTTTTTTTTTTTTTTGGGTTTGGTCCTTCTTTAGTGATCAAGTACCACACAAAAAAATGAACGTGCAGAGGAAACTTCGGCGATGATTCTTAAACATATAACATGATAACATAAAATTTTAATACATAAAAAATATTATATTATATTATTAAAAATATATTTATAATAATTTAAATGACAACAACAATTAAAGTCAAGGCAGTTTCCGTCGTGCTGCTGTGATTAAATTATCAGAGTCCAAATGAGCATCAACCGTTTGTTTATGCTCAGAAAATGTCTAGTTCGAGAGGCCATGGACGATGTGCCAGCGTCATGGTGGAATATTCGAGGAGGCACGTGGAGACAATGCATATGATTGAATTATTTTGTGCCAAATAAATAAGTCAATAATTTGTTTTTTTGAATAAAAGAAAAAAAAAGAAGAAAGAAGAAACAACCCACCGTCGATGGGACGCTGACATCGAAAATCAAAATTTCCAATCAAAAACAAATTCATACAATTAAAAAAAAAAGTACAAACCTACATAGAATCTTTCCTAATTTTTATTAATTTTCATACAAAATATAAAATATATCATTTTCCCTATATTTTGTTGCATGTCATACTTTTGACTGTTACTCTAAACAGTGATAGTTAACACTCCAAATTACTTAAAAATATGCATGATTTCTATTATACATATTATACACAGTAAAACTTCTCACTTTGAGATAACTAGGTAATAAAATTTCTCAATTTAAGATAATTTCTTTACTAACTCTCAAAATTATATCTTTTTATTTAAAAAAGGGCTGTTATCTCATAATAAACTTATTCAATCACACATATTCTCTTTATTTTAAAGAATTTATATCATCTCATTTAATTTGGATAAAATTTTTGACAATATACATATCTGTCATTATTACCACACTCACATTTTTTCTAAAGATAATTATTTATTATTTTCTATTTTAATAGTTTATAGAAAATTATTTCTGTTACACTTTTTAAGTAATTATTTGGCCGCAACCCATCGTAATTTGGTCTTAACCCGAACTCATGCTCATGCGCCAACTTTGCTGTCATTGTTAGCATGCTGCTGCACTCCCAGTATGCCTACTATCGCGCTCCCAACATTCATACTGTTACTTTTCCAGCATGACTACTGCAGCACTCCTAGCGTTTCTATCGTTGCTTTTCCAGCGTGCTTGTTACCGTACTCTCAGCATTCCTATTACTGTTGTTGCATGGTGCAGTCTTAACTAACAACTTAATCTCTCGTACCTCAAATCTCTATAACATGCAATTTTTATATGTTGTAAATATCTTCTTATTTTTTTTATGTGACCGTTTTACACTAATTTAATATCAAATATTAATATAAAAATTTACTAATTACTTGTATTTTTTTTGTTGAAGGAATTAAAGGAATAACATGAGTACTGCTAATAAAAACGAAAGGACCGGAGTTGGTACTTTAAATCTTGGACTAAGAGTTTTATTTATTTACTTACATAATGACAAGAAAATACATTTGATCCGCAACAATTGGTTGGACTTACAACACAATAAATAACTAATTTTTTTTAAAAAAATTATTTTGATATTCTCTTATAATGTTCATATGCTTCAATAAACATAGTTGTGTACTAATACTACTCTTGCAGAATTATTTGATATTAAAATTTAATGCTCTCCAGTATACCAACCTTCAGAAAAAGAAAAAAAAAACCCAAAAAAATGTACGTTGTAAATGTCAAACTCAAAGATTCATGTTTAAAACAAAACAAGGTGTTTTTATCCCACGAATTATTGAGACTCATTTAACAAATGTATATTTCAAATCCATATACTGATATATATATATATATATGCATTCTCCTCTTATTCATTTAGAAATCTGATAGAAATATTTGTTCTTATCCATTTTATAAAACTTTTTTTTTTTTTGTGTTCTCGTCTACAAATGAATCTTAGACCATAAGTTATATTGATTTAAATGCATGTGATTTATCTTCTTATCAAAATTTTTGTATGATAATGATATAATACTACTTTGTTGTATGGAGTAATACTCCAATAATTTGTGCATATAATAATATATTAACAAATAATATACCTTTTAAAGTCATTACTTATCATAATAACTATTTAATTCATACTTTACCGAATAATTGTGAAATTTGCCTTTATGTATTACAATGTATATATATATATTTCAATTATTACCAAACAATCGATTACATTTGCTGATAAAGTAAGTTGCCTTTATTCCTGATTTTGCCAATTGAGCAATCCTTCGATACTGTACAAAACCACTATACACTCCAAGGCAAAGTTTTAGGTGGATGCCAAAAGGGATTAACGATAAATTCACAAGTCCTATTGTGCTCACTGAAAAAATTTGTTTGAGTACACAACTCATGTTCATGCTAAACAGCCTCTAAAACCTTTTCTTAGGGCAGTTTCATCCAAGTTCCTTCCTATGAAAACCAGCTTGTTTATTCTCTTCTCGTCAGGTTCCCATGCTTTGCCAGAGCAGCCATCCAATGTGGAATGAACCCCCTGGAAAACAAGGAAAAAAAAAACAAAACAAAACAAAAATGGCATCATTTAAGAACGATGAAACATAGAAACTTGAAACAGTAATTTGATTTAGATCCAATGGAAACCACTGGTGTCAAGCATGCTGTGTGTTTAGTCTATGTAGTTTCTTAATACTGTGAGTATACCATATCAAGAAGGAAACCATACCTGAAATATGTAACACTGATCGGAGCCCGTCACAGACAATATGCCCTTCATTCTGTACAAGTCCTCACCTTTCTCTTCAACTAGTCTTTCAAGCCAATCATCAACCTGGTCCATGACAAATTAAATAAGAATTTTCAGTTCATTGACCATAATATATACTAAACAGTTCCCACGATTCTCTCAAATCAAAGTCTTCAAACAGAATATGTGGACAGAAAACCAGTTAACCTCCCATTCAGTAGACAGGTTCATTGGACCACCTTTTTGTTTTATATTCATCTATGAATAAAATTAGAGATACAAAACTTTTTACTCTCATTTACTAATTCAAATACCATCTGAACCACCAAGAGCATGCCAAAAACCTTAAAAAGAGTATTTAGTAAACTTAATTGTACAGGTCCTCATACAGATTAATAAAAGAGTATATAGCATGAGACTACACAGGAAACAAAAACTATAGGGTTCTCAGAATGATTAGTAAGAGTATTTTAAGTACATGTAATAATATTCTCAGCATTAGGTCAAACTTAAATCTGCTTGCATTAGAGATATACATAGCCTTACCTTTATTTTACAAGAGACTATATCCGTGAATTAATGTGTGACCTTCAGCTCACAATATTTCAAGTAACTGTATTGGGGAGTTCCCTACTTGCAATGTGCTACATCTCAGTCCGAGTGTAGTAAGAACTGGGAAAGGTTATAGGGAATATCCACAACCAATACATCATGTGATGGTGTGGGTGTAGCAAAAAATATGCAAGGGTTACTACACCTTTATGGATGAAAGTGGGTAAAAAAAATAGCACATGAAAGAGGATTTTTGAGACATGGATCATTGGTACTTTAGCAGGTGAACCGATGCAAATTATGGATGCTATGATTAGGATGAGGGTAAATAGTATGCCTCCAAAAGACAAGATGGATTGGGCAAGATGTAGGGATTTCAGGATTTGAGTTTAGTATATGAGTAGTGCTACGAGTAAGAATGGAGTATGATTTATTATTAACAGTTGGCTGAAAGAAAAGATAGTGGAAAAAGACATGATAATCCTGGTGTTAGACAAAGAAATGATTAACATCAGAGGGGATGTAAGAAATGATATGGATGGATTCGAGAAAATACATGGAGAGTATGAGTATGGATGACTAAACAATGAAGGTTAACCATGCTTGACTTCACTTTGACATATGGCTTAGCCTTAATTAATGCCTACTTTCAAGAGAATCAACTTTGATTACTTTCAAGAGTGAGCAAAATATAAGCCAAATTGATTTTTTCTTAACAAAATTTACACACCATACATTCATGCAAAGACTATAATGTCATACCAGGAAAAGCACTTATCACATGACGTAGGTTAAGTAATCTTGGATGAGTGTTTTAAATTTGTGATGAGGTAAGTGATGCAACATTGTGGAACTATACAGTGGAACTTAGAAAATTATACAACGAAAGTTAGCATTCCAAAATGTGATGTTGAGGGAAGGGCATTAGGACCTTTATATAAACGCTAATGGTTTATGGCTAAAAATGGGATATGATAGTAGTGGAGACCTTAGGGGAGGCTAAGGGAAGGAAATTTAGTGATGGGATCTGAAAGTAAACGATGCCACTAAAATTAAAATGAGTGCTATAGAGGGCTCTAATAGGAGGTACAAATTAGTTGAGGAGGCAAAAAAGGCAGTAATAGTAGCTAGAGCAAATGCATTTAATAATTCACATAATAAACTTACATTTGAAGGAGAAAACGAGATCCATTAACTAGCTCAAATTACAGAATTAAAGGCTCGGATTTCAAGCAAGTCATTAAAAATGATGCATGCAAGGTGCTAGTGAGAGATGAGAAGATTAAATAATGATGGAGGAGACACATTGATAAACTCTTTAAAGGAAACAAAACAGTCAAGGCTACTTTGGTAATCTTAGTGACCTAGCAGAGAAGCTAGCCTACAAGAGGGGTATTCGTCCTTCGAAAATAAGGAAAAATCTAAGGGAAACAAAAGACAGAAGCATGTGACCCAGATGGGATACCGATTGGGGCTTGGAAGTCCCAAGGGAGAGAGTTGTGACATGGTTGACAAGGCTCTTCAATATGATTCTGAAAAAGAACAGGATAACTAACGAATTGAAGATGAGGACACTTGTCTCAATTTATAAGAATAATATGCAAATCCAAAATTGTTTAACCTATTATGTATCAAAAGATCATTCACACTATAAAGCTGTGAAACAGGTAATAGTACAGCAGTTGCAAAGCAGTTGTTAAGGAGTCTTAATTTTGGACAATCAATTCAAATCTCCGCCAGTTAGGTCAACAACAAAGGTGACATCCCCTAAGGTTGATGGAAAAATACTGAGAAAAGCAGGATCTACACATAGTTCTTATTGATCAAGACAAAGCATGCCATAGAGTCCCTGAGCAAGAATTGGGGCAGATGATGAATTGGGAGAAGATTCACATTATTTAGTAATGTAGTGAGAGACATTTATGAAAAAGTAGTAACCCATGTGGAAACAATGGAAGGCAGGATAGAGAACTTCACAATCACAGTTAGCTGCATCGAGATCTTACTAAGTTCTTTTTTATTGTGTTATTGATGAATTGACATAACATATTTAGGATGATATCTCATAGTGTATATTATTTGCAGATGATGTCATCCTAATAGATGGACTTTAACCATAGATTAGAATTACAGAGGATACTCTAGAATCTAAGGGTTTTATGTTGAGTCACGCAAAAATAGAACATTTGTATTGTAATTTTAGTAATGTTAAAATAGAGATGTTTCACACTATTAGACTAAATGATGGAAAAATTCTTCAATGCCACTAACTTCATTATTTAGGCTCTATAATTTAGAGGGGAAGGAAATATGAAGTAGGAAGTTCTTCATGGGACGAAAGCTAGATAACCAAAATAGAGGTATTCGACTGCAGCTTAGTGTGAACACAAAATTCCCATTAAGTTGAAGGTAAATTCTATCAAACAAAATTTTGGATTATCAAGAAACAAGTTGAAAACATAAATGTAGTGGTGATGAGAATGTCTAAATGAATTCATGGCCAGCGTAAGAATGAGTAAATCAGAAATAAGAATATTCTTAGCTAAACACCTGTTGTACTGATTGAAAATAAACTGGGGAGAAGCATTTTCATTGGTTTAAACATGTACAACATAAACCAACAAATACTTTAATAAAGAGAGGACAAATTCAGGTGAATGGTGATAAGTGAGAGTGATGGCAACCTATTTACTTTGGAAATTTTTAGTTATAAAGGATATAGAAGCCTACATCCAACATCAAACTCACTTTATAATAGAACTGAATAATGAGAAAAGATTCATATAGTCAGTCCAATTAATTTTGGGATTAAGAATTTGTTGTTATTGTCGTTGAAACTTATTAAGAAATACATTCTGGAGGGGGGACTGATCCAAGGTATAATTTTGAATTTATATGTTTTTATGCCTAGCCCCAAGACAAGGCTTTTTAGATTATCTAATAACACAAAAAAAAATGAAGAAAATTGCTTATAAGGATACCCCAACATTTATGCTCAGAGAAGTGATCTGCCATTGAAGGGGGCCATAACATATGAATGAAGCAGACAAACATCTGCAATTATTGAAAGTAAAACATATAGCTTTAATAGAATATATATATTTGTTTACTAGGACATCTTTGTTGCTAGCAAAACTTTGAATTCTCCAAAAGTGTATAAAATCGGGATCTGATAGATGCATGACCATGAAAATCAGAGGCATGGACATCAAAAAACTATGCCATCTTAGGAAGTATATATTTTCTAAGATATATAAGCATCACAACCTATACATCTTGTGTAATTATGTAATCAATGCCAGGGTGCACCCAACCACACCCACACCCACACCCACACTCATACCAACAAGGAGACACTACCTCATCCAGGTCAAGAGTTCCCTCAGAGACGATGCTGACACTAGAGACAGTAGTATCATGTACATGGTCATGATGATGCTTCTCATGGTGTCCTGCAATTTCAAACCATGGATATTTGTAATCAATTAGAATTGCAGTTAACTTCAATCCAATAAAAATTTGTCAACCCTAAGTAATGACAAATAATAATTAAGCAGAAAGGAATTAATTTGTTTTGAAAACTTTTGTAAAACAAGAGCACTTCTTCCAAATATTTTATAGTTATGGCATGACAACTATAATTCTTATAGTTGAAGGACTTGTGCTCCTTATGACCATCCCCCAACTAAAAAACGGGGGCAAAAAAAGTGTACCATCCCAGTCAAACCCACATAATCAAAGCCTTTGTCAAAGGCATCAGTTTGCCAAGAGAGCTTCAAACATTAGAAGACATAATCAGCCCTTTTGACTTAGCTCAAATAAACAGCTTTTAGATCCAGCACGTGACACATAATCTGCATTTCTAAATTCTCTCCAGCACTAACACATCTCAATAGCCACTGACAGAAAAGCTTCCAGCAATCCATTCAATAGAGAAAAGGGATACATCATTGAGTAAACAAGCATCTCTACACGTGCAATTTCATTGAAAACAAAAATGATCAAATTTTACAGCATTTATTGAAGTAATACCACTTATTTCTGCTTGTAAACTAAAGAGTCATGCTGCTGAGCGATGGAAAGGTGGCAAGAAAATTGCTCATAGTTAAGAAGGACAAAGTAAGAGCAAATACCAACCTTGTGCAATGTTGTATTAATCAAAATTTACAGCATTCATTGACGTAATACCACTTATTTCTGCTTGTCAACTAAAGAGTCATACTACTGAGCGATGGAAAGGCAGTAAGAAACCTGCTCATACTTAAGAAAGACAAAGTAAGAGCAAATGCCTACCTTGTGCAATGTTGTGTTGATGCTTTCCATGGCAGGAATTGTCAGCAAGAACTTCAGAATTAATTCTGCACAAATTCACAGATCAGGATATGTGCATGCCTTCATTAACTAATGGATTCTAGTCAGAAAACAGAATAGGTATCCTATATGCATGAACTGGAGCCAAAAGGTACATCCAGAATGGGTGATAAATCTCTGGCAGAAATGGATTTGATGGTAACCTTTCAAGATCATATCCTCCCACTCCCAGGACAAAGTCCATGTCCACAAATCCATATTTGGCTAATTTGATAGGAGCCATCACATTGATGTGCTGGAAAAGAAAGAAACAAAGTGACATCTAATATTACATTTGAGAGGATGAAAAATGAATGAAACAACTGAAGTATAAAGTTCTAGTGTGTCTAGTAGAAACCATCTCATTTTCTCTGTTGAAGTAAATGCCAATACATGACATGCTACAAGTTATGAAATATGAACAGGCTAACACTATCCCAACAGATCCAAGTGTACTCATTCAACAGTATTTAAAATCTTTCAAGAAAAAATATAACGAGTAAAACCCAAACACCAAATATTTAGAAAATATATGCCAACTCTTCCCAAGCTCATCCTCCTATTAATATCCTCTTTCCATTTCTTACTTTCCGTTATTTCCCTCCTAGCCAAAGTAATGGTCACATAACAAAGTTCCTACCATTATTCTCTTTGTCAATCTGTCCAATTCATCCTCAGATACCAAATCTATCTGCCAAAACAACGAAACATATACCTCAGTACCTCAGTATAGGAATTTCAAAAGTCTATCTGTTTGAAGAAGGTGATGAGTATTAGCAAGCTGCAGGTTATGCAAAGATATTAGTTAATAACAGTTGCCTAACCATTTTCAGGGAAGAAGATTCACCTTATTCAATATAATACGGTCAGCATAAGCAACCTGTTCAACAGTTTCATTTACTACAAATCTTGGTTTCACTTCATTTAGATGTTGCATTGCATGCTTGGAATCAACCATAGTAACAACTCCATCCAGTTTCACATAACGTGAAAGTAATTCATCAGAACAGAATGTTTCTATAACAGGGCCCGGCTTAGCAAGCCCTGCAAAAGTACCCCAACTCCATCAGTAATTCAATACCATCTATTTACCAAATGCATTGTGCTTCCATTTGAGAAAAGAAGTAACAAAGAACCTAGTCCCCGACCCACCCTGCACCCCCCCCCCAAAAAAAAAAATCCCCCCAAAAAGGAAAACAAAAGAAACCAAAACAAAAGTACTTGAAGGATATGACTGTAACATACCTGTGGTTTCTATAACAATATGATCAAATTTATCTCTTTTTTTCTTAACTAATTCCAAAAGCATTTTAACTAGATCTCCTCTAACAGTACAACACAGGCAACCATTGTTAACCATGATAATGTCTTCATTTGAAGAGGAATGGCTGGCAACCAATGATCCATCGATGTCTACTTCACCAAACTGCAGACATATTCAGAACGATTATTAAAAAGTTTGTATGAACATATAAAAACAGATATATAATACAAAAAAACACACACTCACAGAGAATGGTGGAAGAGAAATACATTTAGCATATCATGTCTCCGAATACAAGGTTGCAAATTGTTGATAAATACAATTGAAAACTTGGTAAGAAAATCAATTCTATGCAGAGAAAAACCATCTGAGATTTAAGTTTAAGAAACCAGTATAATGAACATGCATCTAAGGCACCATGCTCAACCATGCTCAAGTGCTAACTCTAAAAAAAGGAAAAAAAAAAGTAATCTTCAGCTCACTTGAGCTATGTGCACTGAATCAAGCACACCAAAGGCACCCTATCTAAAAACCTGAAGCAATGAGGTTATATTGTCACTTATCCCACATAGGATTTAAATCACCAACCTCCTTACACCTCACTAGCACAACTGAAAAACATTAGGAGCTTTAAAAACTTTCACCCCTCCATCTCTCCTCATAGCAACCCTAAGACAACTATACATCATTCTCATTATTAAACCATCAAAGTCTCCTCTTGATATTTATCAATCCTATGGCCTTTTCTCCAGCCTCTTGAGAACTAATTCCCTCTACAGGAATAGAAGCTTTGGAACTAGAAAGTGGTACTTTTAAGCTTACTTAAAAAATCTTAATTCAAGCCATACACTCAAGAAGTATATACCAAGAAACCTATGCAATAACAGAGTGAAATAACAACAAAAATAAAATTAAGTAGCAGTAACTGAAGTTGACCGTAATAAAAGTGGAAAAATAGACTCACTGGAAATGATATAACAAAGAGATGCTTTTTTTTTTTCACTAAGAAGGTGCACCTCAATGATGGCACCTTGCATGACACAAGCAATAATTTCACTCTTCCTACAACAATAAAGGGGTGGTGCCTCCATGGAAAAGATAAAAGTTAAAACAACCACTTGAACAAAAATTCCATATTCTCTATGGCATGATCTGAAAGAGAATCCTGGCAAGATACAGACAAAAAAGCTACACTTGGAGCAAGGTTCCATTTCGCAGTCTTCAACTACGTTACTGCAGTGATGGTGGTTAATATAACACAGCATTGACCACAATTGCAGCCATATTACGCAATGGCCTGGAACTGCAATATTGCCAGGCTGTCAGCTATCTACTATCAATAATCTTGAGTAGGAGAAATCATCAACTTCAAAGTACTGACCCAAAATAACCAAGCAGCTGAATTTTCATTGTTGATTTCTCATTAAGCAAAAACACAGGAGTCCTTCATTATAACTATGTGAATAATATAATTGAATGGATATCAAACGGTTATGCCAAAAAACGACATAAGTCCTTAAAATCTGCAAGCTTTCTTCTCTGCACAGTCGTGAGCCCATACCTAAAGAGACATTAGATACTGTCTCTCATACGCAATTAAACAAGAACCCAGCGGGCCCCATCATAAAAAGCAAACATAACAATTATAATGAAAAGGAGTTGCAGAATTTTGTGGAAGATGCTATATATATATATATATATATATATATATATATATATATATATATAAAGGAAATCCAATTTTACCTCATTTTCTATGACTGCAATCCGCTTGCCGTGTTGGGCCGTCAGGATATGATTCAGTAGAGTTGTCTGGGTTTCCGAAAAAAATACGATTCAGAATAGCATTCTCGTATCCTCAGAAGTAAAACCCAATTCAAATAATAATAATAATAATAATAAATACGTAAGCAAAACAAGTACAGAAGGGCACCCATCAAACAAAAGAAAAACCTTTCCGGAGCCGAGAAAGCCGGTGAGCACGGTGGCGGGGACACGGGTATCGAGGCTGAGAAGAGTGGAAGGAGGATCCTGGGGAAGAAGGGTCGTATCGGAAGTAAGAGGAGGGTCGGGTTCGGGAGCCGAGGAATTGAAATGTCTGGAAAGAAAATAGTTACTAAAGTTTCTGAGAAGCTGGGGGATTGGACTTGGCGTCAAAGAGTTAACCTTGTTATGGAAAGTGGGCTGCTCTACAACTCTGTTGGCTAAAAACCATCTTTTGTTCAAAAGCAGCCGCCTACAACTAGTCGCCGCCATTGTCAGTATTTGTGTGTTTTTTTCTTTTCGGTTTCTACTGTTTTGTTCTCAGAGGTTGAAGGGAAGACACAGCTTGCGTAAGAGTAAAGAGACTATTAATACAGAACCAAATCCATTTCTGTTTTTGCGTCCGTTGGCCTCTCTCTCGTTTTTCACTGCCTGTCTTTTTATTTTTATTTTTATTTAATTTTTATAGGTCACTTTAATCACCACATTTAACTTTGCTTCACAAATCTATCCTTGCCCTTTTTTTCCTGTAAAGCAGCAAACTTTGTTCTTGGCCGAAACTCATCTACTCTCCTCCTTTTTTTTAAAAAATAATATATATATATATATATATACATATATTTTTTTTTCTTAAAAGAAACTTCATTTCATTAAACAAAACAAATCAAGACAAATTTATTGACATAACACGAAATTAAAAGGGTATCAATTGGCTTTATCAAATAAATTCATCATTAATGGTCGGTTGGTTTAACAATGCAAGAAGATTAATGACAAGAAATTTATACATGGTAATTACAAATAGAGTTGTTTATGACAGTAGTTAGGTGTCAAAAATATGTTGGAAGTGCGACGGTTGTAAATAGAGATGTGAGTAGACATATCAATATTTTTTTTCCTACCATATGAATGAATTTCATAATACACTATAAGGAAGTGGTGCATATTTTTAAAATTAGTAAGACTAACACTATATCTCATGAATTTGACAACGACAATAATATTAGTGTATGGATACGGATTCGGGTTAACACTAAACTATGATTCATGGCCAACAAACACTTGAAAAGTGATAAGATGGTTTATAATAGAAGTGACTTTCCATAAACCATCGAAATAAGAGATATTATGTGGTTATCTCCATCAAAACATAAGAGTGACAATGGTGGTAGATTGACATGCTTCCAGAAGCCTTATTGAAGGCAAATGTGTTAACATGACCTCCTTGAAGGAAAAAAAACATAAGTGATTGCAAAAAGTAGTTGAACAAGTCCTTAATGAAGTGTCAAACTCTCCTTAAATGAAGAAGCATAATTTAATGAGTTAGTAGGGAAGTTATCACTAAGTGGGGAGTCTTACTATGTGTGATTAAATTGATAGCCAAGTCATGCATGACCCTAGGTAGTTAGGGGTGTCAATTACCAACACTATAAATATGTGTAGTGTGGTAGCGAAGTGCTACAACAAGAGGAGACACATAGGGAAACACATAGCAAAGTGTTGAAAGAAAACTTGTGGGAGAGGTCTTGGCATTCTTGGTATATTTTATGGAAAATAATAAAGGTTGGAAAGTTTATTCCTGTAAATGCTTGCATGCCTTATGTGTGTAGAGTGGCTGAGACTAAGTGCAACTTAATGCCATCACAAGGCCAAAAATTTGGGTGAGATTGTTGGCCTTGTGACAACTTGTATTAAAGTAGTAAGGTTCGATCAATGGTTGGTGGATCAGGTCTTGATGTCATTCGAAAGTGGGTGTCAAAGATCAATAAGGCTCTTGGCGATGTCTCTAAGGAGCAGACCTTTTCAATCTTGGCATGACTCAAAGATTTAGAAAAATTGGTACATCTCTTGTAATCTAACTATAATAACCTCGATTCTTCATGGTTTTCTCATTCTGGCAATCTAAAGCAAGGTGTTGTTGTCCTTAAGAGGGCCATAGGTGCTTGGCCAAGTGGGGCAGTAGCCGATTATGCTCGTCTTATGAAGGTGTCAGAACCAAAGGCCTTTGAGGGGGAATGTGATGCCAAAGCGATTGAAAACTTTTTATAGGACATGAAGCAATACTTCATGGTCGTTTGGGTGTCTGATTAAGAGAAGGTGACCCTTACCAGCATGTATCTTACTAAGGACGCTATGTTGTGTTAACAAACTAGGCTGGATAACAATGCAAGTTCCACAGATAAAAATGCAAGAAAGCATAAAAAAGGAGTTAAAGGATCATTTTTTGCCTTGTAACATGTCATGGGTTATGAGGGAGACGTTAAAGAAACTGAAGCATAGTGGCACAGTGTGGGTCTATGTTACGAAATTCAGTTCCTTGATGCTTGACATGCGAAACATGTTCGATGAGGACAAGCTCTTCAACTTTTTTTTTGGGTTTCCAATCATGGGCACAAATTAAGTTGAGAAGACAAGTTGTCAAAGACTTGTCTTTTTCCATTGTTGTAGCCAACAGATTGGTTGATTTCAGAATTAACAAATCTTTTGAGGGTGATATAGGAAGGCAGTAGTAGCTCAAAGAGAAGGGAAAAAAAAAACAAGAAGTATTACAAGAGAAAGGACAACCAACAAGATGAAAGGAAGGAAAAAGGTAAGGCTGCCCATCGAAAGCAGGGTAAAAATACTTTTAATTCTGGTTGTTACATATGTAATGACCTTCAGCATACTAGGGAATGTCTAAAGAAGGAAAAGTTAAGTATTATGGTTGTTGAGGAGGGTGGTAGAAACTTTAGCAGGGATAAAGCTAGACCCTATTATGTCAATCCTCTATAATTAGTGAACGTTGTTTAAGCAAAAAAGCCTCCACAATCTAACCTAATGTATGTGAAGATTGGGTTAAACAATCATGAGTTGATGGAAATGACAGAAACTAGTGCCACACACAACATTTTAGTCAAGAGAATGGTGGAAAGACTTGGGCTAAAAGTGTCTAAAAGTGGCTATTGAATGAAGGTAGTGAACTGGGCAATCTACAAGGTTCTTAGCATGACAATGGGTGTAAAGGTAATCGTTGGCAATTTGATTAGTAACCTTAACTTTACAATTATGTCATTAAATGATTTTGATATCATTTTAGGCGTGAAGTTCTTTATGTATACCAAAATTGCTTTGTTGTCTCATTTGGGTGGCCTAATAATCATGTATGAGAATCATCTTTACTTTGTTATACGTAAAATAACTCCTCTATTAGGCGATGGTGGGAAATCGAGTAGAATGCTTTCTGCGATACATATAGAGTATGACTTAAAGAAGGGTGAAGCCACCTATTTAGCTGTATTGATGGAAATGAAGGAGACGGTAGTCATGAAGGTATTTGATAATGTTGTAAAACTATCAAATGATTTTACAAACTTGATGCCTTTGGAGTTGCCAAAGTGTCTTCCTCCTTGGTGTGCTACTAACCATAAGATTGATTTGGTTCTAGGTTTCAAACCCCTAGCTCAAGCGCCTTATTACATGAGTCCATTGGAACTAGCTAAATTGAGGAAGTAATTGACAAAATTGCTAGAAGCAGGCCTAATTTAGCCTTCAAAGGCTCTTTATGGTGCCTTGGTGTTGTTCCAAAAGAAGCATAATGGCTCCTTACAGATGTACATGGATTACAGGGCTTTAAAGAAGTTTATGATGAAGAATAAGTATCATATTCTATTGATAGTTGACTTGTTCGATTGGTTAGTGAAAGTATCATACTTCACCAAGTTGGACTTGCATTCAGGGTATTGGTAATTAAGAATTGCAGAAGGAGATGAGGGGAAAACCACACACATCACTTGTTATGGCTCCTACGAATTTTTGGTTATGCCTTTTGATTCAACTACTACCCCTACTATTTTTTGCAATTTGATGAATAATGTGTTTCATGAATTTATTAATCGGTTTGTGGTAGTATATCTTGATGATATTGTTGTGTATAATAAGTCCTTGAAGGACTATTTACTTCACCTTTGGGAAGTGTTGTTCAAGTTTAGGAAGCAATAATTGTATGTCAAGAAGGAAAAGTATAAGTTTGCTCGGCAGAAGATCATGTTCTTAGGATATAAAATTAGTAATAGGCAAGTAAAAATAAATGAAAAGAAGGTCCAAGTCATTGTAGAATGGTCACTTCTTACTGAGGTGATGAAGTTGCGATCTTTTTAGTTTGTCTAATTACTACCAGAAGTTTGTGCAGGGTTACTTAAAGAAAGTATCCCTTCTCACTGACTTACTCAAGAAAGATTGACCATGGAGGTGGATCGTTAAGTGCCAAAAAGTCTTCGATAAGTTGAAAGTAGTGATGTCAATAGAATCGGTGTTGCGACTACCTAACTTTGAGGTACCCTTTAATGTCATCACAGATACATCAAATAAGGTGATTGGTAGGGTGTTGGTTTAGGAGGGTCATCTAATTGCCTATGAAAGCCAAAAACTCAATGAAGTTTAACAACAGTATTCTGCTTGTGAGAAGGAAATGCTGGTTATTATGCATTGCATTCACATTTGACGAGTGTATTTTTTGGGTACCCAGTTTGAAGTACGTACTAGTAATATGACAAATACATTCTTTCGAACTTAGAAGAAGTTGTTTGCTAGGCAAGATTGATGACAAGAGTTCTTAGTAGAGTACAACCTTGTGTGGGAACACAAGCCAAGAATGTATAATCAAATAGCAGATACCTTAAGTCATCGAAAAGTGCAACAAGTGGTTGTTGCCCTTATGGGAGTGCAAAGCGACCTATTAAAGAAGGTAAAGGCGCAAAATCCCAAATGATGAAGAATATCAAAAGCTTATGCAGTAAGTGAATGAGGGTATGATAAGACGATACTAGCTTGATGATGGGTTATTACATATTAACGGTAACTGTTTGTATGTTCTTAGAGGTGCAAGCTTTAGACGGGAGATTTTGTGGGAGTGTTATGACTTATAGTGGGCGGGTCATCTAGGAGTAGAATGAATGATAGCCTTATTGTTCTGCAGTTATCATTTGTAAAAGATGGAAGATGACGTGGAGTTATACGTTAAGATGTGTGTCATTTGTCAATAACACAAAGTTGAGAGACGTAAGGAGGTAGGATTGTTGAAACCATTAATAATTCCTAAGAAACCATGGATGTTAATTTCAATGGATTTCATTAGTAGGTTCCTAAAAGTTGAAGGCATAAGATTCATGATGGTGATGGTTTCCAAGTATACGGTGTTCATACCTACCCTTTCCTCATGTCAAGTAAAGATGGCCTTTAAATTGTTTTACAAACAAGTAGTAAAATGCTTTGAGTTTCCTGAAGATATAGTGAGCGATCATGGTCCTCGCTTCATCAACATATTTTGGACAACTTTTTTCAACATGATAGGTTATGTATTGAAGTTTTCTGCTACCAATCATCCTCTAATTGATAACCAAATGGAGTGGATTAATGACTTGTTAAAAAAGTATCTTCAGTATTACGCAATGACAAGTGAAAAAAATTGGTTGGAGTTGTATGATTTAACACAATTTTGCTACAACATGCATTAATTGTCTTTTACAAGTATAAGTCCCTTTGAGTTAACTATAGGGCATCAACCCCTTACTCCTAACAAAATTATGAGGACAAGAACAAGAGGGAACTGTTTGGATGCCTATCACTATACTAAATTAAAGTAAGAGTTGTTAGACGAGGTATAAGACAACTTAAACAAGGCAGTAAGACACATAAAGAAGTATACTGAAAAAGGAAGGAGGGACGTGGAGTTCTAAGTGGGAGACAAGGTGTTGCTTAAATTGATTCTCTAAATATAGAAAAAGATAGTCGCATAATAATGCATTGCAACCTGATTCCAAAGTACAACATACCCTTTTTGGTTACAAAGAAGATTGGCAATGTTGCATATCGATTGCAACTATTAAAAAGGTTAAAGGTGTATCCAACCTTTGATATAAGCTTTCTAAAGCCCTTTCATGAGGAGGCAGGTGACGAGCCTCTAAGGAGACAAGAAAGGCGTGCTCCATTAATGATTAGAACCGAGTTGCAGCGCAAAGTGGATCAAATCCTTTATTGCTGAACATTTGGGAAAAACAAAAAGAATTGTTGGATTGAGTATGTGGTGAATTGGATGAATTCCCTAGACAATGAGAATAATTGGGAAAGAGATATGATTCTCTAACAGTTTAAGAAGCAAATCTAAGACTACTTATCAACTTTACTAACAAGGGCATTGGCTTCAACTGGTAGGGGTGGTTTGTCAGTCCTTTAAACCCATTAGCTTAAGAATGCAAGGAGATTGGTGACACCTTACACCAATTCTTGCAGAAAGAGTTGAGTGTAGGCACTTAGCTAAAGTAAGGTGGATTAAGGACATATGTGGGGGAAGCATGAGCGGGAGGTTTATGTGTGGGAATGATGAATAAAGTTGTTTGAGGGCATTGGTTGGGTGTCGAAGGCATGTTAGTAGCATGCTATGAGTGCGACAACAAGTTGTAAAAGGGGGTTGCGATCGCTCAGATACATTAATATTTCCTCTTGATAAATGGCTAAATTTCCCAATGCACTATAGAGAGGTAGTCCATGTTTCTTAAAATTAGTAAGGTTAACATTATGCCCCATGAATTTAACAACAACAGTAACATTGACTCATAAACATGGGTTTGAGCTAACACCAAACCGTGATCGATTGTGGTCAGCAGATACTTGGAAAGTGATGCGGCAAATCATGACAAAAATGGCTCTTTATAGGCCACCAAAATAAGAGATAAAAGGTGGTATCTCCATCAAAATGTGAGAGTGGCAATGGTGGCAGATTAACATGCTTCCATAAGTCTTATCTAAGCCAAGTGTGTTGGCATGACCTCCTTGAGAAAAGGAGAACATGAGTGGTTGCAGAAAGTGGTTGAATAAGTCCTTGATGAAGTTTCAAACTCTTCTTGAAGAAGAGACATGATCTAGTGAATTAGTGAAAAAGTTATCCTAAAGTGGGGAGCCTCACTATGCATGATTAACTTGGTAGCCAAGTCATACACGACCCTCAATGGTTGGGGGTGTTAACTACCAACATTATAAATATGTGTAATGTGACAACCAAGTGCTACAATAAGAGGAGACACATAGGGAAACACATTGAAAAGTGTTAAGAGAACACTTGTTTGAGAGGTCTTGACATCCTTTATATATTTTGTGGAAAGTAATAAAGGTTAAGAAGTTTATACTTATAAACGCTTATGTGCCTTGTGTGTGTAGAGTGGTTGAGACTAAGTATGACTTAGTGTCAACACAGGGTCAAAAATTTGGGTGAGATTGTTGGCCCTATGACACTGACCTAACTAAATACACTGTTGAACATATCAAAACATAGAAGATGTAAAAACAGAGGAAACCTAACGAACATGGAAACATATATGTTACAACTAATCTACTCATTAAGGTTTTGCATATCAGCTTGTAATAAATATTATTGATTTTAGGATTACTTGAAGTTTTCTTACGAAAATATAAATATTTCCTAATTGCTTTCCAATCAAAATATGAGTAATGAAAATAATGCTTTGTTGAATTTTTTTTATGAATAAAGTATCATTCAACTTTATTGTGTTTAGTTAGCTCTTAAAAATTTAAATTTAATGTAATGTAAAAAGGAATTTAGTTACCACTATACATGTAAATTGTATCATGACTTCGTATATTATCACTGCACTATATCAAGACATTATATTATACTTTCTCATCCTTCTAATAAAAATACAATAACCTATAGTAAAATTTTTATCAACTTTGGAACCTACCCAGTTTATATATAATAAACACTTAATATGAGTTTAATCATCATTATTGTACAATAAACTACATTTTGGAACTCTTGTAAAATAACATAAAATCTATAAGTAAGTTGTAGAGAAAACAAAAACTAATTCATAACACCAATAAGATATGCAATGTCAAAATGAGTTATTGTAAAATAATTTAATTTTCTAACTAATTTCTAGTATATTTTAAGACATGTAAATAATTCATCATCATCTATTATGCTTTGCATGTTGATGATTATAAAAGTATTACAAGATGTGATTCTTAACTTCCCAAGTTCTTGCAAAAATCAAGGGTATATTTTCTTTGGAGTAGAAAGATATTTTTTGTTCCTCGTAATCTTAATATCCAAGAAATATTTTATCGAATCTAAGTTTTTTTTTTGTCTAAAAATATATTTAAAGAAAAGACTTTAAAAGGTGAACTACTTGCACTATTACTTCTTGTTATAATAATATCATTAATATAAAAGAATTAATAAAATAATAACAAATTTAGATTGTTGATAAAAAAAATGGAGTAATCGTAATTATTCTTCCTCATATCAAACTTTTGAACCATGACACTAAATCTTCTAAACCAAGTATAAGCATTTTATTTCAACTTATATAAAGATTTCCAAAATTGACAAACCTTACCAAGCTCCCATTAAGCAAAAAATATACATGGTTACTCAACATATACTTTTTGTAAATAACCATAAAGAAAAACATTTTTAACATTTAATTGGTATAAAGGTCAACATTAATAGCAACAAGAGAGATAAACAATCTTATAAAAACAAGTTTAACTATAAGAGAAAAAGTCTATAAATAATCTGCTATATATGTTTGATCATACCCTTTTGCAACAAACTAGCTTTAAAATGATCTATGACGCCATTGAAATTAACTTCCACAACAAATAGCCATTTGCAATTAATAGTTTGCTTAGCTCCTAATAGGTGTGTTAATTATTAAGTATCATTATGATCTAAAGTCATCATCTCTTCTTCTATTGTAGTCCACCAACCAAGATGAAATGAAGTTTTAACTATTGATTTAGGAACAAAAATAGAATCTAGAAAAACAATAAAGCAATATAAAAGAAATGACAAATGTCCTAAAGATATAAATGAAAAGATAAATTAAGTAAATTTTCATGTACCTTTTTAAAGAGCAATAGGAAAATCAAGATAGAAATTGTAAACAGAGGAGTTAGTGGAAGACCTAAGTCACAATGGAGAATAAGACAAGAATGAACTTAAGTAATAGGTAATGTAATGAGTTTAATGGAACTAATAATGATGGTTGCAATGTATACTAAAATATTATCTTCCTCCCTCAAACTTTTATAGATATAAGACTTAGGAAAGAATAAAGTATTCTAAAAAAGAAAAAAGCAATATCAATGTAGATTAAATAACAACTCATTTTAGTAGAGTAACACCTATATCTTTTTTCTAAGACGAGAATACTTTAAAAAGATATGTTTAAAGGATTTGAGATTTAATTTAGATACACGAAGACAAATATCATGAACAAAATAAATACACATAATAAATGAGATGGAAATAAAACAAAGTAAAAATATCACTGTTAAGAACTTATGAGGACACACAATTAATTAAGAAATAAATTATAAAAATAACATCAACCTAAAATTGCTTAAGAATCTTTAATGGAAGAGAAGGGCTATGAAAATTTTCAATAAATGTCTTTTTTTTTCTTTTTTTTTAACACTATTTTGAGTTAGAGTGTCGACACATAAAAATTGATTAAGTATCCCATTTTATAACATATGAGAATTAAAAGATTCAAAAACAATATTCTTTAGTATCATCACTTTGCAAAATACAAATTTAAACATTAAATTGTGCTTTGATCTCAGCACAAAAGAATATAAAATATGAAAAATAACTGTAAATAAGATTTCATTAAATATAATTAAGTAAAATAAGAATAATCATTAATAAAGGTAACAAAAGATTAAAAATCAATTTTAGAGATAACTGAATATAGACTTCAAACATTAAAATGTACCAACTTAAAAAAAGATATGACATGTTTATTGATCATAGGAAAATAAAATACACAATAATGTTTAACAAGCTGACATTAATCATAATCTAAAGAAGATAAAAATTGTAAACAAGAAAATAATTTTTTCAAAATAGATAAGGATATGTGCATCGATCAATAATGAAGTTTAAAAGGTATTAGAAAACCTAAATAAGCAATGGGTTTTGATACCATTAAATAAGTGGTTTCAAGAACATATAAACTTATAAACTCTTATTTCCTACTAATAATCTTCCCTATCATAAAATCTTGAAATGCATAATGATTGTAAAAAAAAAAAATAAATAATAAGACAGAACAATTGAAAACTTGAGTGGTTATTAGTGACTAGTCATAAGGTATTTAATTTGTTTACCTGACTGCTTACTAATGACTGGACTAGGAGTCAAGGACTTTTACAAAGCTTAATATTGAATAAAATAAGCAAACTTATCAATATAAATAAGTATAAGCTTATTAATGGAAGAAGATACTACTGAGGTAATGAGTTTAGTTTGACCTATTTGTCCACAACGACCACCATCTTTACTATCTCTACCACTATGAGTGTCATGACCAACCTTATTCCAAGTATCTTGACTCATAAGGGCATTAATAGTATTGGGAGGAAAAGCCTAAAATATTCTTGCACGTTTCAATCAAAAAAAGATGTCATAAAAAGAAGTAATCTCTAAATTGGAGAGGATCTGTGTTTAAGCAATATCAAATTCATATGACAATCTTATAAGGAAACTCATAATAGTCATTTGTTTATGTTGAAATTTTTGAGTTCTTAGATCAAGACTAAAAGGAAAAAGAGCACTCAATTATTCATATACTTATTTAAAGTTTATAAAATATTTAGTAAAAGAACTCTCTTGTTTCTTTGAACAATAAAACTCCTTACACATATATTATATATAAGACAAGTTACCCTTGTTAAAATATGAAAATATCAAATAATCTATAAGTTTTTTTTTTTTAACCAGCTTATAATAATTAATCAAACTAATTACCTTAACATCAATATAATTACGAATTTGCAAAAATATCTCTGCATCTTCTCTCAACCAAACCTTTTTTTTCCTTAGAGTTAGATGGTGATTTATTAGTAAGATAATGATCCTTATCAACATTAGGAAGATTCACTCACATTATTTTGCTTCAATCCAAATAGTTTTCATCATTAACTTTGCGTTATATGATCTTTGTTGTTATAGGAATAACATCTAAAATCATAGTATTCATATATGTGCTTTTAGTCATTTATCTTTGTCCATTATAATCAAATTATGTAATGTCAATGAAAAAAATATGGCTCAATAGAACCATACAATTATTGGAAGAAATTAAAAAAATAAAAAAGAATAACACTATATTATTACTATAATATAAACCGTATTGTGAAATTGTAACACGACTAAAGTTTCTCTCACATAAGAGACTCTCCTCTCTAAACTAGTCTTGATACCATTTGGAAAGATTCTTTTATTGTATATACATTTATAGTACATGATAACAAAATATATATAAGCAAATGATTAGTTTTTCCTAAAATCAAGTCCTATAATTAGTCTTATAATCAAGTAATTATATTTATCTACTATTTATACATAATAATATATTGACTTATATATTTATAGTAAAGAAAACACATGTGATTGATCATTAAAGTAGGCCTTTAGCAATACATAAAATATATTTTGTTGGGGTAGCCAAGTATCTTTATAAATACAAAGTAGTTCACCATTTCCTATTTATCATCTCAAGCATTTTTAAAGTAATCCTTGTGACTATAATATACTGGACCAAGTGTAGTTAAGAGAATAACCAATAGGAGCTTGGAGAAAACTACTATCAAGACAATAAAGCCATAAAAAACTTAAGAGATAGGGGATATATGGTTTTGTGTAAGTTGTCATGTTTATTTTACTAACACAACTAATTTAAAGCAATGAAAATTTTGAAATCCTAAGCTATTAGAGCCCTTAGAAAAGAAAAATTTTAACCAAAAAGATCAATAAATTATATTCCCTTTGTCATTACTAACTCACGAGAATCTATTGATTGTTTTTTTCAACTTATGACAAAAGTGAGTGAGACTTCAAAGAAGCTTATGAAACTTGTTGGAATTGCTTGGATGATTACTTTAATAAGCACTTCCTTCCTTATGTGAGACAAGAGTCTTTACTTTCACCCCACAATCATCTTACATGCTTTATCCGAGATCAAGCAAAAAAAACCAGCTTTTTTTAAACAAGCAATTATCATGGGAAAATTGAGGTATAATTTAAGTCTTGTTATTGTTATTAATCTCAAGTTTTCATATAAACCAATTTTAGACATATTACCTACATTTCAACTAAAGAATAGTTTCATTTTCTTAAGATTGATTTTTTGACCAAAACTTAATTCATAGGTAGACAATAACTATTAAATTTCTAATTATTCTTGAGATGTTGCTACAAAAAATAATATTGTTAACAAAGAACCAATGTATGACTGGAGGTGCATTTTTGCTGACTTGGAAGCCATGAATTGGTTATGTGTTGAAAAGTTTTTTTTGGGATATTTTCAAGGATAAGTTTGCAATCTTTATCTAAATAACCCAAGTCACCACATTGATAACAAATGGTAGAAAATTTTTCACATTTAAAGAAAATAATTTTTTATAATTCATTAACACATCTTATTAAAGTGTTGCATTATATTGGATTACGCACATCAATTGATACCTATAATGAATGAAAACTCTCTAATATATTACTAATAGGGTCATTCGTCTTTATAAAATCACCAATTTCATTGCAAATGGTAATGTCCCATTATTGACGTCATCACTTACAGCATAAGATCATAAATTCTAATTCACATAGGATGCTTGAATAATTAAACATGAAAGAGTTATTCATCCTTATAAATTTCCTATAACAAGACAATATGTTTATCAAAACTCTAAGGCTAGTTATTAAGAAAAAATTGCTTATCATGTTGATTAAAAAATTGAAATAAAAAGATATTCTTGTCTAATATTTTTGCAACCAATTCTAGTTATAGGTTTTAGACCATTTATAGAATGTTAAAAAAGCCTTGGTATTAAAGAATTTTTTAGTCCAAAACCTACACAATAAAAAATTCATTAGTTCATTTTTAGAACACAATTCATATCTTGGAAAAGATTAATAAGGTCACTCTCTCATTCCTCCAGTTGTAGATATGGAGAAGGCTTAAGGAGTAAAGTAGAGTTTATTGTTAGCAAGTAGTAAAACAAGAAATAGAGTTAAAGTTCTACAATTCCTAGGATAAAGAATAAATCTCATATACAAATGAGTAGAAAACAAGACTTACATTAACTAAGGCAATCCAAAACTCTTACGAAAGAAAGCATTATCCTCCCCCAACAATCTTTACTTTATTGTTTACCTAAATCAACTACGAAAGGTAAATCAATTGTCATTTCTAATGTGAGGTCATTATTTGTATTGATAATGTCTCCTCGTGCTAAAGAGCTTACATTGTTAAAACTATAAATTCTTTTTTTTTTCTTAGATACTTAAAATTATACATATATTAAGGTAAAAGTTACTAGATCAAAAAAAGAAGAAGAACTATATTGGTTTTTATTTTTTAATAACTCATAATAAATAAGGATGTAAATAAAACCAATCAATCTACTCACCTTGAATAAAATTAAAATGAAATTGCAAAATTGTATTAATTACATTTTACCATTTAACTAGGCTTTCAGGAATAAAAAAAATAAAATGGATTACACTGTTTCTTATAATGTAAAGTCACAAGTTAATAAAAAGCTTCTTTTTATGTTGGCACTTGTGATTTGACCATTATATTACAAAAGCTTGAAGTTTTGCCATTTTAATTTATATTTCATGTGACTGATGAACTATTAACATTATTTTGGGATAGATTGTAGATGTTAGTTTATTATCTATGTGAAGGAATATATTACAAATGTTAGTTTCATTTCTAATAAGTTTGAGTTAAATTGGCAAACTAATCTATTTGATTTAAAATTGTTAATGATGGGCTAATTAATTTTTACTTTCATTTTTATCGATTATGAATTTTCAAATTGTTAGTAATGGGTCATTTTGAATATCAATGTCAAAATGATCTACCTAAATTTTTTTAACAGACACATAAAGAATGTAAGAATAACTAATTTTATTATTTGAAGGTCAATGGCATAAGGCTTTAAACATTGCTTTTGACAAAATGTTAAAGGCATGATATATTTTATAAAAAATTTAAAATTAAAGGAATAAAAACTTATAGAATTGAGAGAGAACCATTTTGAAAGCTTCAAGCACAGACTTTTATTTTAAAGAGAATTTAAGAGTGCAAGATTCTTGCTTATTTCACTCTAGCTTTCAAACTAAAAAGTGTACATTTTAATAAATACAATAGAATGAATTGAAGTACCATTGGAATCTAACTAAAATAAGTAGTTACTTCATATCTTCAATAATTAACAAGCAAAGTCATTGCTTGCATTATTTTCTATGATTTGCAATGCCCTTTGTTCTTTTCAAAGCTTTTTTTTTTTTTTTTGAAAAGCTAGGATTCCTTTTAGCCATATAGTTTTTTAATGAGGTTAGGTCTGTAGTCTAGATCTTCATTATTAAAATATGTTTCATCTATTTGTTTGGATTTTTTCTCTTTTGAAACTTGAGATAACCTTCCTTTAACTTTTTCTTGTAATCCTTTAATGATAGGCTAGATGCAAGATCTACATGGATTTTTCTTTTGTTGTAAAGAAAGTCAAAATTTTTGTTAGTCGTGCAACATAATGAATTTTTCCTTGTAGACAATTGTAATAATATGAATTTGCATATAAGTCTACTTATTGAACAAAAACACCATTCTACCATTTGATACCCACTTATTTAACTAACAAAGAAGGATATAGACAAGATATATTTCTTCAATTGTATAATTCCATCTCAAGATCCAAAGTATTTTAAAAGCAATTGAAAATAAACGAGCTAAATGAAAAGGAGTTTGTCATTATTTTGAGTAAGCAATTTAACCAACTAGGACTTCTTTAGGAAATATCCTTTGATCGATACCAAAATTTCTCCATTGTTTGTGAAATCATTTTGGGAACTTAGTATTAACATTTAGTGAAAAATAAATGAACCAAGAATAGTTATAGTTTCTTTGGTATAACACATTTGTTCAAGTGATAATGTAGTCATGATAAGTATATGTTGGTGGAATAAAGTCTTGAAAAAAAATGGTATTAATAAGTAGCAGTTTCAATTTTTTTTGGCATAAGTCATTTTGCTCCAATCTTTTAACACTAAAATATTAATACTCTTGATTTTTGAATAAACAATGCAACTCAAATCTTTTAGGTCATTGGTACAAATAATTTATGTAGAATCTATATCTATAAGTATGTACTTATAAAAATGTCAATTCTTACTCTTATCTTCTTGTAAAATATAAAAACCAAGAGGGAAAACTCTAGGAAGAATATTTTTAAAGTCTAAATGGTGGTTTGATGGCTTTTATTCTCTTTTAAGGACATAAACGTGTATGGTTGATGACTTAATAAAATATTTAGTATAAAGAGACTAATATGGTTAGGTTGTTTAGGTAATGGGAAAGTAGCATAATGAAAATATCAAAGGATTAACTTTTGGTTTAATAGGTAGAGATTAAGATTTAAAGGAATGGGTTTTTAATGGTTTAGTAATAACAATTGATGGAGATGATTAAGGTCTTACTTGTAAGGCCTCTTGATAATTTTTAGGAGTAAAATTCTTAGTAAGATCATTAAGAGTAACAATTTCAGATGGCTTATGTGCCATACTAAATACTCATTAGTAAAAAAATTGTCTTAAAGATGAAGAACTCTTAAGGATTATCATTTTGATTGAATCTTTGGTATCTTTCTCTCCTTCACCTTTGCTTATCTTAATAACTTTTTTCTTTAAGAAATTCTCTAAAATGAAAATCAACTAAATTTTTAAAATTTTCTTTTATGTATTCAATATCAAAGTCAAAATTGTATAATAATGCTTGTTATTCGATAAAAATTTGTTTAGAAACCAAAATTTTAACATCTTTCTTGAAATTAAGTTTAATTGGTTGACAATCTATTTGAAACAAAAATGTTTTGTCAAAAACTTCATCTTTGAAAGTCATGATACATAAAAATATGTTAAAAACTTTTTTTAATTGTTGAATAATTTATTTGAAAGTCTTCTTTTATTAAATTTTTGTTTTAAAATTCCTACATAACTTATTTCAGGCATATCTATTTCTATTCTTAAAAATGCCTCATTATATGGTGTTCTTAAGCATATCTATTTCTTAATTACATTCTTAATTTAAGCATATCTATTTCAAGCATATGTAATTATGTTTTATCCTTTATTTCATCAAGAAATTTACTAGTAAAGTTTATTAATCTATATATAAGATTAATAGTTCTTTGATAAATATTATATCATAATAATATTATTTTAACTTGGAATAATTGCATCTTTTTGGCCAAAGCAACTAAACCATTATTTTTACTATATTAAAGAATTTTTATTGATGAGTAAAATATTTTCTAATAGATTTTGAAAATACAAATACATAATTTATATGAAACAATTGTAAATTTTGAATACAAATTTAATATTTCATTTGTAACATGTTAAAATTCAAAAGGGACTTTTTTTTTTAATCTAAAAGACATAACATTTAATTCATAATATTTAAAGAGTATAATAAAGATTATTTTATATTTATCATTTTCATTTATTTGAATATGTTGTGACCTAATTTCATATCAAACTTGGAAAATATCATATATAAAAAGACTAATTTCACTTACCATGTTAGAGAACTTATGCAATTATGCCAATTTCATTTTTTTAAAAATTTACCAAGTACGTTAGTTTTATTAATTAAATTTAACCTACATTTAACATTTTTTGTTATGCATATAATAAATGTATCTTTCTCTCATTACTATATTATTAAATTAACAGATGTGACATAAATTTTAATTTTTTCATTAAATCAATAAAATAAAATATTTAAATTATAATTATTTTTTTTCTCTGTTTAATATTTTAAAATATTTTTTATTTCATTAATTTTTTAGTTTTTTAAAAAATTAGAACATATGTTATATCAACAAATTCACTGATATGAAAGTGAGAAAAAGATGCATATACTATGCAACGTATGAGTAATTACACTTAATAAAAAATATTCAATATAAGTCAAATATATCTAACAAAACTAACATGTTGGGTGAATTTAAATGAAAAAAAAGAGAATGAAATGGACAAAATACATAAACTCTTAAATATGCTGAGTGAAATTAATCTTTTTGCCAAAATATTGTAGCACTTGATAACTTTTTGATTAAATCATGTTTATTAGGTAAAAGATACATAATCCATTTAAGAACTTTATTTTAGTCTTATAATTTATTACTAAGTATGAAGCTCCTCTCTTAATTTCTGCTTGATTGTTAACATAAAATGTAGAACAAAACTATTCATTTGTATTAGTTTAGTTTTTGTAAAAATATTTTTCTTATCAAAATCTTTGATATAAGGTAATTTTATAACATATATTTTTCTGTTCTAAAAGACTATTAATACTTTTAAATAGACTTCATCTTTAAATTGTTGATAAAATTCATTAATAATTTTTTTTTATTTTCTTCATTTTGTATTTCTTCTTCAATTCTTTTATAATTTATTTCTTAGTTTAAAGTATGTAAATATTTCTTTCTTTCATATTATATTAATTGTTTTAAATATAGACTTATTTTTAAATATATTAATTTTAGTGATTCTAGATTTAGAAACAAAGTTAAAATATATTTCTTTATTAACTATAGTATTACTTATTTCTTAAAAGTTTACTTTAAAAGTGTATATTTGTATTAAAAATAGAATAACTAGTATTAATGATTGAATCAAATCTTTTACTATTATAAAAGCATTTTTTAAAACATATTCCGTTTTTACATATATGTGCAACAAATAATTTATAATTTTTTTAAAAAAATTTCATCATTAACACTTTTAAAAGTTTTTTTTCACATTTTTCATAATATTTACTAGGAATAATTTTTTCTTGTATACAATTATTATTAGCTTAAAGTCATAATATGCTCATTGCTTATTCCAAATTTATTTTAGTATACTATTTTTTGAAAACCTATTGTATTGATAATGTTTAGAAACCCTACTAATGTGGTTTCTTCATCTAAGTCTTATAAAAATATATCTTTTGAATTTATTTTAGGTTTATTAATTTTTAATTTTTTATTATATTAATTTTTATTTTTAATATTTCTATTTCAAGTTTTTCAAGGATTGAACCAATAAAATTAGTATTTAATATTAAATTATATATATATATTAACAAAAGTATCAAAATTAATATTTTAATACCAACACAAAATATCTAAAAAATGTGTCATAATTAAAACAAACAAAATGTAAATACTTCTTAAAATTTATGCATCTCAAAATTTAAAAATAATAACGTAATTATAGTTGAATTTCATCATCATCTTAACCATAAGATCATTCTTATTTTTAATACTATTTGTAGTAACAAAGTAACGAATAATATCAAATAAATCCACATCAACTATATATGAATCAACAAATTATTACTTTTTTCCTTTTCTTAATTAATAACATTATACTTATGATATGAACTCTTTTCATAGATAGTTCTCTCTAATTCTCCATAACCAAGTTTTGGGGATAACTCCTTTTCTTTAATCCAAAAGTTAGTCTTATCAATGCATTCATAATCAACAATATCATAAGTTCTCTTTTTGAAATTGAGTCTATAAAAGTGCATATAAAAAAATGAATTAATTAAATTTGTAAATTATATAAAAAAAACTAAACATATTCACACAAATACCAATCACTTACGCTTTATCCTTAAATTGTAAATAACATAGATGAGATCATTGAGTTTTTGATATTATAATCTATTTCTTCTCTTAGTATGAATGCATTCAAACACACTTTAATTCCTTTCACATCTCGAAGAAAAAGTTTGACTAAGGATACAAATGACAATTTTTTGTAAATTAGGGGCATTATGCCTAAATAATCTCCACCATTCATCAACATTCAAAAATTAAAAAATTATTTAAATATTGTGAGATGAAAATCTATTATATAAATGAATGAAAAAATGACACAACTTACTAGGTTAAAGTGTTTTGGTTGAATTACTAGTAGTTTGTCTACCAAAATCTCCTTCACGATCCTAATAAATTTTGATTTCTTTCATGGCAACAACATCATCACTACAAATACTTTTAATTTCAAGTAAACTAAAAAGGCCACTTATAATTTCAGCTTTTTTGTAAAAGTTTTCCTTATAAACAAAAGCAAACTTAAAGAAATAAATTGTCGCATATAGGTATTTCATAAGATGTTTATCCTAATGCTACTCAATGACATTTATGAATGACATATGTAATCTTGCGTTTTGCTTGAAGAAGTGCTTAATTCCCTCTACAATCCTATTCATGCCTTCATAAACATAACCTAAAAAAGTTTTTTCATCTGAATCAACAATGCACAACAACTTCGTAAGTGGACTAACAACCTTTATGATTACCAAGCCCAAAATTTACTATTTAAGATAGTAGTACAAACAATCTTTCTTTTTCACACTCTTTGCAAGTTTATGACTTGTAAAAAACTTGCTTGTTGCAAAATTTTGTAAGATTTGTTTATGATCATAGAAGCTCTTCAAAGTAATAAATGTGGTTGCAAAACGAATTTTTTCTTAACTTTGCTAGAAAACACAAATGATTATAAACAAATCTTGTAATGGCAGCAACTTGTGATGCAATATCAACTATATGAGGCATCTTACCAATATCCTTTAAGATAAGGTTTTAGTAATGAGCAATATAAGGAAACCAGAATATGCGCTCATACTTGTCATGAAGCAATCTTCCAACTACTACATAATTAAATGTATTATCCATAATAATATGAACAACATTTTTAGGCCCAACCCATTTAATAATATTTGAAAGAAAATTGCATAAACTTGTGGCATCTTTTACAATATCTAAAGCATCTATAGATTTGACAAATGAAATTTCAACAAAGCAATAAACCAAGAAATTGATCAAGGTTTTATCTCATTGATCCCTCTAACTATCAACTATAATTATGCATCTATTTGTAATCCATTTGGTTGTAAAGGTTTCAATAAGTAATTTACATTGTTTTTTACAATCTCTCAATAAATAGGCATACATACCATTATCAGAAGGACTTTTATACCTAGGATCAATTGTAAGACAAGCATCTAAAGTAGGTTAAAAGTATGGTGAATGCAAAGCATTGAATGGAATACGAACATAAAAAATCCACCTTACCCAAGCCAAGTCAGCCTTTCTCACAGCTTCTTTACCAGTTAAAACACTCTCTAAACTAGGTTGGGCTCCAAGAGTTGTCCTCAAAGAAAAATATGTATCAATTCCATGACTAGCTTTTCTTTTTCCTTTACCTTGCATTAATTTTTGTCCTTTTTGACACATTTATTTTTACCACCTTGTCTTCTTTCTCCTTCAGCTCAATATCATAAGGATCATCACCAAAGCTATAATCTTTAGCCTTTTTAGCTCGTTTCATCTTTTTAAATGCTTATTTAAGAATGTTAAGCATCTTTGCTCAAACATCATATGGAACTTTTTTGCATACAGCTATTTGACCTTTGATTTTAGCAAGATGTTTCATTTTATAAATTCCCTTACCTTTGAAACTACTACTATAATAAAAATAATTGTAAATGGATTTAGCTTTACCATTAGATCCAAACTCAACCCTTTCAGAAAAATCTACCTAAGCTAGATTATTCCTTTAATGAATGGATTGAGTACTAGGCGTGGAATCCGTAGATTACTTTTCAGAAGATTAAGATGAGATATTGTACCTATCCATTATCTACTTAAAGTGCCAAAATGAAAGAAAATAAAAATGATCCAAATGTACCAATTGCAAGCAATCAAGTTCATACAAGATTTGAGTTGTTATCCAAACATTTACCATCTTTCACCAATTTTTAAATCAATTTGAGATGTTAATTACACTAAATTTGCCAAAAAAAAATGAACCAAAAAAAGAGGTCAAGTTTGTGCATTCTTATTTCATCAACCCTTTTTAAAGGTAAAAGAAGGTTAATCTTGGGAACAAAAATTAACCATAAGATTTTGTTGTTGATGATACTCACTCACCTCTCTCTGTTAATGTAAGAGACACGACAACATAAGGAGTAGCAAGAGGTGTAACAATAAGAATGACAACAAGTATTAAAAGAAGAAATCTTCTAAATCTAACACAACTGCGAAGATTGAAATGTAAAAAGAAACCCCATTATTAAAGCAAAACCATTTGATGAGATACATAAAGGATTGATCTCTTCGAAGGGATTGACTTTTTATGATCTTTTTTAGAGGATCGACTTCCAATAATCTGTTTGAGGGGATTGATCTTCAATTTGCTAAAATAACTTTGATATAATTTTATTGCTTGTATTTTTTAAGCCATAAGTTTTAGACATTTATAGAATGATTGACTACCTATTACTATGAAAATAATAAATTAAGGAATCATATACAATAATAAAAATTAAAGTGGATCTTATTATTCGTCCACCCTTCAATTTAACCTTGTCCGCAAGGTTAACTGAAAATTTGTCTTGTTTCGATCTAGTATCTTTTTTAGTCTAATTTTTCCGTAACTTTTTCTATATGATGACTTGTGATAAATTTGACTTTTTTTTGCATGAGTTTTTTCATCCGACGACTTATGATACTAACTGACACATTGACTTTGTTACATATATTATCACTCGTAAACTCATTACTTTTGTTTGAATTAATCAATACAACTTTATCTTTTTCTTTAAAAGATTCATCAATGTTCATGGGCAGATATTCAGTTAAAGGTAAAATAATTTCATCTAAATTTTTATTTTTTACAATATCATGCTCTAAATCAATGTCATCGTCAACACTTTTCAATTGAGTATCTGATGACTTTTTGATAAGTTCGTCATCCATACTATCTGATAACTTCTTGATGAGTTTATTATCAAACTTGTTAAAATATCCATTATATATAAAAATAATTTGTTTTAGTTACTTTAAACGCTTTTACATAAGAGACATGAGTTGTGTGAAGACATGATGTAGTACTGCAAATTGATAATACCAAAAATTTGAAACAAAAGTAAAGTTTTAAAAATACCAATACCAAATGTTAAAAAACTAAAGATTTAAAAAGAAAAATTTGCAAAATAAAAGATTAAATTTTTTGAAGAGGATCGACCTATAATTTGTTAAAATAGTTTTGATATAATTTTATTTCTTATCCTTTTAAGTTATAGTGTTTATATATATATATATATATAACAACTGACTAACTATTACTATAAAAATAATAAATTAAAAAATTTATAAATTAAATAATTATATGATATAATAAAAATTATTAATAATAATTTTTTTAATTAAAAAAATCTTATTACCATCACATTATAAAATTGTAAAAGAAGGCTTACAGAGACAGATAAAGGAGAAAAAAACCCTAAGAGCAGCAGAAGGCACAGTAGCAAGAAGGGCAGCAGGTGGCTGGGATCAGGAATTTTTTTTTTAGTTTTTTTAATAAAACCAAACCAATCAACTAGTAAAAATGGCTCTGATCAAACGGTTCCCGAGTGAACATGCTAATTTACCAATTTTTGCAACGGTTCTTATTTTGACCGGTTATAAAAAAGAATTATGAACCAATTATCGGTTTTAACTGGTGTAGTAAAATCTTTGTACTACAGATGGAATCACAATTCCGTATCATTTTACAATCTTTGTAGTGCCACGTTGCAGTAGTCTCCCATTACTTTTCACCTAGAAAACTTGAGCTACTTTTCTTTTGTCCCGCAGCCCGGGGAGGGGACGGACAGGTTCAGGTGAGACTAGAATTGAGTGAAACGGCACATAATCATTAGGCTAAAACTGCGCAAAAGAACGAAGAGTCTATTTCATTGAAATCCCACTGGTTTCCTATTCCGGCCTGGAAAAAAATGGAGGCATATCATCAGTAGTAGACCAAGATAGAATGACTTTCCAGGCACAAACAATCGCAATGCTAGGACACCATCCCCTGGCTATCTTTGGAATAGCGGCTACGATGAATATTCTGTGCTAGAGAATAAATTAAAAATTTGACTAACACATACTCAAAAGTTGGTTTAAATGATCCCTAATGATCTTATTTATGAGATCAAGCAAATCATACTGACTAAGATTACGAATGATACAAACATGAATGGCTCAGCAGTTAAAGCTATATTTCAGCACCGCCAGTTAATGTACAAAGGATGAGATACAACAGATACTTCTAATCAGTCTTTTTGAAACAATGACTCAAATAATTCAAGAGTAGTTGAATGCGAGAACTTTGGTGGGAGTTTCAACAATGGTTCATCTCCACCAACCCCTTGGAATGCCATCCCCAGACAATAACCCAATGCTCGAGCCACAGGAACAGCGACTGCATTTCCAACCTGGCGGTACCTATATGAAATACAAGTAAAAGACAACCATGTTTTTATGCATGTTCCGGAAGGACGATGATAAACATCCACTCAACAAAGTATAGTAGAATATGCACAGCAGGCCAGGAGAAATAAAATAAAATCAAACGATCAGATAAATGGGAAAGCATTTGTTGTTACGTTTACTACTCAAATAAGTCCTAGTCCCAGAATTAATCAAGATAAGCTATATGAATCTTTTTTCAGTCTTACATCACATCATTAACCATATCAGTTATGGCTGTAGGTTTTGCATCTAATCAAAGACTCCCATGTCATTTTATGTTTGTTGCTTTGTCTTGATTTCCATTTACTTGAATATGGTCACCCCTTTCACCAGTGCATTTGTAGGCCTACACTAAATATGTCCAAACCGTTATGAATGATCTTGTCACATATTATCTCCAACAGATGCTCACACCCTCCATGCCACAAATGTCCTCATCTGGTCAATCCACTGCACGTTCTTATCAGTCTTTTCATTTGTAGGTGCATAATTTTTCCATACCATCAGCTGATAAAAATATTGTTCTGGTTCTCTACCCGCCCTGTCCTTCAAGTGGGTCTTAATCCCACCTTCCACAGGGGAGAAAGCAAAAGGAAAATAAGAGAAACGGAAAAGGTAGGAAAATTGACTATGCATGCAATTTCCATTTGGAGCGGAGTGTCCATGGTATAACAGGGCCCAGCTTCATGCCTACTTTGTGCCTAATCTCCAAAATTCTAAAAGCAGGGATATATATTGGGCCAGATGGCCAGTAACATGGACACTAGACAATATTCAACCTGGTTCACCTGAAATTTCCTCATGATCAGTAAACCATTCAGGCAGGTGTCTCACACAATTAAGAGGAGCAATCAAAGGTCTGCTCCCTCTCTTTGAAAATAGACTGCCCACCCCTCAACACCCTTCTGTGACTCCTACCTGTTATGGTTATTAATGGTTTATGATCATCTCCATCTTAGCTCTTCTATCACTAGAATACTGGGCCCGGGTTATCAGGGGTGCATCTCAGCATGAAGTCTGGGTCTCTTTTATTCAGTAATAGGATTCTGTAGCTGAACCTAAACCAACCTATTGGTTTACGAACCACTGAAATTCAAAACAAAAATTTTTTTAAAGAAGAAAAAAAGATTGAACATGCTGAGTTTGATTGGATTGGATTGGATTGGATTTATCAGGTTGAACATATCCTTTTTGCTTCTTGAACAGCCCTATCCAACAGGAAGCTTGTAAAATTTTCACATTAATATGCTTTGATACTTCCTGCACCAACAAACCTTTAGCTAAGAAAAGGGAAACAGGGATGTGTTTGCATGGGCAGTGAGGAAGCAAACAGGAGTCCTCAGAAGACATCTATTCATACCTTTCTTTAACTGTCCCACAGAATCTGTAATAATCAGAAAAACCTTGCAGCCTCGCACATTCTCGTATGGTAAGGACTCGATCCTGCTCTGGATGTATCACTGCCTAAACATGTGTAAATACTTGCTACAAAATATACAATGAAGGGTATAATAATCTTAAACAACAGAAAAAAGCACCTGGCAGTGAAGATCTGGACAAGTAACAATCGTTGACACAGTTTCATCCCACCATAATCTTGCATATGGCCTACACAAGTGCTCAGTTCATTCAAATGTTAGAAAATAGGATACTGGAAGCAGAAAAAGGTCAAACCTTACCTTTTGGACTTTCCTTGCTCAAAATTCAAGGCAAAATCAGGTACCTGAGGGAAATGGATAAAAGAAAAATTGCATCAGTGGGTTCTATTTAGCTATGTTTTAGCACATCAACTTTGGCCAGTCTTTCCAGTCAGTCCAATTAATTCCACTTCATTCAAGTACACTTCAACAAGTCACATTAATTTACAAATATTGCTTACCATCACACTTTGTCCTGATGCCCACCTCCAGGCCCTTAAAAGGGTTTGTGGATCTTGTATACAATCCATATTCGTGACCTCACCTAACAGTTTAAACACCTAACAGCTTAAACTTTTAGGTGAAAGAGTTTCTTGATATTGTATTAGAATTTTCATGACTAAATAATCATAAGTTGGAATAATGCTGCCCTCACATTTAATTGTGACTTAATTATGAATTTCTTATTTGTTCATGATTTGGGCCTAAGTGAGCATGACTTGTTCATGCTTCCAACCCAAATGAACTGGGCTTTCACATGAAGAGGGGACTGTTGGAGTATAATATATGATCCATATTCTAAACCTCACCTAACAATTTAAACTTTTAGGTGAAGAGAGAGGCTGGGGGTTCTCCTTAGACAAATGCACTTGTCCAAAAATTTTACAAGTATTATTTACTTTTGAGCTTTGCAAGATCGATAGTTTTAATCTTGTTTATATAAAAATCATTTGTTTGATTCTTCCTCTCTACCATAACAAAATATCTGCAATTCCTAAATAGTTCCCCTTTTATTTTAAATATTTAATTTAGTCACTCTATTACGTATGAACATATGAATAGCAATACATATTCTATTTCAATGATCATTGCTAAACACCCAATCCAACAATGTGTGAAAGTAGTGATCTTAAAAGGATACCATCATATAGGAATGGAATAAACACTAGCACCAACATGTTTAACACCAAAAAATGTGCAGTGACAAATGAGAAGGGAAGAGATGATGTTAATAATGCTATCTTGGATAGATGGGTGATGCCGCTATCAACAGGGAACCCTTTAAACCATTCGGTTTAGATGATTACTGCATAACGGAGAAAATTGCTTTGCCTTTTAGATAGAAATTGAAAAGGTTATCAGCAAGTTACTCTCTAATGAGGTGACTCTGGCAGGTGAACAGAGGGAGAAAGCAAAACACATATCAGAGGCAGGCTTGAAAACTGGAGTTATGGAGCTGTTTGTGCAAGAGGGATGCATAAACATCGATTCTCTTCACTCCTATGTTTGAGGTCTACCAGTAACTAATCTACTGCTTAAAACAAGTCCATCAATTTTAAAATGATAATTCAGCAGATAATGCACCTTGATATGAGGTTTTATTATGTTGTCACTTTCATCCGGGACAAGAATAAAGTAACAGGACGACACTCCTGATGTACTAGAGAATTATACTAATCACTGCAACAGCAAAAGCATGCTCACAAGCAAACATCCCAGCAAACACAATTAAAATCAATGAGAGAGAGAGAGAGTTACAGCCATATATTCACTGAGTCATTGCGAGAAGAAATAAATCACTCACTAGAGGCCTTCCAGATGGAAACATTATTTGTTCCTTTGCTGGATCCCGCCGGGCAACATTGTCAGATCCGACAACTACACCAGGGAGGTCCCTAAAATTTGCTCCCTAAATAAAAATTTCCAATCAAAGAAAAGCATGGACAAAGGCTGAGAATGGCAAAAGAAAAGGCCAATATCTATGGAACCTTTCTTTTTGGAATCTGACAAACTCGAGCATAATCTTCTTCACCCAATGCATAAGGACGGTGGTCATAAAGTATATTTTCTGCTCTTCTTGTCCCGTTAAGTTCAATACAAGTCATTTCTAGAAAGCCAAAGAACATGGCAACAAGTAAAAAGAAAAAGAATAAGAGAAGGAAAGATTACATGTAGATTAGCACATAGTACTGATTCTTGAGGCATGACTGGATTTGCAGCATGGAAGGGAAAACTTGGAATCCTAAGATGCCTCTTTTTGTGCACTTTGAAGAATATTGAAGTTGAGATTTGCAAATACAGAAAGAATACATTACCATAACTTGTTGACCTTAGATATCTTTGAAATTCAGATTTAGGGGGATTTTTATAGAGCATTTTCTCACGGGTTTCATGGCTTGCAACCTAGAATGTAAAGTTACATAAGAATAAACAGAATTGCATTGAAGGAGTAATTCAATCAACCACAGAAGGAATACAAGGAGAATACAGCTGAAAGATCAGAAATGGCATCTTCAAGAACTATGGCCCTTTCTAGATCACGAGGTTGGTTTTCATCATATGCAACTGTATTTCGCTGCAACCCAAGAGTCATAATTAATCACATAATTATAGTTTCAAACTTGTACAATGTCTTAAACCTGCTGACAGTATAGTCAAACCTCAAATGCTGGTGGAGGCCAATATCTAACAATAACATCATGGGTAGGAAGTGGAAACTGGGGCAGTATCTGCATGGAAAAAGACAGAAAAAGACTAAGTACTTGATTTGACAGCAATTGAACATCCAGAGATTGACCCTTTTATCCCAAATGTATGTGACTTTCCAAATTTTAAACTTTTACAGATTGTTGGACACAAGTGGCTTTTCCTAATTTATTTTCAAGTTTGACCACTGTGTTCAACCAGCCCACAACACTTCATCAGGCTTATTAATCCATGAAATAAAAACTTGCCTCACTGGGATCAGCACCCCACAAGAAAACACGTAACCGAAATTGTGGGAGACCATAGCAGCCAGCTGCCATGGTACCAATCCTTGCTTGATATTTCATGTGTATCAAACGGCTTAAAGCATATCTTGCAAGAGAAGCCTTGTCAAATCTAAGAATGTCAACAACATTTTCCATCAAAACGAATTTGGGTTTTAAGAATTGCACTATATCCATAAAGACTACAATCTGACGATTTCTTTCATCTTTAAGGGGAGAATTGGCATTCCTGTAGCGATTATAGCCGCTAATTCCTTGGCATGGAGGACCACCACAAATCACATCAACATCACCCTGAAATGTGTCAATTTATTAGACCAAAATAGGTAAAAACACAAAAGAATCCTGCCGATACAATCAGTGAAAGATACTTACAGGAAGGGGCAAGATCTTTGCTTGAAACCCATATCTTACAAAATCCCTCAGAGACTCTTGGCAGTTACTGAGGAATTTGGTAAAGATTAATTGACAACACACCAACTAAAACAAGTTCACCATGGTAATGAGTATACCTCAAGGCTTCAAATGGTTCCCATGTATCTTCACTCTCACTGTAACCTTTCCAACGAACCTAATGAAATAGCTATAATTATAATTCATCCTCAGAAAACTACAATATCAAGCATAAGTCAATGAACTGGAATTACAGTTTCTCCAAAGAAAACAGAACGTTAGATGCAGTGACCAGCAGGGAGATAAATAAGAAAATTTTAATGACAGTTATTTTTCCAAGACATAACACAAAAATTGGATGGCAGTTATTAGGCTACTGCATCTGGGAAAAGGTGAAGTATAATAATTCTGTAACCAACCAATAGAGGAAAAAGATTTCTGCAGTGCTGAAACACAAATTATAGACAAGCATGTCCCATTTACATGCCAAAAAAAATGTATAGGCCCTATAATTTCTTAGGAAAAGTTGGTGAACCAGCTACATTGCATTAAACTATAAATAATGTGTCTGACAAGAACAGATTTAGTAGAATGTGGGAGTATCATTAACAAAAAGGACATCCCAGTGCAGGAGACTCTCACACAATGGGATCTAGATAAAAGTGGAATATAAACAATCTTACTTTTGTTTTCACAAAGTAGCTATTCAAGTGATTTGAATCTGTGACCTTTAAGTCACAATAGGGTAGCCTTACCATTACACCAGGCTAGCCCTTGTTATAGTATCCTTGTAGTCCTACAAAATTATTACATCCGCATTATACCTTTAGCTTGCATGATATCAATTCTCCAAGTTCCTGAGGTGCAATATAAACTTCATAGCACCGTGATATGTCATGGGTTTGCACTAGGCTGAACTTAATTACAATCCAGTTTCTAAAAAGTAACATCAAACACCTTGATCTAACACTTAGATACTAGTGTCTGGTGTTGCCTTAAAAACAAGCAATTGGTTTATTTATTTGTTTCACCACAATCATCACATAACATAACAGGACAATTTTTCTTAAAACCCAAAGTAACATATACAAACAAAAGGCGCAGCCACCATGTTAGGTACCTTAAATTTTAGTCCATGCTTTCCTGTTTTATCAGGATCCCCATAACAAATATCGAGAAGTCTCAAAACTTCATATTCCCCAGGAGGGATGTCACCATGATCTACAGATTTTTTATTTTCTTTAGCTATTCTTGAGTCCATTGATCTCGATGGATATGCTTTATGGGTGCAATTGACCGCATACCGTTTGCATAGTCTTTCCCATCCCTTCAGCAGTTTAAGAAAATCCTCAGCAGCTTCATTTCTGACCTATATAAAAGGAGCACAATCTCATCTTACTCAGGTCCCCAGGTTTATAACTGCTGTCAACTTGATGACAGTCATAGCGACAAGGATATACTCACATATGTCTCTGGATGGTTCTGTTTCAAACTTTCACATGCAGACTTATCACTATCAACAGCCCATCTCTAAAGCAAATGGCAGAAAGTAAGCAATATAGCAAAGAAACAGGTGGAGGCCACTTAAGAGACATACCGAGAGTTGCAATGTGTTGGTTTAAGAAAAGTACCGTCAAAAGATCAATACGGGAGACTTTTGCACCAAGGCATAATCCAGTTGACATTCCACCACAACCGGAAAAGAGATCTAATAGCACCAACTCAACTTTGTAACTTGTACTAGGAAAATTTTCCAGTGAATTATTACTGAGTTCTGAGGACACAGTTTTAATGAAATAGGGTGGAGCTGGACCATGTTGCCTTATGGAATTATCTGGAGAGATCATAATTAAAATATAAGAGCAGAGCATATCTCAAAGCCCAAGTTTGTTCCACTAACCAAGTTTCCTATTGTGGCCAAAAGGAGCTAGGGGAAAAAACATTATGCATGCACCTGTGCATATAAATGCATGCATAAAAAGATACATAAAGAAGGCAATTACCCAGTTAGTCCCTCTGAAAGTGGGTTTCTGGGAGGAAAATTTTGGAGTGAACCCACCCTTCAACAGTTTACATAAAGTGGCTGCTCTTAAGATTTGAACGTGCCCCTTTTCTTGCAAGGCCAAGACTTTTTATCATTGTGCAAAGCAATGGACCAACAAAGATCCATGCATATGTCCATACAAATACTATTTCACTGAGGGAATGCAACAGAAGAATGCTGATGGACTGGGACACAGTAAATGATATTTTCTGGAGCCATATGTTATCTGATCTATTGTTTCCTAATCTGCTGAAAAACATTGGTCAATGATGCCTTGCAAACTTAAATTTTAACCTATTTTTTCACAAAGAATAGTAAATTAATCCTGATGGACACATTGATCAACCAGCTGCAGTAAGAAAAGCTTGGATACAGAAAAAGCAACCTAACTAAACTGATGCTGACACCATGACTGATAGAATCAAATAAAACTGGTGCTGAAAAATTAAATTATTTAGCAAAAAGTACAATTATTCTATTAAGATTTGTTATTCGTTCCAAATGGATCATATTATAGCTAAGTGCTGCTGGCATGACTACACTGAAACGCCATGGGAGGGTTCATTTGATCAAAAACTAATACTCTTAAACTATGTTGGTTTGTCCACTAAAGCAATTTGTTTCTTCATTTTTCCCTTTGTCTAACAACTTAAAGATAATGGTACAAACAGAGCATTGATGAGTATACAGTATTTCCTATTGTGTTATCTGTCTCTGCATAATTTTTCTGAATCCTGGATATTCTTGCCCTCTTTTTGACTTGTCCCCTTGAAAAACTCAAGCAGCAAGTTGGTACAAATACCAGCAACAAAGTACATACCCATTGGCAGGGTCCGAAATGTTGAATAATCAAGACAGTACTCCATATCAAAATAGAAATCAAATGCTGGAACCGAACATGACTTTGCAGCTATCTGTACCAAGAAACAAGATATTAAAGAAGGAACAAATAAATGAATCAATTACCTCAAGAGAGGAAAAAGAAAGGATGCCTTCAAACTTTATACAAATTTTAGAACCTAGTATCAGCCAACAATCAATTGAAAAGGGCTACAACACAGAATAAACTTTACCCTAGATGTTGTTTGTACAACAGTGGCTTTTGAAATGATGCAGTGAATAGGATTATCATTCATTATTGTGGAATAAAATAACCGCTTCTTGTCATGAAAGGCAGCTTTATCTTTCATTACCTGCAGAAGCAAATACAAAAACATATTTTTCAAATGAAATTCAAATTGTAAACCAACTAAAAACCAAGAAGCAGATCATATCATATGATTGAATATGAACTTATCAAGATAAATTCCTAACAAGGATACGCGTGAAAGAAACATAATACTTAATGACAAAGCTTCAAAAAATGTTGACTGGTAATGTTACCAGTCCAAAGGCACCTCCATAGTTGCAAATACAAAGCAGAAAAAAAAATTTTTTTTAAAAATATATATATAACGAAAAACTACCTTCAATAGGTGGACCAAATAATATTTGCCACTATTGCATATTTGGATTGTGTGAGTGTGTGTGTGTGAGAGAGAGAGAGAGAAAGAGATTGACAGAGAGAGAGAGAGAAAGAGAAAGAGATTGACAGAGAGAGAGAGAGAGAGAAAGAGAAAGAGATTGAGAGAGAGAGAGAAAGAGAAAGAGATTGAGAGAGAGAGAGAAAGAGATTGGGAGAGAGAGAGTAAACAAAAAGGAATGAAATACAAAATGCCTCTTCCCCTTCTGACTAGCACTGTGTATTAATTGAAGAACCCTAACTGAAGATAGCAAAGATGCTAAAAATGGTTGCAGGGTCATGGATTGTGATTACACATCCTACACAACAGAAGGAATTTCACAGGTCAAGTGTGAAGACAAATGACAGCAATCAAATTAAGCACAAGAATTTCCGAAGTACAACTACCATTACAGAAAGCAATTAAGATTAAGGACAGTAACCTTGTTTTTAAGGTCATAGGAAACTCAAATATCTCTGACAACAAATGACAGCCAGCTGCCAATCAGAATTTTTTTTCGAGGGAGAAAATTTTCCCATAGACAATATAAATAGAGAAAAGGTCTACACCCCTTTAATACTGAAGCTCACCCTTCAACTGCATTGCTAACTATAATTCTAAAGAAGGCTGGGGTAGACAACAGAAAATGAGCAATGTCCACTAATGCGACTGCATCATTTGCCTATGATTAAATTAATTCACTCACATTTCACAAGCATATATCATTGTTTCTTCAGATTGAAATAGCTTAATTGATGAATCAATCCAATTGAATAGTTCAAACTGCATATCTTACTATTTCGGCAACATTATGTAGAAAAGCAACAACTACTAAGTAAACTACATTAGTTGACCTAGCATTCACCAAACAGGCAAACATGTGTACTTGCCGTATCTTCAGCTCTGTAAAACCATTGGATCCTAAAATAATCTTCTCCATCTGTTGTCTTGAAAAACTCCATGATTCTACCAACATGTCTTTGCTCTCCTTCACCCTGCAAAATTGACAATAATGAGAGCTTTTAATTACTCAACATTACTTTCCACTCACTTCTATTCAGAACTAATAGCATAGGTAGTACAAACTTCCAGTGTCATCCACAAGCAAGACATGGAAGAGCATGGTGTGAATTGAATTGACAAGTGCCCTGAATGACAAATTCCTTTTCTAACTGTTTCAGATGTAGCAAATAAACATATGCTACTTAATTTGAAAAAAGTAAACTTAAGGCCACTTGTTAAGTGAACTCATGCACTAATTAGAGTATGGATACAGCTCAACGCCAAAGGCTTCAAACAATATCAGATTGATCAACCCAGTCGACTATGAGAACAACCATTTCCATGAATGTAGAACTTGTTCATTTGACAAAGAAAAGCTTACTGAGAAACAGCAAATGAGAGATAGAGAAAAGGTAAAACTCTCTTCTTTCACATAAGACATGACTCTAAACTCATATGAAAGCACCATTTACATTGTTGGTTCAAGATCATAGATCTATACTTGATGACAAGCTTTAAAACATACAAAATCCTGGGTAACTATTGATAAGTATTTTATTCATGCAGGATCTTATCTCAATTTAAATGTAAATCCTGATTTGGTTTTCAATTTCATGTGGTCATCTTCCTTGCTGTCTTGCTTTGTCAATGCTAATTTGACAACTCATCCAGGCATCCAACCATGCACCATTGGTTTTTAACAATATATGCTCAGCAAGGCACATCAATAATTGGTATATTATCTACATATGTGAAGGGCGAGGGATCATAAGATCTTCATTGTGAAGGCAACTTGTGCCATCTTTAGTCCAAAAACATTCAGAAACACAAAACATGCAAATGAGGCATTAGCAAACGGGAATTCTCTCTATTAATTTTTATTAAAACAATGAGAAACATGTGAAGTGCACACTAGAGTTCCCTTTTCTGAAAATATTTAATATCAGTACCTGATCCAAATTCTCCTTCTAGTTTTTGAGGAAAATACAAATTACAAATATCAAAGAAAAAAATTATAGTTTCTGATGTATCCAAAAGAATAAGAAAAACTACAACATAAAGTGAGAAAGTAACATCAGAATTATTGGAGAAAAAAAAAAAGTTTCTTAAAAAAAAAAAAAAAAGGTACATTTACCTTCACATATACACAATCTCCAAGATTAAGAACAGACCCATTAATTTCAGCTTGAGTATAATGGCATTCCACATTCCAAATTATTTTGTCTTCATCATCTTCATCATCACTACAATGGTGCAAGCAAAGCATTGCAAAGAGTAAGAATATGGTTGTCATACATACTACATAAAGGGAGAACAGAAATGAAATAGGAAATGTAAGCTCATAAAAATGGGTTACCATAATGCTGGCTTTGGACAATTTGATCTTTGACTCTGCAAACTCCAAAAATCCATGATTAGCATTTATATGAGCAAGTTTCTAGCATATGGTAAGAACTTTAAATAGTTTCAAAGAACATCAACACCAAAATGTTTAAGCATGTTGAGTCACAAATAATGGAATAAAATAAGTCAAAATTATCATCACATATGCATATTACAAGTAGCTAAAAAAGCACTTGTAAATTCAGAAATAAGCTCGGTTACAAATACAATGTCCCTATGAAAATCAAATGTACTTGCATTCCAATCTTTTATTGGTGTCAAGAGATCATTTCACCTAGAAGCTTAAATTGTTAAGCGAGCTACAAAGATATGAATTATATATTATACTTTAACATGCTTCCTCACACAAAAGTTAATTCATAATTAATTCACAATTAAATATAAGAGCAGTATGATTTGATTTGATGATCACTTAGTCATAAAAGTTCAAATACTATGTCAAGAAACCATTCTATTATATCAAGAAACCATTCTACCTAAAAACTTAAACTATTATGTGAGATTTACAATATAAATTATATATTATACCCCAACACGTCCCCTCACGCGAAAGCCTAACTCACATGGTTGGCCAAACTCATTTAGGCTTAAAGCATGAATAAACTAGAAATTCATAATTAATTGACAATTAAATGTGAGGGCAGTATAATTTGAACTTATGATCATTTTGTTATGAAAATTTTGATATCATGTTAAGAAACTATTCCACTCAAAAACTAAAGCTATTAGATAAAGTTAAGGATATGAATCATTTATTATTCTCCAACAATTGAAAATTTTGAATTTTCTCATGGCTTTAAGTATTCATGTAAATCTTTTTGACACGCAACATCTTTGCAACTCTCCAATGTCTGTGTTCCATCTTTTGATAATTGCCAAAAAATTGGAAAGATAAGTTCTTCGAAAGAAAATAATACATTTGGATTTGAAAAACTACATATTGAATTTTTGGGTTTTTTCTAAAGGTGTTGGTCCAAATACCCCAAAAACACACAAGAATCAACACTCATTGGAAACTCAATATTTAATATTGATTTTCAATTATCACGGGCATTCTCTCTCTCTAATGACATAACATAACCCCTATTTATAGAGCTAAAATACTAAAACTAAATAGGAGTAAAACTCTAAATAAGAGTCTGATACTAACTAGGAAAATAGCTAAATAACTAGGAGAATAAGTTAATAAGAGTTGTTGTTTGAATAAGAGATTATTAGAATTTGAACTTCATATTCAGTCTCCTAAAATACTACTTGGCATAGTAAGCATCTGTACAGCCTAAGCTTTAACAAGCTGCTAGCTTTTTCAAAAACAAACAGGATGATTGGAAATCTGGCTACCAAGGAGAGGAGAGCAACATCCTGTGAATTTGAGAACAACATTAGAGCTAAATGTAATAAAATAGTAATACCAATATAAAGATGCTCTAAGCCAGCCACTGTATTTGATATTCTAATAAAAGTAAACTATTGTTCATGTATCCATTATCAAACAGATTCCTCAACACATATTGAATGTCAAATGACACAAATGAGAAATACATAAATGACCAGTAAGTCACCTTGAGATCATACCGCCAATGCCACTTTTCTTGAGCCTCATCACTTGGAACAGGATCTCCAATCAGCAAAGCAATATGTTTATTCTGTTTCTCCTTCAAAGACAATGGATTAATCTTTTCAGAAAAGCATTGTCTGGCTGAATTCATTAAAGGCTTGTTCTTGGCAGACTTGGACAACTTGGAGGAAAAGTTGATTTTTTCATTCACAGTCCCAGAAGCAGAGTTGCTTGTTCTGGAAGCTTGCCTCCAGAAGCTTTCATCCACCATTTCTAAATCACAATTTTTCAGATAAAACTTATTCCTCTTGGAAGGCCGTCCATCAGGAAAATCTGACAATTCACTAGAATGAAAATCCATCTGAGTGTTCCAGGTGCCATTCAATAATGACATATGTCTTGGAGACATTGGTGATTGCTTGTCATTTAATAATTGTGCAACAACTGTGCTTAAATAGTTGTTATCAGCACCATTTTGAGCTTCCAAAGTGAATCTTGGAGGCCTCCTCCGATGCTCTCCGTTACAGACCGTTGAGATATAACATGAGATAGGCAAAGTCTCTTTGTCATCGTGTTCATGCCAAGTCAAAGATAATTGTTCAGATTCAAATTCTGCTGGCACGCTTTGTTTGCTTTCATTCAAGCAACCTTTTGTTTGTTCTTCTGTGCAGTACAACCTAAGCAACCCGAATTAGCATATGAGGCCAAATGCATGACAAAAGAAGAAGAAAGTGATAATAAAATTAATCAAAAATAAGAGGATGACGATAATTACTTACCTCATTGTCATGCTTTGTCCCTCGTTCCTTCGATTTTTCTGCAAAACAAAACAATCTACACACTCAGGGTTGTACATGGCCTTCTTATTATTTGGCTGGCAAGTATGCGACCCAATAAGTTGGAAGAACTTCCTAGCATTAGAATATTCATCTCGTTTCTAATAGAAAGAATTTGTAGTGAATGTACTATTTTGCACAAATTATGAAAGCAAAAGCTATTTCCACATGATATCCCCCCCCTTTTTTGGCTCTAACCATTTGACAATATTCAATCTTTAACTCATTGCAAAAAACACTTTGCGACCTCTTGCCAGCGGCCCACGGTGACAGATAGTAAGTGGCCGAGATTGGGCAAGACTTACTAAACTAAGCTTTTTGTGTCTCTTCATTTGGGGTTAAGATCATTCCAAGGAAAAAACAAAAGAAGAAGAAGAAAAATGAGAAAGATTAGGGGACGAACCACTTTCAATGACTGAGATTTCATCTCGAATTCCCCACGTAGTGAAGCCAAAGAAGAAGCAGAAGCCAACCTCGGAGACCATTTCTGGATTCCTTTCTCTTCACTATTCCTCCTCAACACTCTCTTTCCTTTCCGACTGTCGCTCTTTTCTTGGACCGAAACACGCACCGCCTTCTTCTCCTCTACGCCCGCATTTCCATTTCCCAGCCTCGGGGACCTTCTCAGCGATCTTTCTGCGAACAACAAACTCAAAGTCTTCTCCAAGCTCCCACTCGCCGAACTCCGGTTGAGTCTCCGGGACCGCCGGAGGCAGGTTTTGAAATCTCGGCCCGATTTCGGAGGAGATTTGGGGTTGCGGGGACCCACATTGTGGGTTTCGGAAGGTAGTGGACTGAATCTTGGCGATCGTCTCAAAGTCAAGGAGTGACTGCAGGGGTGGTAGGCGTCCAGAGGCAGCGGCTGCCCCTCGCTGTTGTTGCCGTTGCCGCCGCCGCCGCCGCTGCTATCAACCAAGCTGAGAACTAAAGCTCTGGATTTCGATTTTGACTTCGCCTTTGTCATTGCCGGAGATAATGCGGACTTCCCCTTTTTCTCTGGATCTTAGAATTTCAAACGTTGCATTCCGCTGCTCGGCGTTCAAAAAACTAAAGAAAGTGTCATGCCACGTCGCGTTTTGACTGACATTTTTTTCTTTTCTTTGTCTTTTCGCAGAGAGTGTTGTTTTAAACAGAAAAGACATAAAAATAAGTAAATAAATAAATAAATAAATATATATATATATATAATATGAATAAATAAATAAGTAGAAGACGCATAGAAAGATTTTGCTGACGTGTGATGTCTCCGAACCTTGTTTTTTCTAGTGAGGAGAAGAAATAAGAAAATTCAAGTTTGAATTAAACATGTAATAACGTTTATTTTTATTTAAATATTATAATAAGTTTTTTTATTATTTTTAAATTTTTAAAAATTTAATTCTATGAAAATATAAAATTTATTATTATTCTATAACTTACAATTTAATTAATTTTTAATAAATAAAAAAATATTAATAAAAAATAAATATATTTTTATTTTTTCTTTAAAATATAAATAAGTATGCGGAGGGACCATGGCTAGAAAACTTTACATGGCTTTATTTCCCATCAGAGTTTGCCAAATGGCAACCCTCTCTTTTCTTTTGAACTTTTCGGGTGACGTGGTGCATCCAGAACACTCCACATCACCAAATTTCGATGACCGAACCGAAAAGTTGACTCTGGTTTTTAACAGCTTGTGAGACGAGCTCGAGTTGTTTGGCTAACCGTCGTCGTTTAATATACGCATTTCAGACTTAGGAGGTTGACAGCTTATGTCTCCTACGGAGCGTCCGCGTTTATGAATTATATATGATATGGGCACACAAATGTGAAGAGACTAACATAAATGATACCAATACAAAGGCATTAGCTATTAGAAAATTAAAACATGAGTACAGAGGAAACATAGCTACAAAATTTATCTATAAAAATTTTTAATTTATTCAGTATTTTTTTAAGTATATAATTTAGAAATTTTATTATATTAATTTATGTTGTAATTAACATTTTATTAAAATTTTAAAAGAATATATAATATGTGTGTGTGTGTCTCACATGATATTCAATAAATTATAAATCAATATTTGTAGTGGATCATGCTAAAAGATATCCCACCAATTATTCAAGATCAATACAAATATTGAATCAAGAGGACATTTAGAATTACTGAATGTAAATAACATTAGAGGACATGTAAAGGTACTCAAAAGTCTCGGCTTTATATATATATTATTATAATAAGATAATTGTTATTATATTAATTATGTTTAAATATAAACATGACATTCATGTTTGTCAAAGGTTTTTTTTTATTTATTTGCATTATTCTTTAGATTTATCATATTTATTAAAAAAAATTTTATTTTATTTAAATAAAAAATTAAATTATCAGTATTTTTTAAGAAACATAATTTTAAAAATATTTTTTCTCTCTAAAAAAATAAAAATAAGAATTTGAGATTATTTTATCTTTTTTTTTTAATTATAAGTATTTATGTTGTACAAATTTTATATATATTTGAAAATTATTAACATGAATAGAGTAAATTGTAACATATATTAAATTGTAATTAAGTAAATTAAATACATATTAAAATTCTAATTTTATTAAAATATTATAAAATAATTAAAAAGTTAATATGAAAAATTACAAATAATAAAAGTCTACTAAAGAATTAAAACTTGAATAAAAAGTATCACTACTTTTATATATATAACTTAGGGAGATATAAGTGGTAACATAATTTTTTCTGTAATTCTAATTAGTTACTTTTAAGGAAAATAAAAAAAAACTAATAAAATTCTAATTAGTTATTTTAATTTTATGGCTTTTTAAGGTTAGACCAATTAATTTTTCTCTTTGAATCAAATACTTAAATATTTTTAAAATTGTTGTGTTTTTATTTTAATTTATGATCTTAGCATTTCCTTTTTGATTATTCATAATGTTATGTATAGTCTATCCTTATATTACAAAGAAGCATGTATATGTAATGTTCCATTATTGAAGTCTAAGTGGTTCATTTTCATACTAATTTAGCAAGTGAATTGGTTATATGAGATCTTTTAACACCCTTTCAAAAGAATTTCAACACTTTATGGACATATAAAATTTTAAACTACATAAAATTGCAAAAAAACCAAAGTTCATTGATTCTTTTAATGTATTTTTTGTTGAAAAATCCATCACGTCTAAACTTTTTCACAACGATTTAGGCAGTGTTTTGTGGATTTAGGTAGTTTGAAAACTTTAATTAACACTTTTATTATTTTTTTGATAGTTATTCCATTTGGGTAGCTTAAACTCTATTACAACTATTTAAACCTAATAATAATTTAATTGTGTATATAGCAAACTTGGTCATTTTCTAAAGTACATTTGTGTGGTCATTTTTACTAATTATTCATAAAAATTTGACTTGTTTATTTTATTAGTTTGCTTATCCTAAAATAATGTTATAATATTTATTTTGTTTGTTTGAAATTTGGTTAATCAACATGAAGGATAAAAGGTTGATGAATTACAATTGATTGAGTAATGAGTATATAAATGAGGTTAATAATTTCTTAAATAAGACTTTTACTATGTTTGCTAAAGGAGATGAAATATTTTTCTCTTGTAGAAATTGTTGTTGGTATTGGTACTTTAAAGGTGTCATTTATGAACATTTAATTGTTAAAGGATATACGTGAAATGGATTTTCCATGGCAAAGGACTCCAATCAACTAGGGCAATAAATGATTATGAAGTTGAAGTTAAAGTTGATGTAATGATAACATTAATAAGCTCTTACATGACACTTTTAGGGATGTAAAAAAACAACAAAGAGATTTTAGCAGTGTTAGGGAGGGTCAAAATGTACAAGTTAGGAAGTTTTACAATATTATTGGAAGAAAGACTATATGAATTATATCCTGACTATAATAACTTTTCTAAACTTTCTTTCACAATTAGATTATATATTCCTAAGTCTCTTCACGGTCTTAGTAAGGTAGCATTTAAAAATATTTTAGACTTAAATTAAGGAACCATTCCTTTATGCTAAAATACTTAATTGTTTTTTTTTGTAAAAGTAAAAATATAATGAAAGATATAAGACTTGACTGTCAAAAGTTTTGTGCATGTTCCAATGATTATATCCTTTTTTGGGATAAACATGAAAAGTTAGAGATTTGTCAAATTTGTATGGTTTCTACATAGAAAATCATTGAGGAAGTTGAAAAGGTTGACATCTTGAATGTATCCTCAAAGGTCCATTAGATGCCAACCAAAATTCTAAGTTATTTTCCTTTGAAATCTATACTTTAAAGACTTTTCATGTGCCCTAAAAATAGTTGATGATATCGTTTGGCATGCAAAGCATCAACCTTATGATGATGACATAAGATATCCTATTAATGATCAAGCTAAGAAAGATTTTGATTTGTTTCATCCAAATTTTACAAAGGGCTCTTATAATGTGAGATTAGGTTTGGCTAGCGATGAATTCAATCAATTTTTAATAATGAGCATTACACATAGCATATGGTCAATTGTCTTTATTAATTACAACTTGACATCATGGTTATGTATGAAACCAAAATATCTTATGCTATATATGATTATTCTAAATCCTAATTCACCCAAAGAGAGATAAATGCATTTTTGTAGCCATTAATTGAAGAATTGAAAGAGTTCTGGTAGTATTATTTAGAGACATATGATGCATCAAATAAGTAGTCTTTTTAAATACACATAGCCTTATTATGGACTATTAATGATTTTTCAGTTTATGTAATGTTGCAAAGGTATATTATAAAGGGAAAGTTAACACGTTTTACTTATAATTATAATACTTCTTAGTATTTGTATCATAGTAGGAAAACATGTTATATAGACCATTGTAGGTTCTCAGATGCTAACCACCCCTAGAGAATAGATAAAAAATCTTTCAATGGACATATAGCGTTGATAATTACTCCAATTCCTTTAAAAGGGTCTAAAATTATATCAAAGTTTTCTAACTTTGTTAATTAATTTAGAAAGAAGCACAAGGTAGTCTTTGATAGCCCATGGAAGAAAAACTCTATATTCTTTTGTTGTCATATTGGGAGAGTAATAAATTTTTTTATGATTTAGATATGATGCATATAAAGAAGAACATTTGTGACAACATTCTTGGGACTCTCCTTAACATTTTTAGTAAAATAAAGGATTTTGCAAAGTTCATTTTAATTTATATGATATAAGAATTAAAAAAGGAGCTTCAACTTATTCTTTCTAATTATGGTTATCATATTTATCTATCTAAAGCATGCTTTTCAATAACATTAGAGGAGAAAATTATGTTTTGTACTATCATAAAAGGTGTCAAACCTTCTTAAGGTTGTGCATTTAATATATCTAGGCATATTTATTGATGCATTACGTTTTTTAAGTTATAATTAAAAATGTGACACCAAGCATATTGCTATAGCCTTAATAAGAATTAAATCCTTTTTACAACAAATAAGTAATAAAGTTATGAAACCATATGATTTAGATCACTTACAAATAGAAATTAGTAAAACATTATGCCAATTATAGATGATTTTTCCTTTGAGTTTCTTTGGTATAATAATGTAATTACCTATTCACTTAACTAATGAAATTAGGATTTGAGAGTTTATGAATTGCCATTAGATGTTTATGATTGAATGATACTTATGCAAATTAAAATTTTATGTTCATAATAGAAGTCATCTTAAAGGTTCCACTACAAAAGGGTGCTTAGTTAAAGAATGTATGATTTTTTCCTCAAGATATATGGATGACAAGACTCATTTTATGAGATATAATAAACAATTTGGCACTGTAATGAAGGAATAAACACCTCTATTTTCCAATAAAGGTCATGCAATAGGTAGTAAAGGGAAAAAGGAAAGACAATGCCTTTACTTTGGATGTTGTTACTCTTAATCAAGTATATAGATATGTATTATTTAATTACGAAGTTGAAGAAATAGAAAGACATATAAAATAAGCTAAATCTAACTATGAATTATCATTTAATATTGTTTGCTTAAGTGACCTAACTATTGCTCATTTTAATTTTTATTGTAAAGAGTATGGGCATTTAATAAGTATATAACAAAAAAAGAAACGCGCAAAAGCAGAAAATTATAGTCAAAATTTTGTAATTTGGTTTTAAAACCAAGTTGCATATAAAGAGCTTCCTCCTTATATTTAATGATTATCTATTAGTCTTAAGAATTTAGCAAAGTGTTACATTATTTATATTATTAATAACCATAGATTTCAAACAAAAGAATGAAATGCAAGGTGTAAGACATAAAATAATGGCGTTAGTCTTTAATAGCCTGTGAAAGAAAAGTCTATATTCTTTTGTCTGTCATATTGGGAGAGTAATAAATGTTGTCATAATTTAGATATGATATATATAAAGAAAAACATTTGTGATAGCATTCTCAGAACTCTCTTTGACATTCTTGGTAAAACAAAGGATTATGCAAAAACTCATTTTAATGATGGTTATCATATTTATCTACCTAAATTCCAACTATATCTTGAGGTGTTAGATTAATGATCACTACTTTAGCATATTACTTATAGTTATGAAAAATTTGGCCTTTTGAACATATCTAATAAAATAATTGGATTGACACTAATAGTTATAAATATGGAAGGAAGACTATTGTTGATAAATATTTACTATATCTATTCATTTGTCGGCCAATTATATAATCCAATAAAGATTAAGTGTAATCATGGATATATGATGACAAAAGTGTTAGGTTTAGCGTTAGAGTGAAAAGATAAATTATGACCAATGAAATAAAATAAATCTGAGGCACTACAAGACATAATTATATTTATTATTTTTATTTTTTAAGGGTTATAGGCAATATGTTATCCCTAACATATGTCTAATGTAAATTGATAAATACAAGTGTTCTCATAGGTCACACAATTTATTTACTAAAAATGAAAAAATATTTGAGAAAATCAAATGGATACATAGTCAAATAATAGAAACTCATCATGTTCAAGTGAGAGATGTTGATTTGTAAGTCTAGGTATTTGTCTATGATGGGTTGGTTAGTCTGACCTAACTCAATAAATATAACATAAATAGGCAATTAAATGGAAAAATGGTTATATAAAGTGAGTAGTCAAAAGGCTGTTAACCATAATTTTATAAATTGCCCTCCTTATACTCTTTTTACTACTTAATGCAAGAAAAACATAAAGAGATATAGAGTGTTTCAAACATTTTATGGTTATTCTCATATCTTAAGGTTCTTAGACTATAGAAAATGAATGATTGTTATTGTGATCTCACCTTGATCATGTGTTTGTTCATAATGTTAAAAAGATTGTTAATTTAACCTAAAATTCTAAATCGTAGACAAATAAATTAAGTTAATGTTATCACATAAGTAAAATTAAAGATGCAATAAAAGAAGAACAATTGAGTTTTGTTTCAATTTAACAATATATATTTACACATAAATAATTATCACCAATTATTTGAACGAATAAGGTACAAAATAAGTAAAAGATATAAAATACTTGAATAAAAAAAATACTTATATGAGTAGATTAAAAAGTAATAGTTATTGATATATCTTTCTTTTTAGAATAAATTACTCAAAAAAAAATCTTCAATATTCAAAGAATGTTTTATTTTAAACTTCAACTTTTAATAAAAATGTGCGTGCGAGTGCTAGGGTTAATGTGTAAAATAAAAATATTTGTGTATGTTCTTACCTTAGATTCTTTGAATGTCAAATTATGACTCTTTTTTTTTAAAGACAAAAGACAAAAATTAACAAATTGGATAAAGATTCAGTAAGTTTAATAAGTGGAGGATTTTTTTTTTCAGTAAAATAAAAAAAATTGAGATCACTCTAAGAGAAAATAGGAAATAAATACTTATTTATCAATTTAGAAAGTTTTGATAAGTGGGATAAGGACATAGAAAGTTTAGACATATTCTATTAAATGGAAAATTTATCCTAGTAAAATGAAAATGAGATAAGATTATTATAACAGAAGAAGGAAATAGAGAACTATATTTGCACGAAGCAGCAGCAGCGCCATAAATTGGTGAGACAGGGACTAGAGAACTTATCTACATACATCTGGACTTCAATGAATAAACCGTGAGCCTAATATAAACATGGTAGTTCTTTTACATGAAACTCTTCTCCCTTTTTATTGATGTGAATCATGGATTGAGAGGTCCTTCGGGGCAGGACACAAAGGTTCGGCAGCTTTTGGTCTGTCCACTGTCCCAAGTAGATTGTCAACATTATATGAGATAAGGTGTGTATAGTCTCCTTCGCGGTTCTTGCTTTATTCACTCGAAGCAGCAAATTACATGACTGATAAATGAATTTGAATTTACTTGGAGGAGATTCTTTAATCTTTATCGCCGATTTGCTAAAGCAAAGTTTCTTCATCTTGATGGGCACTCACTCCCAACTGGTTTGATTTTCTTCAGAGATCTCTTTATACTGTCAGATGCGGCAATATAGAGTTTTCCACTGCCTCCTTGAAAGAGTTCTGAGCCCGCCCGAAAGCTTCATTCATTCCCTTGATGAAAAGGTAATCGCAAGAATGACATTGCCATACTTTTCTTATCACGCTTCGTCCTATGTTTCTTTTGCATATGCCAGTCTACTTCAATGCTTGGGACGTGACATGCGTACGTAGAAGCTGCTTCTTCATGTATATGACCTAACGGCTGCTTACAACATGCCAAATTACGTGGTTCTATGAATTTTAGGTTTCATCCTTATTTATTCTTTAGTTAACATTTTTGTTCATTCTTAACATCAAATAAAGAAGAAGACAATACTTTAATTATTCTTCGTAATCTCGCCAATGAAACTTACAACTCCATATTTTGTCATTTTACCAAGTTTATATATATATATATATATATATATATAAGTTCTCATACTATATCATAAATTGAAAAAAAAAAAAAAATTTACGCATCGCATGGACTTATGAATCATAACCTTTGATCTCGTAGTCTTGGCCTATTCCATCACATGTAATGTAAGGTTTAAACAAGAATAAAACATGATTAAAAATTCAGTGGAATGAAAAAAAAGTATGTAATCTAACACTCAGTAACGTTGAAAATAATAATAATAATAATAATAAAGCAATGAAAGAAATGATTGTAGTTTCAAGCTAAGGTGGAAGGTTCAATTTTTGGATATGTAATGAATATTGGTTTTTCTTTTATTCATAGAAAATGATATGTAATGAATCTTTGGACCAGTAATTTGGACGGGTTTGTAGTTCCATTAATATTACGCATTACATATTGAGAGGTCTTGACCTCTCTAATCCCTTTAGCCTTTCTGTTTTTGTTTGTCCCCACTTTGATTTAATGTCATTCCTAATAGTACTCATCGATGGAAGACCAATGAGCTCAATTTTTCTCCGTGGCATCAACATACATGAAATATTGACCATTTTGTCATGTTTTATTGTATTTTATTTTATTTTTCTCTCTAACTTGTAGAAAGTTATGTGTGTTGGCGGCCAACTAGTTTTGATATTATTATTTAAGTGGAATCACTCTAATATTATTATTTGTTAGAACCCAAACTTGGATTAACTAAAAATTAAAAACTTACTTTAAATTATATATTAAATATCACTTTTTTTAAGCAAAATTTTACTTTTCTATTATGTAATATATGAATTTTTTAATTAAAATAAAATAAAAAACACTTAACTATAATTTATATTATTAAAATTAAATTATTGAGATATTTATAATTTTTCAAAATTATCTATTAATATTTTTATAATAATACTATAATAGAAAAAAAGGACCCTTTTGAATAATAAAAATAAATTATTCTCCTCTATTATGTGAAAAGATGTAGCGTGTGTGGGTATATATATATATATACATATAGAGAGAGAGAGAGAGAGAGAGATTGATATATTGGATCTTGTGTTTGAACCCAACAAACGCAATCCTATATTAAAGTATCTTTTTATCAAAAATGTCATAACTAACAAGTAAACACTCTTTGATCCAACATTTGTTCTTTAAAAATCCTGTACTTGGCTTTGAGACACAATTTTGGGCATTTTTATTTTTAAAGATTTTGAAAAAATAATACATCATTGATAATTTTGATAGTCAAAATCATTATATTATATATTACAATTTGAATCATTAAATAACGATATGTGCTTCACAATAAATTTAAGTAATATAGATGACAAGATTTAAACTGTACATTTTCATTGACAAGTTGTATAAATATTTTATATAAATAATTTTATAACAATAAACTTCTCACTAGTTTAATTAATATGTTTAAGATTTTATTTTCATAAATTTTCATAAAAATATTAAATTCATATCTTTTAACTTATTAAAACAATCCCAATTTCAAGTTTATTACATACATACTCCAAATACCTACATCATAAAACACTCTATCAAAATTATTAAAAATTTCAAAAATTTATCATCTCTTTATTTATTATAGTTATTAAATATTATATGGCATTCAAATGAAAATATTTAAATATAGTGTTATAATGATATTAATAATATATTTTGATATATTGAATTTAAAATTTAATGTTATATCGAGTGTTGAATTAAATTTTCTTCATTAATAATCAATCTGTATAGGATTGAGATCCATCGTGTTCACAGCATCTCTTATTAACCCTTTAATTTTAGTAATTAATCAATCAACTTGTATATAAAAAATCCTTTTGAATATAATATCTAATAGGTGTTTTTCTTGAACTTCTGTTTATCTTGAGTCATGGATTTGAAGCTCATCGGCTGCATTTTATGTTTTAATTATTTTTTCTCTGGCACGTAAGAAGCCATACAAGGAATCAAAGTTCTTCGGACTGCATCATGCCTCTTGGGACAAAGGAACTTATAATTCATTTGTCTAAAAGGCTACCTATGTTATCAAACATAATCTGTTTCTTTTTTTTTTTTTTTTTACCCCTTTTAAAAACAGGCGACTTTCTGCCATAGGTGCCGCTTCCAAAATTAAGGAATTGAATTCCTTAAGACACATGCCTCCTTAGCTCCAAACTCAAACATAGTTTTTTATGTTTCTTTTTTTTTTTTTTGTTTTTTTGTATACAGACCGAAAGTTACGAGTGCATATATAAATAACCACCGTACATATCAAAGTCATGTATGTTATGGCCTTTGTAATACCATTATGCATAACCGTTCTAGGGGCAATATCACATCTTTTTGTTCATTCAATTCTTAGTATCTAATTATATCACAGCCCCAACAAATTTAGACATTGAAACGTGGTTCGGCTTGTCGACAACATTACTTCGTATCTCTAGAAAAGATGTGGGTTGGATGCCCAGCAAAGGGTTGTCTTTTTTCCATTTTTTTGTCTTACAAGTAAAAGCATGATCTATAAGAGAAGTTTCTTCAAAAATCCAAAAATTAAAATTGAAGTAGATGCTATGAATTATTGCATTGTCCAATTAAAATTGTTAGAAAATGTTGAATTTAAATTATATTTGTTATATATTAGAAGTCAGTACTAAAATAAAAATTATATAATTGAGTTATATTCAATATGTTTATAATATTAAATTAAAAATAAATATCTATATGAATGTTAGAATTATTGAAACTATAAAAAAATCAATAATTTTTAAATACTTTTTTCAGCTAAACATGCCTGCGTAGGAACATTTGCTTAATTTTATAATTTTTTAGTAGATTTTTATGATTTACATTATTTAACATTAATTTATAATTTTTATAGCATTTTAATTAATTTAAAATTTCAACTTTTATTTAATTCTCTTTTATAATACTATAAAATTAAGTATGAATTACATTATTATTTATTTATTTTCTCTCAATTAAATAACTCCATTTTAGATATTAATTTTTTTATTTGAGCAATTTTTTTCCAAAATTAGTATATATAGTTAATTATAATGATATTATTAATTAAAATTATGAATTTAGTTATAATCAACATGTAATACTAAAATTAATTCAACTTTTAGTCCACCATTAATTTTAATTTCATTTAATCTCTCTAATGTAAGTTTAAAATTAAAAAAAAAAAGCTAATATGTTGTTAAAATTAAAATAATATGATCAATAACCAAATCAAATTTAATTTTATTTAACTAATTTTTTTAAAATTAAAATTAAATTAGTTTAATTTGTTGTTAGTAGAAGTATAACTCAAATTTTTTCATTTTAGCAATTTTTATTAAATATTTAGTACACACATAATGTATGAGTTTAAACTTAGTTTATATTAATATTAATGTAGTTGAAACAAAGCTAGTGAAAAACTCTTAGTGGCATTTGTCTCAATTGAATGACATCTAAGTATTTGCTTTAAGTTTCAACTTTCTTAATATACTCATATATTTTGATTATTTAATATGAATTTAATAGTTATGTTGTATTATTTTAATAAAATTGAAATTTCAATATACATTTAATTTATTGAATAACTCAATTATGACTTAACATATATTATAATTTAATTGATTTATGTTAATTAATTTTCATATATGTCTAAATTTGTGTGATACAAATACTTATAATTAAAAAAATAAAAGGAAATAAGAAAATAAGTTCTAAGAAAGAAAAAATAATCTAATTGTTTTTTCTTTTTACATATGTTTAAAAGTCGTATAACACAAATACTTATATTTAAGGAAAATAAAAAAAAATCTTAGAAAAGAAAAAATAATTCAAATTCCTTTTTTTTGTTATAAAAGAAAAAAATATTTTCAAATTTACATTTTCTTAAAAATAGAATAATAAAATAATACTTATAATTTAAGTTTTTCTTTTTGTTTTCTTAAAAACAAAAGGAAAAAAATAATCATCATTTAAGTCTCTTTTATTTTTTTACGAACAAAAAAAATAAAAATGCACCTGTTAATAAATATGATATATCTATGCATCATGCCAGTTTAATGCTAATAATTTATTAAATGAGGATTTCAATATTTTAATTTATTGTATTATTGATTTAGTTGTTAAAGGATATTATCAATGTGATTATTGAATATATGCTATTATTTTTTTTAATTTATTGTGTATTATGTCTTATGTCTTTATATTAATAAAATTGAATTTTATTCTAGTATAACATAATACAATTTGTTAAAAATATTATCAAAGTAGTTACATTATAATAATATGCAAGAGTAGAAACCTTTGATTTAGAGCTAATTAGACTAGTTGGTTAATATGAAAAAGAAAATTTAAGAGCTAATGAAACTTTTATTTTGAGTTGAACTATAAAAGCTAGAAAGGTTATTGCAAATCAAACCAAGTTCAACTAAAACATTTGGGATGAACCCAAATAATTAACATGATTTTGACTCCCTTGACTTAAAAGTACTAAAATCTAATTTAATTCATAACTTATAACATAACTCCAAATTTTGTTGGATTTTGCAATTAAGTTAGAATATTATCTCAAGTTATGTCATAATCATTAAAATAAAAAATTAATAATAATCAAAATTCTCTATAATTTCTTTCATCAATAACTTTTTAATTTAACCATCAAATTTGATTTTTATTAAAAATTTACCATATATAATTGTTATTTTTAATTAATAATAAATAGACATATATTTATTATTAAATGTTGGTTTGACCATACTTGACCTTTTAAATTTTTTGATTTGATGATAAATTTTTTAATGAAAATATTATTAACAAATAAAAATTATAAATTTATATATTTGAAAACTTAACTTTGTCAATGTCAGACTTTATATTTTATGTTGTTAGTCTTAAGCCTAAATAAAAGAAGAAGAATACGGTAGGTTAAAAGCCAATGTAAAATTAACCAAACTTTTATGACATGAATCTTTTAAGTAATTTCATTAAGGCAATGTGTTACATAGGAGCTTGAGTGTAATGAATAAAAGTGAGCATATGTTCAAGGCATACCCCTTAAGCAATGTGTTATGCTATTACTTAAGTATAAAGAAAAGTATGCAAGGGTTCTCGTACATATATAGACGCATATGGGTAAAAAAGTTAGTCCATAAAAAAAAGAATTTGTTTTGGGATATGGAATGTTGATACTTTTATAGACAAGCTAATGAATGTGGTAGATATTATGACTAAAAGGGATGCACATATAGCTTGCTTACAAGAGATGAAATAAATTAGAAAAATAGGTAGTATAAATTTAAAACTTTAGTATGTGGGTAATGTTTCTAGTAAGAATAGGATAAGGATTATTATTGCTAGTCAGTTTAAAGAACAAGGACATAAAGCATGTTGAAAATAGGATTATTTTAGTGAAGTTAGTACTAGGCAAATAAACGATTAATGTTATTAGTAATTGTGCTTTACAAGTAAGACCAACTAAAGTTGAAAAGAAGATATTTTGGGATAATATGGATGGACTCTTACGTTGAATTTTATTAAAGGAAAAGATTTTCATTATAAGGGATTTGAATGGGTATGTTAAGAGTGACATAAAAGGCTTTAAGAAAGTGTATGATGGGTATGGATAACAAACCAATAAAGGTGAAATCATTATGAACTTTGTTGTTGTATATGACTTAGCTCAATACTTACTTTCAAAAAAAGGAATCATATTTAATTACTTTTAAAAATGGGCAAAATAGCAGTTAGATTGACTTTTTCTTAAAATTTCATGTAAACTATACTTTATGTAATGATTTTAAAGTCATTTTAGGAAAAACCTTTATTACACAACAAGTTATTTGTCTTGGATATCCCTTTTAAATGTGTGACAAGGAAAAGAAAAGGGATATTTCAGTGCAAGATTGAGTGGTGAAACATACAAAAAATCAAAAGAAAAGTTAATGTTCCAAAGTATGATGTTAGAGGAATGAGATTGGGATATTGATCTTAATGTTAACACCATGTGATAGGAAATGGAAAATTGCATATGTATAATAATGATAAAGACCTTAGGAGTGGCCAAAGGTAATAGTTCACCAACCAAAAAGACTGGGTAATAGGGTTAAAAGGTATAAGGTGTCACCAAAAGAAAAAGGAAGTGTTATAAAAGACTTTTTAAGTGTTGTGACAATAAAACATATGAAAATCACAAATTAGCTAAAAAGGAGCCAAGAAAGTAGTTCCAATGGCCTAAGAAAATGCTTTTAATGATTTATATAGCAAGCTTAGAACTAAGAAATGAGAGAAAGAGATTTATAGGTTATCTTAAATTAGGGAACAAAAGATTTAAGACCTCAGTCAAGTTAAGTGCATTAAAGATGATGCACAAAAATTCTTGGTAAGAGATGATAAAATTAGAAAAGAGTGAAAAACTTACTTGATAAAGCCTTTAATGAAAACAATCAAGGTAATGTTAGGGACCTTAATGTTCTTATGGAGAAAATAATTTACAACAAAAGTATTTATCTTTTTGAAGTCAAAGCAACCTTAAGGAAGACAAGAGGTGAAAAAGTGTGTGTACCCTGAAATATCAATGGAAATTTGCAAGACATTAAAGGAAAAAGGTGTAATGTAATTGACTGAGTTTTTTGATAGAATTTTGAGGAAAGGGAGGATACAAGATAAGTAAAAAGAAAACATACGTATCCCAATTTTTTAGAATAAGAAAGACATTGGAGATTGCTTTAATTATCAAGATATTAAACTAATGAGCCTCACCATAAAACTATAAGAAAGGTTTATTGAACAATACCTATAAAAGATTATCTTTATCCCAAACAATCAATTTGGTTTTATGTCAAATAGATCTACTACAATAGTTATTTTCCTTAATAGGAAGTTAAAGGAAAAATATTAAAAAAGGATGTAAGATATAGACATAATTTTTACTGATCTAGAAAAAGCATATGATTGAGTTCTTATGCAAAGTGATGTTGTAGGCAATAAGTAAAAATAAGATCATCATATTATTTATTAATTTAATGAAAGAAATGTATGAAATAGCCATAACTTAAGTAGGAAAAATATAAGGTAAGTCCTCAAATTTTTTAATCACTTTTAATCTACATTAAGGGTTAATTTTAAATCTTTTTTTATTTTTGTTAGGTATGAATGTCTTGAAAGTACACATTCAGCACGATAGGTGAAATTAGGGAAAGAATAGGCTACAAATTAGAAATTTGGAGGGAGACATTAGAATCTAAGAATTTTAGGTTGAGTTATACAAAAACAAAATATAAGTATTATAATTTTAGAAATACTAAAAGTATGATAAAGCAAATTATTAGATTAGATGATATAGTAGTCCTTGATGTAACTAATTTCGTTATTTATGATAATAATATAAAAGGAGATTTATTTTATAGGACAAAGGATAGATGTCTAAAATGGAGATGTGACACTAAAGTTTTGTGTAATTACAAAATTTTCATTAAGTTGAAAGACAAATTTTATCAAACGACAATTAGAGTAACTATACTTTACAATAACAAGTGTTGGGTTGTAATACATAAACATGCTTAGAAAATAAGTGTGATAAAAATAAGAATGCTTGGATGAATGTGTAGTTACTTTAGCAAGAAGATGATTAAAAATAAGGATATTCGTCGTGAGATAAGTATAACATCTATTAGATGTAAATAAAAGAAGTGAAGTTTGCATTGATTTGAATGTGTTCAACATAAATTAGCAAATGATCTAATAAAAAGGGATAATTCATATACATGGTAAAAAGAGAGTGAGAAGAAGACCTAATTTAATTTAGAAACAATTAGTTAGAAAAAATTTAGAACAATTAAACCTTACATTTAACTTAGTGTATGACAAAACGAAATGACGAAAAAAATTCATGCAACTAAGATCAATTGAGCTTGCGATTCGAATTTTATTATGGTTGTTAAAAACTAAAAATAACCAAAATATATTGATTAAAAAGTTTTTTTATTTGTTATTAGTGAAAGATATGGAAACAAGAAAGAAAAAAGACAAATTAAAATTTTTTATTGAGAGAAGTAACATTTGTTAGAGAATATAAGAAAATGAATTACAAAGCATTTGATAATTTACTAATTATGTTTTTAAAAGGTGATAGAAAAATAATTTTCTCTTACATTATTTCAATCTATTTCAAAATAAAAAAGACATGAAAGAGTTATTGATAATTTGTTTATATATGTAAAGAAAAATAATAAGTTATGACAAATTATATGTATTTAACCAAACTTTTATGAACAATATATTTTACCTAAGATATGTAGACTGTATTTCTTAATTTATTTAATAACAATATTTTTATGTATGAAGTTTCATGTCATATTTCAATAAATAAGAAAAATATCATTATAATAATAGATAAAAAAGAGTTACAAAATAATCAATAAAAAGAATATTAATTATGAATAAAAAGATGAAACTTTAAATAAAAGTGATATAAAAATTTAAATAAAACGAGAAAAAATTAGTATTTTCTTAACAATACTACCACAATTTTTCATATACATATATACAATGAACAAAAAGAATGTTAAATAAAATTATCATAAAAATTTAAATAAAATTATAAAAATTAGTATTTTTCTAATAACATTATGACAATTTGTCATATATATACATAGGGAGAGAGGGAGTGATTGTTCACAATTTTGTTAACTAGAACATGACCTTAAAAATTAAATTAAATTAAATATTTTTTTGTTTGACAACTTCAAAAGTAGAAATCTTAGATTCAATTTTTCAAATCAACATATTAATTTTAAATTAATTAAGTAAATTAATAAGAATTCTTATTTTAATGTAATGATAGTAAATCAATATATTTTTTCTTAACAATTTAAAATTATTATTATATACAAAACAAATACAAAATTATTTAAAATATAATAATTTAGTGTCAATTATTAGATATACATAATGGTATTAGTAATAATTTTTAGTATTATTAAATTAAAAAATTAAAATACATATGTAATAACATTTCTACTTAATTTAATTAATTATAACTTTTTTAAATTTAAAAAGTAGAAAAAGAATAAAAACATTATAAAGTTATTTTTAAATTAAACCAAACAATTTACCTTACATTCTTAGCCTCCAATGCATTCTTTCCCGCTAATTAAATCAATAAGAATATAATCTTTTTTAAAAATATTTTAATAATAAAAAATTTAAATTTTTATCTAAAAATTTTAAATTTTAAATATATATATATATAATTAAAAAATTATTTTATTATATAATTTATAACCTAATAAATATTAAAAAAATACTTAAATTAATAGGTTATCATTCGTGTTAGAATTTTAAATTTTAAAAAAATTTACATTAACATAGTAAAACTAATCAACAAATTTACACATTTTACTATTATAATTATTAATAAAATGTTTTTAATATTGATATATTATTATAGTAAATAATAGAAATATAAATATACATTTAATAATTATAATAATATAATTTAACCTCTATTTGTAATGTATTAAATTGATCGTATCTATGAAATCAGGCTGTTCGAGCATACTAGCTAGATAAAATCATTAACATTAGCCACCACCTCGAGATAGATTTCGAATGAAAATATGATAAGAGCCATTATGAGCCATTACTTGATCCTACAGCAGTTGCCAAAATCCAAAATATCCAATTAATATCAGCTTCTTCGGCCGCCCACAGGCTCAAAGCAAGTTTCAATTGCTGCTACAAGAACTATGCTCTGGATCATGAATACTGTATTCTCTTTGTCCGGTGACTGGTCGCACAAGCACAACAGTTTCAACCATAGAAATTAAGCTTTTTCATGACTTTGGCATAGGCTGCAGGGACAGTAGAGGGCTGTCTAAGTCTACGCTTTGCCTTCTTTGACTGAAAGAACAAAATTTCTGTTAACTTACAAGTGAAATGAGCTATGCTCAATAGACATTTCCTATGAAAATCAGAGTTAAAATTATCAACTGTCAGCTTTCAATCAGCTATTACCGACATTTCCAGACAAAAGCCAAACCAGAATAATCAGGTTCATTTTAATTCTCAGGCTTATTAATATAATGTTTCTGTGTATGCAATACTTCAACTACATTGGCTTTTACTTTGGCATAAAAGCTAATAACTCTAGGTCTTCTTCAAATGGTTCACAGCCTTGCCAAGCGCAGGTCAGGATTTCTCACTTTGCTTATGCAAATTAAACTTGCTTTGGCGTGATGCAAGGCAAAATGGAAGAACATTCAGCTGTTGACCTCACCCATGTCTGAAAGTATTTAGCTGTTCCATTTTCAGATAATCAGAAAGATTAATGTTTCTGCATCAAATTCCATAAACTAACCTTTTCTTTCCATTACCTAGACATCACCCAACTTTAGTGTGCATGCTATAAATACAGAACAAGTTCTGAATTTTAAAATTGAAATAATGGTATACAAATGAAATGAATAAAATGAAGTAGTATGGTTGCAAGAATCCTTGTGACACTAATCCCATCTGAGACCAAAGTTAATTGGAGAAAGCAGGCATGACAACTCTAGACTATTGATTGTCTGAATTATTTGATGAAAACTTATGGGCCTTTTCTAGTTCTTCAAGATGGTCTAGAGATCTTTGACTTGGCTCAAACTCAATCCTGTTAAGGTGGTGTACCCCTCAACGGCTTGGCCTCTTTTATAGGCTCAAATAGGACTCTTCATGCTTGGCAGAGGTCTTGCAGTCAAGCTCCTCCTCCTAAAGACATGGCAGAGCCTTGCCATGAATATCCATGCTACCTTATCATTTGAAATATTTTGGCAATTGAGAGCATCTCTTTATTGAAATTGTTCAATTATACTATACTTTATACTTGCCTAACCTCTCCATATCTGAAATATCTCCCAACATCTTTCCCTCACATTCCCTAACCCTTAAGTTCTCTAAGACTGCCCACTTCTCCTCTCAATCCCTCTCCACCTTGTCCCCTCTACTGTAATATACTCGTATATGGCATGGCCCCCATTCTCCTGCACCTAGAACCCTCCAATGTGTGACCAAAATTGTCTAGCATTGGACCAAGAAATTCAGGGTTGTTGATCAATAACTTATCAAACATAGAACATAACATTTTCCAAAAATCTAGGGAGAGCATATAAGTCTCAACTTAGGATTCAATTTTGGACCCAATAATTTTGGCTGCTTTCCACTTTTATCAAACAACCAGGCCTTTAATTCCAACTGTAGCAGTACCACTACATGAGTTTCTAGCAGCATTTTCTTTTGCATTGACCAGAATGCTTCTAGGATTTTGTGGATCAGATCCCAATTGTAATTGGAGCAAGTGGCCAGTCAACCCTTGATTTCTAAAAGAAACCTCAATTAAGAGCAAAAATCGTTTTCAACAGTTACTGAGAGAAGGTATCTTCCAATGATCCAATCATATGAGCCTATGATGTGGGGGAAAAATGAAAAGGAAGATGGTGAAGTCAAGAAAGAAAGAGAGAAATATAGAACCCCTTGAATTTTTGGCAATTTAACAATGGATAATTGAATAACATGTATCCTACCGGCAGACAGTATCATATTGATATTAGCATTCTTGTCCTTAGACAAACAGGCATATGGTAGTTTATATCCTGTTACTGGTCCAACTGAAATGAACACAGCTCTACTACTGTGTAGAAGAATCTGAAACTTAGAAGGAAAAAAATAGAAAAAGATCCTAAATCTTCACTGTCCACTTAAGAATTTAAAATTGCAATTCTACAAGTTGATGGAATGCTTGCTCTTGGTTCTCAACAGAAAAGCTGCGAAAAATTCCTTGATGTGTGAATGGTGGCCAAGTAGCTATGGGCATCTAAAAACATTGTAGATACTTTACAAACTTCTGTCTCAAATAAAACAGAAAAAACAGCGAATTTTTCATCTGCCATTTCTTGATACAGGATTCAGAAGTCAACATATTCAGCATGCAGCAGAGAGATACAATGAAAGTCATCTCTAATTAGGAAATATAAAGTAGCCAAAACTCTCTAATTTGAATGCATAAAAATAGGCAAAACATAGAGCTAACAATATCAAAGCATACCTTCTCGTGAGCATTATGATTCTTGCCCTCCCTCCAGCGACGGATTGTCCCATCATTCAAAGTCCGAAATCTAGACTTGTAGGACCTGATGAGAGGGAATTTTAGCCATGTTATTCAGCCACAATTACAGGCATTCTCAAAGACACAAATGAAAATGCCAAAATAGATTAACCTACGAATAGGATTTCATTTTAATTTTCTTCACTTTGGAGGTGATGGGAGTCATGGGCTTCCTTTTCTTCCGCCGCTCCCTTGACGAAACGTGACGGACGTGAAGCAACTAATTCAATCAAGAAGTATAAAACCACGTAAAACAAAAGCTCAACAACATGAAAATCAAGTAATCACATAAAGAATCAATATCAAAGGATATTCATATAGTTCCATCTACAGTTATGCTTTGGGATCTCTTTTCAATGAAGAAGGAAATGGATCAAGATTACAATTGGCATTGATAAGCAAAAACAAAGCGTTCATTACTTCTCTGTGAAATTCCCTCGCGCAGGCAACAATAAATAAAGCCCAACAACCCAAAAAAAAAACAAAACAAAACAAAACCCATAAGGCGAAAGCCCAAAAAGAAAGAAACCCGGAAAGCTTACAGGAGAAGGCTGCAGAGAGGAGCGACAAGCAAATGAAGAAGATGGGTTGAAAAGTTGGCTACAAAGGCTCCACCTTTCACCCAAGAAAACCGAATGGTTAGGTTGATGACGAAGAAGCGACTGTGGAGAGCAGTGAAGGAGGCGACGAGAAGAGTGGCGAGTTTGGGGCTGTTGGGTTGATAGCAATGCCAATGAACGCAGCTTGCTGCACACTCTCTGCATTTTTCTTCTCCAAATTGTTGGTCTTTCTGCGCCGGGACATTGATCGGAATTTTTACAAAATTTTAGGTCTTTGTTTTGGTACCGTTTTGATTGGTTTGACGAGAGGGACTGTAAATGGGCCCACGTGATTTTGTAGCCCGGTTTAGATTTTGGTTGCATTTGTTTTTGAGGTGAACGGAGTTTGAGAGTAATAATAATAATAATAATAATTTTTTAATTACGTAAACTTAATTAATAATTAAAAATAAAAATATACATTCATTAATCATAATAATGTAATATATGCATGTCTTTAGTATGCATCAATTTGATTACCGTGATATTAACCAAAGTCTCTTTTTGGGTTAAAATTTAACTCTATATTTATAATTATTTTTTTAGTAATGATTTTAGTTTTATATTTATTTTTATTTGGATTAAAGATTAATAGTTAAGAGATTAAAAAGGATCTCCCGACAGTAAAGAGAAATAAAACAATAAGACGAAGAAAAATTTATATTTAACATATTATATTTTATATTTTGTAATAATTTATATCTTTTATTTTAAAATATAACAAAATATATATTATGACTAATAACCATTATTTAAACTTAATAGAAATAATAAAAAGACAAGTATGTCTTATTTTCTTAATAAAAGTTATAACATTTCAAAAAATAATTTTAATAATTAACAAAATAAAAAATACATATAAAAAAATTTATTCATTTAAAAGTTCTAGTAACAAAATTGTCCTGGACAAAAATTAATATAACAAATAATTCAACTTTATACTTAGACCTAAAATATTTTTTTTATTATTATTTTAATAAGTTTTTTTATTATTTTAATAAGTTAAGAGTAATTTAGTCTCTGTAAAACATTTACAATGATATTCTTATAATTATTTTAAAATTTTTAAATGAGTATTTAAGATGTATATTATTTGTTACAAATTTCCAATTTTAATATATTTTTTGTCGTATTTAAAAATATAGAATGTTAATTGTTACTTGGTCTAAAGTACATTATGTTAAATGTAAATTTTATAAGAAGAATAGGTTCATTAGGTGTTAAGTAGTGTGACAGGGGTGAAAAGTTAATTTTAAGTTACATGTGTTCATTTTTTTAAAACATAAAAGTTTAACTTTATAATTTTGTTTATTCTTAAAATTTTACTCCCTCACCACATCATTACTATAATTATCCTCTACTTATTTTCACTTTTATCTCATTAGGTTCTTAACATTTAAATATATTCTTTAATATTTATTTTCTTAATTATTACACTTTGATAATATATAGATTTAATTTTTAATGCAAAAATAAACATGATGTTAGCATAATTTAAGGAGAAACATTATATGTTTCTAGTTTAATGTAAAACATTAAACCTCATCTAAAATAATAAATCATGGTCAATGATTTAGATTTAATGGTTTTTTTTTTCACCTTTTATGTTCATTATAAAACATATTAGACTATAGGTTATAAAATAAAGTAAATTTTCCCATTTAAATAAATTTCAAATCCCTTTTTAAGATTAAAATTTAAGATTTTAAATATAAAAGTATAAGTTCTTATCAATTAGAGTATCTTAAGAGTTTTAGAGTATCTTAAGAAAAACTCTCTCTCTCTCTCTCTCTCTCTGTTATTTATTTATGGAATGGTATGGTTATTAGCATACTAATAAGTGTTAAATTTAACATACTAATTTCTTAATTTTTATATAGTTTTATTGGTTGTATAACTAAATTTGATTCTTACCACTATTGGTGTATAAAGGACATTCTTTTGAATATTAACAAAATAATTTAAAACCAAATCTTTTAATCTTCCACTTAATATTAAATTCACATATATATGATGACTTTTATATTTATCCAATAAAATAAATTTTCACCAAATAATAACCTACTTTTTCTTTAGCATATTTAAATGACTTTAATGAGTAATTTGACAATACAAAAAAAAATAGTAGTTTAATAAGAATGTGAAAAAATTGATATCCTCATTGAAGATTCGATGGCTTGATAGAATTTCATTCAAGCTTGTTTAAGAATATAAGTGAATGATTCTTGAACTTTGCTTCAAAACTTATTTACTTAATAAGCTGAGCTTAAGCAAAAGATTGTTCGTTTCAATATAGATTTAAAGATTTATTTAAAACCTTTTTATAGGCTAGTTAAGGTTACAATAAATATAAAGATTTTAGGTTTCACCATGATCACTCCTCTTACCTATTTGCTTTTTTGCAAACCCCCATCACCCCTTTAATACTCATTTATAGCCTCATTACAACTTTCATTTTTTCTACTATTCTTTTGTCTTTAGTGTCTCACCTTTGTTATTACACCTATGCCTATGTTCCATTAAGGCTAAGATAGTTGAATGGTGGACGTTGCTAATGATAGGTAAGAGAAAATGAGATATGTATTCTTTACAAGGCTTAAGTGATTTAAAAGGTTTTTGCTTTAATATTTCGTTTTTGTGTTGCTTGTGTAATCATAGTCTAATGGCTTACAATAGGTCATCAAGGATTCCCTTGTTTTAGGAAAGTCATCATTAGTTGTTGAATTTTAGGTTAAAAAATAAGTAGAAATGAGATTAAATTTTCCTTTTCCCCTTTTTTAAGTCTATGATTACTTAGCTTAAAATCTTTTTTGAAGAAAGTTTTGGTTCCTTAGGAATTAGGGAATGTTTTGCTAGTGATTTGGAGGCTTATCATGGTTGGAAATGGCAGAATAGCAACCAAAAAGGTGATTAGTAGGAGTTGGGCAACAACTACAAAAGAACTAAGGAGAAAAGTAAAAATATGAATTGAGGGTTAAATGGGTAAGTCTAAATGTAACACATATTAAAAGATTAATGATTAAATTAAGCTTTAATTATTCAAAATATTATTAAGTCAAATTTAAACAAGGCTAAGCTAGACTTAACTCATCTCATTATACTCAAATAACTTGACCTCAACGTATCAAGCATGACAATCATCTTAATTAGAATAAAGTCATTGTTTTATAAGCATAAGATTTTTTTATTCCTCATTATAATGTTTTTGTAACTATGATGTGTAATATGATCATTATACTACTAGATAAAGGACAAAAGGGAAAAGAGATGTTAATTAAAGTATTTTGAGTTAAAAAAGATTTAAAATAATTAGATCTCATTCTAAACATAATTCAAAATAAAATAGAATAAAGAGCAAAGATTTATGTAGTTAACTTAATCAAATTTGAAATTAGATTTTTTTGTTATTGTTGTTGTATATTGTAGTCTATATGATTGAGTACCTTTCTTATGAAAAGGAAAATACATAATATGCCCTAGCTTATGTTTGTATCATTATCTTGTTTTGATAATACATTAACCAAATATATTTAGACATAACACTTTGATTTGATGAATATCTTATAAGTATAATAATATCATAATTATCTTGGTAACTATAATATGAACGAAAATTTAAACGTAATAATAACAAATTAATTGTCTATATAAGGTATATTAATAGTCCTTTTATTTATGAATTGCTTTTCCAATTTATGTCTTACTTGATATATTTAATTTAGTTTTCCTCATTATGAAACATCCATTAAGAGGGTTCACCATCATTCTACATCTACATTACCAATCTTCTAATTTATGGTTATAAACTTGAATTTTTGTGGATCTAAATAGACTAATTTGCTTGGAAGCTTTTAAGCCACTCATTTGTCACCAAGGTGAATAAATAATCATTTTTAGATTTTATAATATTTAATTTAAAGGTATAATTAATAGTGTTAATATACTGTTAATACAACAAGAAACATATTATAATATACCTTTTACATATATCAATATTTTAATTAAAATATTTCAATCATCATAATGATTAAATTATAAGTATATCTATTAAGTTTACAATAACATAAGTAATATCATAACATAATCAATTAATCAAACACATTAAGCTGCCAATAATTAGTATATATATTAATTAAAACACATTATTACCCATCTTTTTTCTTTTTTGACAAATGATTAGTTGCATTATAAGGAGTGGAAAATTTTCATATTGAAATTTCCAAAATTTTTGTTGATTCATGAGTTCACATTTATGCTTATGAAAAGTTAAATAGTCTAACATGATCTAATAAATACATAAATAATGGGCAACTCATAAGAAAAATAAGAAGATATAAAAGATAAAACTTTCCTTCTTTTCTATAGTAAAAAAAAAAAAAGATGAGTCAAAATGACCATTAGTTGTTCTCACATTTTAAAGTATTTAGACTGTGAAAAATAAACAATTTTTTATGTAATTTCACTTTGGTTGTACATTACTTGTGATATTGAGAAGGTTGATGATTCAATTTGAAATCTTGGACTGTTGGACAAACTCTAGTTAAGATATTTCATATTTTTAAAAACTTTATATGAAATTTATGTGCCTAAATTCTAATAGTAATATCAAAGTATGTATGATTATTTCATAGCCATATTGGGTTCTAAATTCAAATATTTGTCAATATTTTAGGTCTATTTTTTAATTGCAACTCTATATATAAGAGGTTCAGAGGAGATAAATGTTTTATGAATATAGTTCATGTTTAGTATAACATATTTGTAAAATTTGAAGGTATAACTCTCTTTATGTTAAGTTTCATGCATAAATCTAATTTTTAAACTTTTTTTTGTTGGAAAAGTAATTTTATTTTAGAAAAACAGGAAAAGTGCCTAAAAGGAGTTTAAGAAATAAGATGTGTGTTTATGTGTAAAAGGTCAAATAAGACATAAGACTGATAAAATGATGTTCAAATTTCCTTCAATGAGTTTTTGTCATATGGCCTAAAAGTTATTCCACATTTCTTGCTCATTTTCTTGAAAAAGGTAAGCACATAAAATTATTAGGTCAATTGTCATCCCTTAGAGGTCATTAATTGATAGTGTTTTGGTTGCTTAGAAGTTGTTGAAGATAACTGATGGCATAATAATGACTAATAGAAAGCTAATGAAGAGAATAAATTTTTGTTTGAATTTTAAAAAGTGTGTGAGAAAAAAAAATTAAAAAATAATTCTTATTAATTGTTTAAATAAGTTAAAATTAATGAGAAACAAGTGAATGAAAAATATAATTTTTCTTTTTCTTCATACTATAAGAAACTAGAGAAAAATAATTATGCTTATAAAAGTGAATTTTATGCCCTTATATACTAATTAATGTATAATTAATAACTTTTCTTGTATATTAGATGTTTATAAAAGTGACAAATATGCCTTTAATACAAACTAATTTAAGATTTAGATTTTTTTTTAGTATATTACAATTGAGAAATAACTTTTTATGAATGAAATGCTCAATTGCCTAACACAGATCAAGTTAGAAGATGTCATTCATCCTTAGGCTTGTCGATTTGGTTAATTTCTAAAACAAAAAAAAAAAATTAGATAGCTGACTCTAAAGAAATAAGTGACTAGATTCAAGGGCAATTTAATAATTATATGAATAAAGTTGCATTTTTTTGATAATTTTCTCAAGCTTTCTCATAATTTGGTGAAAGATATTTATAATGAATCTCACATATTTTTTTCATTCATGTTTTCATATTTTCCTTTCCCTTTCACTCCTTAAATAAAAAAATTTCCTTATTACATAATTTTTCTTTTCCACGATTTTCTTTCTAACTATTTTTTTAAAATTAAAACACACCATAAATTTCACAATGATAATCATCTTATGTTTAAAAAAAACATTAACCAATGAGAGGTTTTTGTTGGAGGAATTATTATAATATTTCATCTTATACCTCACGTGAGAAATTGAAAAAAGCAAAAGTGGTAGAATTTAAAGCATCTAAAAACTTAAATATTAATACATTGCCACATATCAAAAAAAAACAAAAAACAAAAAAGGGTCAATAGAATGACCACCATGTGCAATATGTTGTTGACTATTCCCATAAATAATTTAGACATTCTAATTGTCATATCTTTGCATGATACATTATGACACACACATAAGTAAAGATTTATAACACACAAAAAAAAGTCAAAGATTATCATTTATAATTAAAAAAATGATTTTTATACTCAAATTTTCGTAATTTATAGTTTTATCTCATTACATCAATGAATTGAGGAAATGAGATAAAATTTATTATGGTGTTTAGGAAATTATATGACATATTATAAAATTAAAATCAATAATAACTTTTTTTTTTGGTATGTTGTGAATATGCATATAAGTTACATAAATTACATCATATCATTCTTAATATATCTTATACAAATTCATATGATTAGATTACTTGAATTTGTTATGTAAATTAATGACAAGTTATGTGTGTGTGTGTGAAATTTACACAAATTTTCATGTCTTATTTTATATGTCTATTTAAATGACTCAAGTATGTTATGTTGTATTATTTATGAATAATGCAATCTTACAAAAGAAAAATGTTATATGCTTTGCCTTTTATTTGGATAGCAAAGTAAGGAAAAGGAAAATAGAGAAGAGGAAATTGGAGGATAAAAAGTTTTTTCTTCCTCTTTTGTATTTAGGAAAGAGTAACAAGATAAAGGAAAAGTAAAAATTTCTTATTTGAAAAAGAATAGAAAGTGAAAGGAAGAAAACAATGTATTTTTTATAATTTCAATTTTACCCTTAAATAAAAATTGAAGAATTTTAATATATGAGTAAATTGGTAATTTTATAAATCAAATAGGGTATCAATAAATTTCCTTTCAATTTTAAGAGAAAAGGATTTAAGGCTTAGGGAGGAAAATTAACTTTCCTCTCTCTTATTTTCTTCTCCCCTAAAATATTTTCCAAACTTAAGCATGGTTACATTTGCCCTTATTTTCTTCTTTCTTCTCGTTTTTGTCTCTCCTAAACATAATGTTAGAGTCGTTAACTAAATTATGTAAGTAATTATCATATATAATGGTTTATATTATGTAATATTCATGTTGAAAATGACACGAGAACTTGCAATGTTAATGGAATATCTAAATTCTAATAGGAATTTATAGATTGATAGAATTTAAAAGAATTTTCATTTAAGGTATAAAAAATCTTGCAATAATTAACTGAAATAATGATGATTCAACATTGAAACATTGAAAAGGATTGCAAGCATAACAAATTTTTGATATTGTATTCTTTATTAGATTATCATTAGTTTAGTTAAGTTCTTACATAATAAATATATATATGCAATTATATTTGCATCATTATACACCACTGTCTCCTTGCATTGTTTATATATCATGACAATGAGTATTATTAAGAATGAAATAATTATAAACAAAGCATAAATTTAACTCAATAAAATCTAGTATAATCAGAAGAGAGTAGTGTACTAAAAATATTATATCATGTGATGTTTTTCACTTTAAAAGTGAAAACATTACTCACCATAAGAAAATTGTGAGACCTATTGATTTTATAAAAATTATTTAAAAGTTAAATATTACTTACATAATGATATTGGAAAATATTATAATCAATTTTATTTACGAATTCAAGTAAAATTTTACTTTAAAAAAAAAAAGAAAAGGTTTTGCCTTATATACAAAATTTAAAGTTATATTTATAATTAAGCTAAAGAATTGGTATGAGTTCTTAAATCTTCATTAAACAAAAATGTAACACCATTAACAAATGGTGTGAAGTAAGTAATTGGAATTTATTTCTCCTATTTAGACCTTTATGTTAACAATAAATAGGAACTAAAATTTATTATTATTATTATTATTTTACAAAAGTTAGGAGAACATATAAACTATGACACAAAATGATTATGTGGTAAATTTTATGACATTGAATGTTATATGTACTTTAAAATAAAAACTAAAAAGTTACTAATTCTTTTTACATATGACTCAACTTACCAAGCAAGATTTTAATGCTTCTTTATGACTTAAAATGTGAGTTCATTAATAAAAGTAGTTTGGAAAAGAGTTAATAAATGTGAAACTAATAATCATCAAACATGAACACGTTGATTTAAATGTTTTGAATGCATTGACATTAATTCTTGGATTTTATCCTTTGTGGCCAATACATTCTTGAGTGACCTATCATTTGAGAACCTAGAGAATAAATAAAGTATCAATAAATATAATTGAAATATAATAGATAAATAGAGAATTGTTTAAATACCAAAGTATATTAACCCATTTAAGAAGAATAATGATAAAGACAAATCTTACAAACTCTAACATTTAAGGGATGTTATGTAAGAATTAAATCTAACTACTTTGCAATCTCATTTAAAATGGTGGTGGCATAAATATTTAAAGTGATTCCATTTAATGTCTCTTTTGCCTAATAGTTTTAATTTTATGGACATCATTCTTATTGTAAGTGAAGTTCATAGTATTGATTATTTTTTTCTCGGTTATATCAACCCAAAGATATTAATGGCAATTTTTAGAATAAAATATTAGGTCATATTAGGCAGTAAAGGATTGAGAATTAAATGAGGGAAAGGTATACCAAACTTATTTGTTTATGTTGATTATCTCATATAATAGTATGACATAATTGGAAAAACATGAGGAAGCAATTTGAAATACAATTAAACTATATTTATATTGCTATCAATCCATTTTGATATCTATAAACTAATAAATGCAAAGACAAAGTTTTAAACTTGTATTTTCATAATATTTATAAATAGCTTTAAGTGTTTAGTCACTTACTTGATCTATCATTGAATTAAGTATAAAAATTTTATTAGCCAAAAATGTGCCTAATGTCTATGAATTAGTCGATGTATGTGATGTTTGCTAACTTGGTAAACATACTAGACCTTTTTTTGTTGCTAAAGAGAAGCTCTAACTTTTCATACTAACCTATGTGGAACAATGAGTATTGGATCATTGAATGGGAACATGTACTTGATCATTTTTATAGATTGATTATATAAGGTTTTACTGGTTTTCTTCCTTCAAGAAAAAATTAAAATTTCTTCCATTTTCTTGAGGTTCATAACTTGGATTAAGACACAATTAAGTTATAAAATCAAAACTTTAAAATTTTATTATGATTTTAACTATACCTCTAAATCATTTAAAATGATTTGTGTAGATGCAAAAATTGAAAACTAGTTCATTTCTCCATACACTCCTCAACAAAATAAGGTAAATGAGAAGAAATAAGGTTATAATGTCCATAGTAAGGTCTTTATTGATGAAAGAAAAACTTCCAAAGAAGTTTTAGGCAAAGGCAATAGCCACTTTTTTATTTTTGTTGAATAAACTATAAACTAAAGTACTTACTAATCAATTAGATGTTAAATTAACTTTTCTAAATGGTGAGCTTTGGGAATATATTTATGTCAATCAACCTAAGGTCTTTATGAAGCCAAAAGAAGAAGATAAAGTCTATATCTCTTGAAAAAGGCACTTTATGGATTAAATCCGACACCTAAAGTTTGGTGTCTAAAGATCCATGAGTACTTAATTAGTTATAGATTCAACAAAAGTAGTAAATGTTACTCTTTATGTTAAAAGAAAAGAAACCCATCTTCTCTATGTGTTAGTTTATGTAGATGATCTTATAATCATTAAAGACACTCAAAAATTGTCTTAATCTGAGAAAGAAATGAGAAATCAATTTAAAATGACAAACCTTTGTAATGCGAGTTACTTTCTTGTCTTAGAAATTCAGTAATCCAAGTAAGGAATTTTTATACATCAAACTAGGTATACCAAGTAAGTGCTACAAAAGTTCAAAATGATATAATGCAAAACTTTCCAAAAGAGAATGACTTAACTAAAGCAAATGAAAGCTTTTACAAAAGTCTTATTGGTTTCTTACTCCATCTTTTTGCCATAAGACTAGACATTATATATTTGGTGAGCTTACTCTTAAAGTTCATGCATTCTCCTAATGAAACTCATCTTAAAGAAACCAAGAAAATTCTTAGATATATTAGGGGGATTATTGAATTTTATGTGATGTTTAAAAGTAACAATGAAATCAAACTAGTTGGCTTCACAAGAAATGACTAGGTAAGGTCGTTTGAAGATATAAAAGCATATATAGTTATATATTTTCTCTTAGGTCTAAATTTTTCAATTAGAGTTTAAGGAAACGAAAAATGGTAACACAAATCACAGCTGAAGTTAAACATATTGAAATAATCTTAATAGTGAATCATGTCATTTAGATTAGAAAAATATTTGTTGATTTAAAGCTAAAGTAGACAAAAGCAACTACCATTTCTTATGTCAATCAATTCACTATAGCAATTTCAAGATAGCCAATACAATATGGAATGACAGAGCATTTTAATGTCAAATTGCATTTCATAAGAAAACCACATGAAAATGATAAAATTAACTTAGCATATTGCAACACAAAAGATTAAATTATAAACATTCTAACTAAAGGTTTACATAAATCAAGATTTAAAGAATTGAGAAATGCTTTGGAAATGCAAAATAAAAGCACCAAGAATAAGTGAAGTTTCAGTGGTACTCCTATTTTGCAATTCTATGGAAGTTTGCTATCAATTTATCTTTTTCCCTTCAAAGTTTAAAAAGCTTATGACAATTGTAACTTTTAAATCTTTAGAGATCTATTAATCCTATGGTTGCTTTTTATGTTGTAATTTATATTTGAATAACTTCATTTGTATTTCAAATCTCCTCTTTTGTAAATATCTTAATCAATTATGCATTGATTCAATGGTTAGTTTGAATTTTAATTGTCATTTTCATTTCAAATTGTAAGAATTATTAAAACAACCAATTGTTCAAATTTTGTATCTTTAAAATTACAATAAGTATGTAATATTAATACAAGGCTTTTTAAGTCACTATTACAAGAAATTCAATTGTTGCCTCCTCAAATTACTCTATTTCACATCTTTTTTTTAAGTTAGCGATATTTCTTGAATTTAAGATATTCTTTAGGTATTTAGATATTTCCTAAAAAGTTTCTAAAACTTCTCAAGAAAGTAAAGGACCTATAAATAGGGGGTCCTCCTTATTTGTATCTATCCATAAATATTATATAAGAATTCTAAATCTCTTTGTGTGTCTTACTTAGTCTTTCATCTAACCTTTTCCAATTCTTTTTCTTTGTTCCATAAATTCAATACTTACTTAACAACATACTATGTTAAAACTGCACAATCATTTTAAGGTTAGAAACGTTAAGGTCGGGACACTTTGCCATCAACACCTTTCTAATTCTAGCAACTCACATTTGTATATGAGTTTTTTTTTTGGATGGGAACCATAATAAACTTTAGGGAAATTTCAATTGTTCCTATAACACAAAGACAATTTATTAACTGTCTGAAGCATCCCAAAAGCCTAACAATTATGGAAAATGAGCTTCATAGCTTTCGGTAGGGTTGTCCTGCAGCCTCTTTGGATATCTTTGTTAGAAAGTAGGTGTATTTAGAGGATGGAAATTTGATCCTCTTCAAGAATCAATAAGATTTTTTGGACTATCTCATCCCTAAAGTTGCTAACTTTTTTTCTTTTCCTAGAAGTGACATCCTTATTTGTTGTGTAGTTCTATCTTTTTGTGAAACAATTTAACATCTTGAATAGTCATTAATGGCGTTGGAGTTAGACAAGTTAGACTAGTCAGTTATTTGAAGCCAATTTAAACCATGTTAGATCATATGATCAGCCCCACTAATTGGATTGGATTCCCTACCCTGCTTGCCTAAGACTAATGTCTCTTTAATAGAGTTAGATGTCTGAAATCTTAGGAATTGATATATCATCTCTTGATTTTTTCTATTTGAAATCAATGCCAACAAAACCCTATAGAATTTTTTTTTAAGATTTTTATAATGTGATTTTGAATAATAACTATTTATTAATCTCTTAAGGATTCTATGTAATATTCTGATATGAATCAAAAAATAGGGATTCCAATGAAGTAGACTGGATTCACTCCTCTACAGAAGATCACATTAGAGAAGTATTTTTGGAAATTGAACCACTTTGAAACAAGTTCCTACCTTGCATGATCAGGGATCATTTTCACATAAACCTTTTTGCTTGGTAAAGCCTGTAAGAAGTCTTCAAACTGCAGCTTACACTCTTTGTTAAGATATTAGTTTTCCTCTTTGTTTAGAGTGTGATCAAAGTCTTTGTTAACATGACCTAAGCAACCATATGGAAATCAAAAATTTGGAAGATTTTCATATTTAAATGATATTTAAGAACAATTATCTTCCTTCTATTTAACCCATGTACCCTTCATCAACAAATTATGAACATAAAAAAGAACTTCCCATGCCATTTTCACCTACCTCCATAAATTCTCCAATACGGTTGCTTACCAAGAACTTATGCAATGGAATTGGACATTGCGTTGTGATAAGATCCGTTTAATTATGAAATTATTATTATTAAATTATGTAAATTAATATTTATTTCTATAATAGTAGGTATATCTTCCTTTTCTTTAACTCATGTACCTTTCATTAGCGGATTATGAACATAAAAAAGAATTTCTCATGCCATTTTCACCTACCTCAAAGAATTCTTTAATATAATTGCTTGCCAAGAACTTATGTGGTGGAATTGGACATTGTGTGTGATAAGATCATTTTAATTATGAAATTATTATTATTAAATTATGCAAATTAATATTTATTTTTGTAATAGTAGGTATAATTTATGTTTTTTTTTATACCAGTATGTATAATTACTTATATATTTGTAAGTAGTCAATTACTATATATAAAAAAAATGTCTTATGACTCATCAATTCAAGTAATAAAAATTATATCAAAACTATTTTAGTTAATTGGAGGTTGATTCTCTCAAAATAATCGTTGGATAATATCCTTCAAGAAATCAATCCTTATTTCCTTATTCCCACACTTTTTTTTTTTTATTTTCAATCATTATTTTCTCATCATCTAATATCAAAGTGATGTTCTTAAGGATTTCATTTCTGTTTCATATTTTTACCATAACCACCAAATAAAAAAAATCATTTATTTTATAGCCCTCATCCAACAACAAAAAGAAAATCTTGATATCATTAATTTGTTATTTTATAATATGTTTCATACAACTCATCAAATTCTAATACTAAAATATCTCATATTGAAGAATCAATCTCTTCTCCAAGAGTTCTTAAAGTGATTAGAACAAATTATTTTTACATATAATGAATATTTCAAAAAATTTGATAATAAACTTATCGAGACAAGTTGTTTGATTTCAATCAATCTCGAGAACAAAGTTAAAATGAAAGGTAAAAGAATGATAAGATCTTCATAATTATGAACTTATTATTACTAAATTATGTAATTTAATATTTATTTTTATAACAGTATATATAAAATTTTTTTATTAATAATTATAATTATTTTCATATTAATAAGCAACCAATTTCTGTATATTTTTAATATCTTATAACCTATCAATTCAAATAATAAAAATTATATTAAAATTATTTTAGTTAATTGGAAACTAATTTCATCGACAGAATCAATTTACTCAAATAAATCAATCCTTATTTTCTTATTTTTCTATTTTCACGATTATTTTTTATTTTCAATTTCTGGTTTTCAATCACGTTGAGAGGAAGGTTGTAGGTACGAAACCAAAGGAGAATCCAAAACAATTGCAATTTGAAAGGTTGCTCATCACCCGTAACATCACTCAGAATTAAGGCGTGCTTATCAAATGCATAAGGAGCATTGTCAATCACAAATTGCTTATCCTTCGTATTTGACAATTGGAAGATAAAAAGGTTGTTGTCAAGCTCCTACAGGCTTCCATGTCCTTTTTAGGTTTCTATGCGAGCATCGTTGTTGAAGAGAGTTTTGACGTTGAAAGATTTATAGGTTCAAAGTGAACCAAGTAGCACATTTGATGCTTGAGTCCCTGGCCTTGGATCAGGCCCATTGTCACCTAAATCTAGCACCTCTTCATCGTTTTCTTCCATTGACCAAACTCTGATGTTTGAATATTATTTGAGGTCCCACACCTCGGCAAAGCTAGGACAATCAAAGGAACTCTAGGGAAAACTCTTGGAATAAGATATGGGAGCCTGCAGATGCAGATGCAGGGGTGCAGAGCTCTCACAAGGGAGAAAGTCTTGCTTAGATGGTCTTCTCTGCTACGAGATTATCGAACTCAGGCTAGTGTAGCGCAAAAGAAAAAAGGCGAGAATCCAGACGTCATCATTGTAAATGGAAAATGATCCAAGATTTATATGAATCCAAAGAATCATAATTCTCGTCTAGAATCTTCCTTCAAACACTAACAATCTGTTTAGAAGTTAGAAGAATACATCCTAAGTAGAGGCTACGGCATTTTAATACATTTCAAGCCAACGTCAGGGCATGAACATATGCAAATTGGCTGGCCCCCATTTAATTATTTTGCTGAATTACGCAAATGGATGCAAGATAAGTTTGAGTACTGGAACTTTGGTCTTTGCTCACTATAGCTAGCGTGTCCAAGTCTTCCTTTGATGGTTCTACCATACCATCCGAGACTTGTACTGGTGGACCAGGCTCTCCTCTATAATTTTCAATCACATTCCCAGCAGCAGCAGCTCCTCCAGAATCACTGATGTTGCTGTAAATCAAGATTAGGCCTCCAGCAATGGCAGTGCAAAATGAAATTGCAAAAGAGGTGCTGGAACTTTCTGGTATTGCTGATGCAACTGCAAAGCCTGCACAAGTGCCAAAAACTTTAACCCATGAGAACCATGCAGAGAATATACCTTCTTTCCCATGGGGGGAGCAATCTAGCATCAGGACCCTTCCAAATGCATGTAACAGCCCAACTGATGTGCTTTGTAATCCAGCAAAAATCGGTATGTGCTTCCTCTTCCAAACCTTGCCCCAGAAGTAGAACCCGAACCCGGATATGACTGTTGATAAGTAGAAACCAAGCAAGTACATTTTCGCTCCATTGGTCTTAATAAGTTGTTGCAATGGTTGCATCAGTGGCTAGGAAACCGTAGGGAAAATAAAGTGAAGTAGCCAAAGATAGAGTACAAAGACTGGTTTAAGACATAATGGCCTACAACATAGAGGACCATACTAGTGAAGATGCACATTGTTGTAAATGATGAAAAAAAAAGCAATCATGGGGTTTCCATAAGCACGTGGATAGTTAAAAATTGAGAAACAATGGGCTAGTGATGAAATAGGAGACGTAGTGTTTGGTCCAGGTTTACATAGAGCAACATGGGCTATTCCAAGGATCCATATAATGCCACTGAATATCGAGACAACCCAAAGACTCAGAGTTTTCTCTTTGTAATCAACCATATGAAATATGAAGGCTGATATGATGGCAGCCCCTAAGCTACCAGCAGCAGTGGAATAAAGTGAGAGCCAACTGGCAACCTTGCGCCGGAAGTGAAGCTGGCTTTTTTTAAGGTTTGGTCCGGTGAAACATCTAATCATAATGCCAAGATGTCTGGTATGCGTTGCTGAAGCAATAATGCTGGCTGTGATAATGAATGCAATATATGGAGGGAAGATCGAGGTGACATTGAAGAATCCAGTTGGTAAACAGAAGAAAGTTCCTAGAACTATTGAGGCCCCGGCAATTATTACTTGTTTCTGGCCATGGTCAAGCTGAATAGAAATTGAACCCAGTATAAGAGCTGCCAAGAACAAGCCAATACCCCACGAAAAGGATGCCCACTCTAATGGAGAGAACTTTGAGTTGCTAACTGATATGGAGCGGTATGTTAGAGAAACATACCTGCAGTTCAAGTACGAAGATCACTGTCATTAATTAGCCAACTAAAGTTGGATGGTGGTTAACATAGCAAATGAACTAGTGAGTTAACCGAACTGAATGATTCAAAATTATGGTATTTAAGGCTTGCAACATTGTTAGGCCTTTGGCTAGATGTCATATCTGATATGGATACATGCAAACATAAGCTAAAATTCAGTCGATCTTGGCAACAGTTTCTTGATGATCTTGAATTGAAATTAATAACATTGCACCTGTTTCCATATTGAATTTGGCAATTCAAAGAAGTCCCAAAAATAAAATCATCAGAAGTGTCTAGCCTTTCTAATCTTTACCGAAAAAGAGTAGGCGGCAATATATATGCATTAGTTGAGAAGAGAATAGTTTACAATTGAGCTTCCTTTGCATGACATGACAAGCCCTTCGGGCTCGTGTTCCATCCTCTGGCAGGCTCCGGTTGGCATTCCCTTAATCTCGCCAAGGTGCAGCGTGAAACAGATCGGTACCAGAACAGTCTGAATGAAATACGAGCAAAATTCGTAGAAATACCAAGTATAAACTTCCAGCTTGCGAGGCTTGTCCATAACCTCTGCATGAACCTCATAAGCCTCAGAAGCCCTCTCAATCTTCATGGCAGTGTCACGGACATCAGCCGTGCCTGACGATCCCATGTTGTCGTCATCTTCACTTCGCCTGGAGAAGAACATTTAGCGATGGCTTTCAATCTCAGCAAAAGTGCCTTCTGTCATGACAGCATTGGATCAGAAGAATACCCTTTGCTTGGCTTGCCAAGAAAAGAAAGAGAAATCAATGAGACTGATCAAGCAACTGCCAAGCATTGAGAGAGAGACGCAGCGGGTACAAGAATGATGACACTGCACCCAATTGTATAGTAATGGCAGCCCCCACCAACCCGGTGCCCCGGTTTGGCTGTACACCAGCTGGTTTAATAAGTAGTCTGAGCCAACTAAAAAAAAAAAAAAAAAAACAAAGCTAACGAAGTCCTCAAAGTATTTTCACGAAACTCGACTTGTCCAAAGTGCCTCAAACAAAGAAGGAATATAATATCGTCTTCTTGTTCATGCCCCTGTTATGTACGATAAATAACAATTCGGCAGGCATTGTTGCTCGTTATCTGCAAGATATACAAACAGTATAAAGCAATTCTATTCTGACTTTTTTCCTCTTTTCGTAAACCCTTCATACCCAAATTATATATATACCGTTTAAATTCAGAAAATAAAAAAATAAAAAATTACAAGACTTCACCATCAAATTTTAATTAGACGATGAAGATTAAGTGATAATTAATATATACCATTTTATGCAATATTGTTGTATTATTTAAAAATATAACATAAAATTGAACAACATGGATCACATTGATTGGACATTGAAGTTTTCAGTGTCCAGACGGTGAATTCGAGGCACGTTCTTCACTCTTTGCATCGGGAAAACCCATGGTTGGACTATAATTAGACTCCCCGTGAACAAAAACTTTTGGGGTTTTTAATACGTAGTAATGATGCTTGAACTATATACATTAATTAGTTCAAGCGGAGCAATAGAGCGATGATTAACTGACTAATTATTTTCATATTGGAACACTACTTATTCTCGTGCAGCAACGTAATAATTATTAATGATTAGTCTTATGGCCTGCATAATTAAAAATTGAGAATAACTCGGCTTTTATTCGGGCTTTGATTCATTGTATGTTTAGTGGGACTTTGGATACTTTCCACCACGACTCTCCCGCACAAGTGAAACCTAGCACCAATAACAACAAAATTTCAATATCAAATTTAATTAGTATCAGTCACACAATTTTTTATTTTTTATTTTTTTTGTTATTTCTTGTTATCATAAACTAAATTTAATTTGAAATGCAAGTGTACTAAATCGTACTTAAATATTTGGTAAGAAATACCAAAGGGGTCGTAGAGAAGGAGAAAGCCTAACATTGCTAAATCCTATGCCAACCATTGGCTAAATGACAAAAATAAGTCTCCCAAGCCTTCCAGACTCCCTCGCCTCTCTAAATTTTGTTTTCAATCTTGGAAGTAGAAACAACAACACTAGTAAATTTTTAATTTTAAATTCAGGTCTTGTTTAATTTACCAGTTTAATATTACTATTACTATTTGCTATTACTAATTATCTGTGTTAAATATTTTTATAGGTTAGGGTTTAAATTTAAATCTAAATGGACTTGTTTTTAGGAGTGTGAAGACATAGTGAAATGCATTTGGGACTTCTTAGTATTGAGGTCTCCAAGTTATGCTCTAGCCAACAAATTAAGGCATTTTATGAGGTTGCTCAAGCATTCGAGTAAAGTAAGAGTAGGAAATTCTGTCAAAGTTAAGATTTTGAAGAGCATATTAAAGCATATATAGAAAGCCCTACAACTAATAAAGCTAAGGAGGAAGAACAACACTTGGTGCAAGAGCTGGATAAATACTAGAAACTTAAGGAATAATTGGCATATTTAGAAAGCCCTATTACTAATGTATTGGTATTAGCATGTAAGGAATAATTGGCTAATTCTCAAAGACTAGAACACCTAATTTTTCCATACTAGTGCAATCCAATGATGACAACACAATGAAATAATGAGAATCCATACAAGCATAAGTGAATGGATTAAGGAGGAAAGTAGCATAAGGCGTCAAATTCATCAATTATTTAGACAACTTTACAAAAGCCAAAAGCAAGAACAATCAAAGGAGATATTGGCTATTATACCACATATGGTGACATAAGAAATGAATTTAGTATTAACAGCCTTTGTAGGAGAAAACAAATTAGTAAGACTATCTTTTAATTAAAAGGGCTAAAAGCACTAGATCATGACTAGTTTCTAAGGTTATTTTTCATTAGAAGTAGACTATTTGGAAAGAAAATGTGGTGACAATGATCACTGGTCTTTTCCTAAAAGGCTACCTCTTCAAAAAGTTGAATTGAACATCAATAGTAATCATTCCTAAATGCAAAAATCCAATGTTCGTCATTAACTATATAATAATTAGTCTATGTAATTTTGTTTACAAAATCATTTTTAAGGTGATCATTAATAGACTCAAACCATAGTTACACCACCTTGTTTCTCTATTTCAAATCGCTTTTATTTTAAGACACTCTAATAAAGACAACATCTTTATTGCTCATGAAGTTTTTCATGCCTTAAAAAATAAGAGGTTAAGAAAAGGAAGCATAACAATTAAAGTCATTGTGCATAAAGTATATAATAGAGTAAAGTGGAGTTTTTTGGTGCAGATTTTATTGAAAATGAGATTTTTAAAAGAACAAATAAATAGGGTGATGCAATGTGTTACAATGATGTCCTACCAAACCTTTGTCAATAACATTGTTAGCCCTACTTTCAAGCTAGAGCGAGGTCTTCGACAAAAGGACTAGTTACCTCTAAACCTCTTTTGATGATTTGAAATATGCTTTCATGAATGTTATGCAAGGCCAATGATAATGGTACTATATATGACTTGTAGATTAAGTCACACTACCCAACACTTATACACATTTTTTTTGTGGATGATACTCTCTTCTTTGACACAACTACTATGACTAAGATAAGAACTTTGATAAAATTAATGTAAAGCTATCATAAAGTGTTTAGCCAGGTAATCAATTGAAGTAAATTTAGAGTTCAATAAAACATTAATACCTTGGTAAAAATACAATGGGACATCAACAAAATCATTAGCATGCATCTATTGAAAAGATAGGAGCAATATCTTAGGTTACATTATTAAAATAGTCAAGTTCAAAAAGAATATTATGCAGTATGTGCTCAAAAGGGCTAATTAAAAGATTACCACCTAAAAACAAATATTACTTTCTTTAGTAGGTGATGGAGTCCTTATCAAAGTTATATCTAGAATTATACTAAGTTATGTAATGTCAATTTTCAAATTACTACAATCTCTTTATGCTAAAATGAATGTTATTATGGTTAAATTTTGGTGGTGACAATGACAAGAGGAACACCATATACATTGAGAGAGTTGGAATAAACTCACACAAGTTAAAGCAAGAGGGGTTATGGGGTTTAAAGATCTTGTAGCTTTCAATACAACTCTTCTAACAAAACAATGTTGATACATCATTGAGAATCTGGATACATTGTAGGTTAGGGTGTTAAGAGGTATTTACTACCTTACTGGTAATTTCCTTATATCTAACTAAGGTTATTAGGCTCAATGAGAATGTTATAATTTAATTCAGGGTCACAATCTTCTTTTTAAGAGGCTTCAATGGAACATAGGGAATGGGTAAATAATTTGCATTTGAAAAGATCCATGGTTAACCAATTAACCAAATTTTAAAATTTAGTTCACAAGGTCTTCACATGTAAAGGTTCTCCTAATGGTAGACCTCATCTGCCAAAGTTGAAAACCACGAGATGAAAGGAAACATGGAGAGCTATTTAGCAATAGAGAAATTAAGTCCATTAAAAATATCCAGCTAAGCTACTTTAAGGAACCAAATAAATTAATATAACAATTCAAGTGAATAGAGAATTGCATTATGAAATCTTGATACCATTGTTTTGTCCAAAAAAGAAATAAATAGGGGACTCATGTGGGAGGTTACAGGTCTATAAATAGTAAAACATGAGCAAGAATTTGGAAACTAAGTGTACAACTAAAAGTTAAACACCTTTTATGAAGGAAAATTAGGGAATCACTCCATAAATAAGAAAATCTAAGAAATATAGTGGTAGTGGAGGATGTCATATGCCAAATATATGGGAAGGAAGAAGAGACGATGGAACACATGTTGATCTCGTTTGGTTTGTAGGACCTTTGAACTATTGTCAATCTAAGAAAGGTTTTCCTTCCTTTCAAATATGATAAGACTGTCTAGGTGATGCTATGGACTTAGAGGGAGCCTCAAAATTCCTTAATCATGTAGTTATTTTATGCTAAAATATTTGTAAAATATAGAATGAAGTAAGCATAAAAAAATTGCATACAAACTTAAAATGACCCTTACAAATGTGGTGAGTCATATAAAATGAACTCTATATGTTGGTGCAAAAGAAGGCAACAAAAAAAAAATTAAAGCTATAAGCCAGTAAGTTATGGTGGACTTTATTAGCTTAAAGGACTTTGAAAATTAAATGTGACACCTTTTGTAATGTTAACACTAAGATTGTTGGCTTAGCACTTATCTGTAGGAACATAAATGATAGAATATTTGATAGAAAGATATTATGCAAAAAGCTAAGATCAGTTTTTTTTACAAAGGCTTTCACCTTAAAAGAGATAGTTTACTCAATAAAATATTTAGGGAAATTTGAAATCACACTAAAAACAAATTTGAAATTGGCATATAAGGCAATGATTGGAAACGATTTTTTATAACAACACAAAACATGAGTTGTACTTGTATTAGTAGGCAAACACATTTAGTGGCCAACTAAGTTGCAAAACATAAGAGGATAAGCTCCTCCCTTTTTATTAGGTAACTCACCTTCCTACAATACTAGGCTAGACTTATTTACAATAACTATCAAAAATAATGAAAGTTATTTTAAATTATTCAAAAAATAATATGTCAAGCTAAATATTAAATGAAATCAAATTTTATGAACTCAAATAATCTCCAAAAAAATTTTATTACATGTAAAATATTTTATATTATATAAATAATATTTCATATAACAAACAACAAATTTATAATAAAATAGTAGTTATGTAGGATAAAATATTTTTTATGTAATATAAAATACTTTGAGTATATTTAAGTGCATGAGAATTTCAATCTATGTAGTTAATATATATATATATATATTGTTTCGACCTTGATTATCTTATAAAAAGTTTAGCTAACGGAGGACCTGAGGCATTCAATTAAATAATCAATAATATCTTGGATCTTTATTCATTTTCTACATCTATAAGAAATATTTTAACTTGTAAAACATTGACATTTATAATAGATACATAAGGTAACATAAAACTTATCATTCAAATATAGAAAGAGAATAACATTTAATGTCAAGCAAATGGATTCTCATACATAATTACATAAATAATAGTTTTATCAACATTATAGAAACTATTCAAGTTTAATTGACTTAAGATTTTTTTTTTCCTTATAGACATTTGCAAAACTGATAAGTATTTCCTTACTTTCTTAATTCTTTTTTCCATATTTATGTTTATTTCCTTAGACACCTATTTCTTAGATGTTAAAGGATAATAAACAACGTTAGCTTTAAGAATTGTTGATAGGACTCTCATATTGAAAAAAAGGGAAATTGTTAATAGGATTCTTTGTTTCTGCTTTTACTTATTTTTCTTATTTTTGAAAAAAAAAATGATTATCAATTTAATAAGACTACCACAATTTATGTCATTATTCGTTTTATGAATATTTGGCATAATTAAAGGAAAAATCTTAACTAGTTAACTCCAATTTCATGCACTCAATTCTCCATAATGAAGAATACTATACAAATATTAATCAAATGAAAATTTATTAATATTGTAAAAAAATATCAATATTATAAAAAAAATAAACATTTTTTATGACTCCAATCATTTGTTAATATTAATTATACTATAATGATAAACTATGTATTAAAAAATCATATTGAAAATTAAGATTTTATACTACATTTCTAATATTGCATACCACATAATAAAGAACTCATGTATAAAAGACATTAGATATTAGTATAAATCTAATATATTTTTTAAAAAATCTCAATCCTAGTAATAATATAAACTAATTTGAATTTTTTGAATATTCTATTCTCCAGTACAATTAAATCCAAACTAATTAAGTCCAATGAAGATTTTCTATGAAAAGAAAAAAAAAGGCATATATGAATGTTAACAACACCTATATTAACATTTCCTTTTCTCAAACTGTGGCATTATAGATTTATATATAGAAAATCTTTTATGGATATAATTTTATGTACATGAATGATATAAAATGCTTTAACATTATATATAAAATATTTTATAATAAGTGAATAATATTTGATACAATATACAAGAGATGAATGGAAAAGGAGTAACACAACATAACAATACTTATTAAGTATCATGGAGGGTACAAAAGGGAATTAAATATCTTACATCTAATTTCATTTATTTATATGACTAAGCGAAATATAATTGACCCACATATTTTGTTACTCTTGTGCTACTCTCTAAATATTACAACATAGTTTTTTTATAATAAAATAATATAAAATTTTAAAAAATTTATATTGTGTAAAACATTTATTAGTGTAATACAAAAAACTTTATAAATGATATAAAATCATTTTTTTGTATATTTATGTACATAAAATTTGTTGTCATATAGTTCACTTTATGTATTTACATCAATATGACTCAAAGAAAGAAATCAAAAATTAAGGTTACTTCTTAAAATAGATATGATGGCTTGGAAGAAAAGTTTTTTATTTTTACTTAATTTATAAAATGATATATTTAATTATATTAACTCTTTTATTAATATTGTTGAATTTTAAGTTAAGAAAAAAATTAATATTATAATATATTTTCTCTTAACTTTTCATATCTTTCTAAACTAATTTTTTTTTAGTTTTCTATTCTCACATTATTCTCTCCCAAACATAAAGAGGATAAAAACTTTTTTCTCTTTTTTCACTTTTAATTTTGTTTATTTTCTTTTTCAGCCAACTATAATTTAACGATTTCATTTTGTAGTCAACTAACATTTTCATTTGGACTTTTAGGTTGTAAAGTTTCTTAGTTTTGTTAATTTAAATCATATGCAATTTTTATTTTGTAGAGTAAATTTTTGCAATCTAGTTGGTTTATGTTTATTTATAACAAAAATATTACATAAACAGAATAAGGTAAGATGAATAACAATTCATGAAAAATTTCAACTACACAATCAAAATTATTGATTACATTATCATAGTTGTTTGATATATAATTACAACTATTAATAAGTATTAAAAATATGCGATAACAATTATAATAGTGTCATGTCACATGACATAATTAAATTTATAAACAATAACATTATAACATATATATAATATTTATATCTTATATATTATTATATTTTATACATTAATATTTCATACACACATACACAAACATATACAAGTAAAAGTGATACTCCATAATTTTGTTAAAAATTATTACGCTCATTGGAAAAGAATGCTCGACAAACGTAAATTTAGTCCTCTTAAATGTTTTAGTGAAAATTTAAATTCAAGATTTGTGTTTTGACAACAAATGACCCTTATCATTTGGAATATTTTGCTTTGACTTTTAGGATCCAATTTCATTGTTTTTTTCGTGTTTTTTGAATGATTTGGTTATATGGTTGTCATGTTGCAATATTGCATTACTTAAGTTGATAATCTTTCAATTTTCATCTTTCAAGCTTTTAATGATCCTTTTGATAGGAAAAACCACGGTATAACAATAAGACATTGCATTATGACCTCTAACAATTTTGAGTCATGGAAATTTCTTTTTGTGGATACAAGGTTAAGACTACAAAGTGAGAGCACTGTGTGAGATGCTCACATGTTTTGCTTTTTTTTTTTTTTTTTTTTTGTATATTCTTTACCTCTATTTCTAAAGGGTTGGAAGAAAGTTTTTTTTTTAAAAAAAAGGTATTAGTTGAAGTTGTGTTTCTTCTTGTGCCATTGATGACAAATTTTGTTAACTTATTTTGAAATGACAAATTTTGTTTATCCAAAATCATCAAATTATTACATTTTCAAACACTTTATCTCTAGCATAGGTTGTAAATACTCACTCTCTCTCTTTTTGCCCTTTTCCTGTTCCATATGTTGTAATTTTCTTTTTTCCCTACTTTGCTTTTATACAAATTATATGTTGGTGTGGAAAGAATCATTTAGTATAGGTCTGGTGTCCCTATTGACTAACAAACATCCTTATAAAAGATGTATTTATCCATATTTTGGCTTTCTAAATATTTCCAAAACTTAATTTCTTATATAGTTCATATTTCTTATACAACCTCAGTATGCACTTAAGTTTTCTTATTCAAAGTCTTTGTAGCATCTATTTCATTTCATGACTTTTGTTAGGTTGGCACATAATTGCCTTAAATTTATTAGAAGTTGAATCCTTCAATGTGATTTTCAAAAGCATACGAAAAAATATTTGACAAAGCAGTCAAGGTATCTTATTAAGAGTGGTATTTGTTTCCTTGAGTTATTAAGAGAGAGTATATAAAAAAAAATAGGCAATAAGATATTCACATTGCTCTCACAGATTAAAGATTTTAAAACCCTTTTTTGGACCAATATTTAAAGTTCAAGCATTATGATTGGATATTGTTTCAAAATTTGTAACACAATTCATGTGGTCATTTTAAAACTCTTTTCTACATACCCAGATAAAATTCATACGATCATACAATTTTGTTTAATTGGTAAAATGGAAAAAAGTTGTGAATCATTAGTCAATTTGTTAAAGAGTTGTCTAAGTTAATGAATGGAAAAAAGACATATCTATTCCTTCTGCAAGTTATTCCTTGTGCTTGTACTTATGAAATTTGAACGAAATTTTACATGTTATTTTAGGGTACAATAGTTTTAAATGAGTTACAATTATGTACCTTCATTTTATTTTATTTTATTTTATTTTTTCCTTTTTTCCCTATAATTTAGCAATCTAAGCAACAAAAAACATTTAAAATACCAATGACAATGAACTCTATAAGTTGTGATAATACAACTTATAATTCTCACGATTCTTTTGAAAGAACTTTTATCGGTGAGGATGAAAGTCTTTCAATTGGTCATAATAAATCAGATTCTGTTCATTGATTGATTTACATTGACGAAATTGAAAATGCACCTAAATCCAACAAAGCAAAAACAAAATGAAAAATGTCGAACAAATTCTAAGAAATTAGAGCTAATGAATTCTTCAAAACATTCTCCAGAAACTTGTGTTCTCTTTTACGTCCTGCATTTTCCTTTTGGTGATTTTAAGTCCTTTTGAGTTCCAAAATAACTTCTTCATATCATCTCAATTCTCAATAAATTTCATTTTAACACTTACATGAATTTAATCCAATGCAACTTTGATAGTATGCCCCTTTCATAAATAAATCTTCTTCATTCATAAAAATAATAATAATAATAAATAATCATATTGGATTAAGAACTTTGTACTTCACTATCAATAAGTAGTTCTCCTTCTTCTCCCAAATTATCATCATTTAGAACTTTGTAAAATCCCAATAAAAAAAGAAAGAAAGAATAACAACTAATGTAGAAGAGTATTGTGTTATCGATGTCAACTCGTGATTATACACACAAACAAATAAAAAAGCTAAAATAAGGATTCTCACACATGGACAATGTGTCTAATGTATTGGGTTGAACGCACTGCCAACTATCACCAAATGGGTCTCCCCCCAATAGCAACCCACCGAAGCACCATCGCAAAGCCCAAAAGGGCATAAAAGTTATATTAATTGTAACAACTAATTCAATCAAACAAATACAAGCCATGAAAGAGAGAGTTTCATGTACTGCCAACCAAATTAACTAAGGCGCCACCAATAGCATTTACTCACTTTCAAATGTGATAAAATGAAGCATGAAGGAAAAATTGACTGAATGATTAAAGGTTTCTTAATTAGCTCAAATGGTTTCCAAATGAAATACAATATTTTAAAAAGAAATTTTGATGTTAAAAGTAATTATGTTTGTAGCCAAGGGTGATAAAATTATCACAATTTTCTTTGATGAATCCTTATTTTTGTAAAATGTAAACAAAGTTAGCATAAATAGAAAGATGAAGACAATCTCAATTACCATAAGTTGGATCAGTAACCCCAAGAGTAAGTTCTAGCAGCATCAATCAAAACGAAACCAAAGAACACCTAAACATAAATCTCCAAACATATATTGTTAGTTATATAAAAAGAACGTGAGAGTTTTTGCGTTGTAATGTGATCTGATTAACATGGGCTTATTGGATGAGATTATTATAGCATATTAATACATGTTTTCTAACAAAAATTTGACTAATGATGTTATTTACTATCAAGATTAAATGTTAAATTGTAACTCATTACATACTTAAAATGAGAGTGTACCTTGTTACCACATACTAAATAAAGGGTCACAAAGTAAATTTCTCAAATTTTAAATTATATATATAAAAAGAAATATAAAAGGTAGAAAACCATTTCTCAATTTTTTGTCTCAACTAATTAGCTCATGTTAGTTAAAGGATGCAAAAATATTATATGTAAAAAATAAAGTGCAACTTGTTACCTTATCTTAAATAGAAAGTGCATGAAATATGTAAATTTTCACTATTTTAGGTATATTTATATAAACATAAAATTTTCTTTTTATATATATATAAATTTTTTTACTTCAAATTTTCATTAATCTTACCACTTATAAAAAAATATCTCAAATATTATATTTCCTTTTCTTTTCTACCTAGTAAACATTAATATTTTTTCATAAAAATTTAAAACTAAGTAAAAAATTCTTCATATTATTTTTACAATATTTAGAAACAATAATGAAGACAAATGTTAAGGTTGGTCATAACCTCCTATAAGAATGATTAACTCTTGAACCTAAATAAGTTTTAGTCATGTAAATTAAGTTTCATTAGTTTAGAAAATACAATAATTTTTTATACTAATGACTTATGATAATTTAATTGCACCTTAAATGAATGACAATGACTTTAATTATTTTAGAATGTATTTAAAAGTGATAAGGTTTTGAATTTTCTAAATAAGACTCTATACATCAGACTAGTCAAGTAAATTGTAAAAATAAATTGGGTTAGACATTTCATGCTTATTAAATGTTTGAGAGTGAGATGGCAACCATTTGGGGATGCATCATAACACTAAGTTATGATTATCAATTAGTAATCAAGAAGTGATGTGCTATAAGTATATATGTGTTTATGGTAGGAACAAGAAAGCTTTGTATAGGTTTTAAACAATTGTAAGAAAAAAAAAAACATAATGCTATTATGGTTTAGGCATAGAAGTGATAATATTAAAGGAAAGTTTTAATTTAAAGCCAAAAAAAAGATATTTATGATCCAATAGTAATGACTAGAAATCTTGAAACTATTTTTGCTTGTAAAGTTCTTATAAACTCCTTTCTCTTAATTACTTGCCTTTAAGATTACTTTTAATCTTGATATAGTGGTAAGATTACTTTATTATAATTTAATGTGTAAACTAGATTATCGTTCTTTTTACTTAATCATAATTAAGTTCCTTATTATATTTTCCTTATGATATAACTATAATGATTATTCTTTGGTAAGCAAGGTTGTAACAATTACAAGAAAAATGTGTAATTATTTTTCTACTTGAAAACTCAGAAAAATAATTAGTCTAGTTAGGAAATTACCTAGAATAATTAAGCTTTGATGTAGTCAACCATGCATTGAATTAAAAGAATGGGAAATTTAAAAGTTAAATTGATAGTCCTCTCAATTTCTCATAAATCATAAATTTTAATTTTGAAGTGTAAAAACGAATTATGAAAAAAGAGCTTACCAATCATAACCTTAATCAAACTTTAAAATGGATTGATATATGTTATACATTATTGGAAATATAAGCTTAAAGCTAATATTAAGGAAGTTCAAATTAAAAAAATGTTAAATTGGAATCTTTATTTGATTACATGTTAATTGGATATTGAGAATGAAATATATTATTATTTATTATGGATAAATATACTTTTGCAATGGAAAAAAGGTTTTCTCCTACTAAAACAAAATAATAAGTGAAAGATATTATAGCTCTATTTTATTCATCTTAATAAAACTCTCACTCACACACACTGCCCTTCTCTCTCTCTCTCTCTCTCTCTCTCTCTCTCTCTCTCTCTCTTTGTATGATATATAATATGGAATTGGGGTGCAATTTTAATTTGGATTTGGGAAGAAATGAAAAGGAAAAAAAATAAAGAAACAAAAAAGAAAAAGCAACAAAAGGAAAAGGAACAAAGAATAACCACATACTTTCTTCTTTCAAACAATAGTTATTGCTTGACTCTTTGTACTTTCCTTTTTCTTTTTTCAAGTTTATAAATACAACCTTCTCATCTTATTCTTCTTCATTCAGATATTAAAGTTTAACATATAAATAAATCTTCAATTTTATGAGTTCTCACAAATCTAATCAACTTTTAAAATTTAATAGTTTGGTTTTCATAAATTTTTTTGTCACAAATTTAATGGACTTTTAACAACTACAAACAAATTTTATTAGCTTGCATAAAATGCCTAAGTGAAAGAAATAAACCATGTGTCATATATGTGACATTTAATTGAAAATCAAAAAATAAAAATTTAATTTAATATAAAAAATAAATAAAGCTAAAAGAATATGGTCTCTCTTTACAATGACATCTTAAATTATGACATCTAAGAATATTAAATTATGGCATCTTTACAACATAAAAAAGAAAAGGGAAAGGTGATTTATATGTAGGCAATAAGTTAGAAAAAGTATCAATCTAATTCCTTTAGGCTATTACAATCAACATGATGATACATAAGACCATTCCTAAGTGGACTTAGGTCACCAGTCAAGTGCTACATTATGGAAGTAAGAAAGATTGTGAGTTAGATGCCTAGGCAAGAAGTATATTAACTAATGGAATCCATTCACATCAAGTAACATTGTGATGAATTTAGGATAAAAAATTATACGAGAATCAAACTATTACATTTTAAAAATTGTGTTAAATTTGTTAAAATATATAGATAAAGTTTAAGATTTATTTATATATTGACTCTAAATGTTTTTGTGTAACCATTAACTGTGATGACCTTCAATAGCTAAATGTCTTAAAAATCATTTTGATTCAAGTATGTTTGTGTAAATCATAAATAAAATTCAAACCATTTTATAATAATGTGCAAGTCTTAACTAAAATTGTCAAGTAATTAAGATATTAGGAATATAAATACTAATTTAAATAAAAACAACCAACATTAGTAAATCACACTTATTTACTTAAAGTTATTAACTATTTTATAAACAATTAATAATCCCAATTCAATTCATTATTTTTAGTCCAAGAAAATACCGTGAATATTATATAGTAAACATGTATGATAGTAACTTTAGCTATATAAGTATGATATTGTATCACATTATACATATTAGGGTTAGTCATAATAATTAAGGTAATATGCAAATCAAGAGGTCAACACAGGTGATAATTGTCCAACCTCAAAAGTTCCTATATTAAACTAAAATGAATTACATGATAGGTTAGTACCGAATTCTAGGTTAAGACATAAATAACAAAAAAAAAAAAAAAACAGAGAGAGAAATCACCCTCAAATGTCCTAGACACTCAACTTGTTATAAGTCTTGAATTATTAACATTATAATTCATAAATCTCTACTTTTTAATTGAAATATATACATGTTCCACCATAAAATAGTTATACTTACCATTTAATTCTAACTCTAACTCGTTACTGTAAGTCCTTCCTAAATATCGAAGTCTATGAAATGATGCCAAATGGCCCAAAAAGAAAATAATTATTAGCATTTTGATGGGTTCAACATGATGAGGTAAGGTCTATAGTAAGGTAATCCTTCTACCAATCAATTATTCCTCACCAAACTTGATAATTAGGACATCTAATGTAACCGACACTAGTGATTTTTTTTCTCACTTTGCTAAATAGTTTATTAAGAGTTTACTTATTACATAAATGGAGAAATTAATTTACTTTAAGAGGTATCAAGAATTAGACGCACTAGATATCTACTTTGTCAAATGTTGTTTTCAATCTAGTGCATTTAGCTTATGGAAAAAACAAAAATAAAAATTAGGCTAATATTAAACACTATTAAATTATTACCACTCAATGAAAGTTACATGATCAAATTATCCTTATAAAATCATTGAAATTTGTAGTTCATGTATTATAATATAAGACCATATATAGCTTTACACCAAAGGGATACAAAGTCGTGCAGTTAGTTATAGTAAGTTTCTTAACAACAAAAAAAATTCAATATATATTTTTTAATAATTTAACTTGCATTTTATTATGAATACAATATATTTTTATTGTCATTAGTAAAAAATAAAAATGTATATAAAGCCACTAATGGTTTCTCTTATATAATATAGTTGATGTGATATATTGTATCCTTTTTCTTGATTTAAATAAAGCAAATTTTAAAGTATATCTACCTTATTATTTTTTCATAAATTCCCTTGTTTATCATAAATGTTAACTTAATCATAAATATGTGTACATGGCAGAGACAACCTTTTGTTGTAGATATGATGACCAACAAAATTTTAAAAATCTGTATATATATGTGCATGTCTATATATACATATGTGTATATATATATATATCCTTTCTCATCTTATTGAACTAAAACCCAATGATTTTACTCTCATTGAAAATTCATGGGAGCCCAAAACCCAATGATTTTACTCTCTTGAAGTGAGAAATCAAAACCAAGAAAAAATCTAAGTAGAATTTAAGTAAGCAGTCTACTTGTCATTATGACACCATATTTTAACTTAAAATTTTAAAAGTATTAAATTTATGTGTTTTTCTCACTTATATATTATTTACTTCTTCATCTCATTTCTTATACAATATTCTTTAATTACACAACTTACATATTTAATTTTAAAATCTTAAAATAGTAGACTACCATAATACATAACTCTTTATCAATAAGTCACAAAAATAAAAACTAGCATTAACAACTAAAAGGGTTATGCATCCTCTAGTTTTACAAGTCATTTTTTTTTTAACATGCATACAATTAAAGTAAAGAAAAAATATATCTTATTGTTATATCATTAAATTAAACAACAAATCCTTAAATAAAATATTTTTCATTGATTCACTAAATTAATTTTCCTCACTTTAATTTTTGTACCCCAATAATGATTACATGAAAAATAAAGAAAAAACTCTTATAGATTCAAATAAGTATATTATTTGAACTCCTAAACGCTATCAAGGTATGGTTTTATAAAATTAAACAACTTACCCTTTAACATACATGACAATAGAAATATTTTTATGATAACACATAATTGTTTCAAATCAAATGACCAACAGTAAACTTTAACATTTGATAAAAAATAAGATATAAAATAAATTACATTAAATTTATTTATTATAATTAAATTTTTTATTATACTTTTCTTAAGATCTAATAATAGTGATTATTTCTAGATAAGTGAGGCTATAGCAATAGCTAGATAAGTGGCAAATCATTTATCTACTTAAAAATTAAAAAAAAAAAGTTGGTCCAGTTAAGAAATTACTTAGTTCGACTTTTTATAGGAAAATTAACAATTAATTTTATAGTCCTCTCAAATCTTAGAAGAATATAATTTTTAATTCTGATGTAAAAAAAAAAAAAAGAAGTTTGCAAGAAAGGAGCTTATCAATCACATACTCAATCAAGCTTTGAAATAGATCGTTATATTCTATACATTATTGGAAATATAATCTAAAAGCAGATAGGAAGCAAGTGTAAATCGAGAAAGATGGCAAACGAAAATCTCCATTTAATTACATGTCAACTGGATGTTAAGAAGGGAAGATACTATTATTTGATGTTGGGAAATGGATCATTACCATAGAAGGAAAAGACTCTCGGCAAAATAATAATAATAATAATAATAATTTTAAAAAATAAATCAAAATTATAAATTTACTTTTATATATATATATATCTAGATATTAATATTACAAACTAAAAATGATATATTTAGGGATATTAAGTCCCTTAATTTTTATATTTAGAAAAAATATTTTCATACATATTAATGAAATGTATAATAAAATAAAATAAAATCCAAATTACATATATAAATATGTGTAGTATTAATTTAAACTATATATTAATATAATTAAAATGCTGTAAATTGATTAGTGTGTGTATTTATTATAAATGAAATCCTGAACCAGTGGTTGAATAAAAGTTCAATAAATATGTAAATGGAATTAAATTTTGAATATTAATTAATGTAATTAATACATCATAAACAATTTTGAAACGCTATCCGCAAAACAATCGGTCAAGGAGAAGAGCAAAGGTTTTATTGTAATTTTGTAAGTCGTACTATTTTAATTAAAAATCAATTTGGTCCGGTTTGATTGGGTCGAGAGGTTATTTGGGTCAAGAAAAAACTTAGTGAGATCAACTGAATTTTCTCGGTTTAACCGACTGGTCTAGACCGGATATAATAACATAAGGTTATAAATACAACTCTCTCATCTTATTATTTATAAGGATTAATATGCAAACAAATCATTAATTGAAAGATTTTTAATAAATCTATTACAATCTAAGTAAAAAAATTAACATTTTAACTATTATTAAATTTTTTCAAAAAATCTAACATACTATTATGAAAAAAAAAAAAAGAATTAATTGGTCACGTTTAATTTTAAATTGAAAATTAAAAAAATTAATTCAATAAATAAATAAATAAATAAAATAAAGAAAAAGAATTTTAGGCCTCTTTCTTGACCCATTCCTGGGAGATACGGTCTGGAGAAGTTTGTCGTGACTTTTTCTCCATGTCGTTGGCTCGTTGCATCATCATCATCATTATTATTCCTTTTTCTTTTTCTTTTTTCATTTTTAATTTATGAATAATTATATTTTATATTAAAAAGCACGGTTTTTATTTTTATTTTTATTTTTTCCGACTCTGACAGACCACAAAGGCAGAGTAAACAAACAGCTTGCTCGTCTCCGCACTGCTTTTCGTTGGATTGAATTGAACAGAAATCTGCTGGCACCCAAAGACAGGAAAACACAACCAAAGAAAAAGAAAAAAGAGCAATAGATCCATTTGACACTTGGGTTTCAGTTTAAATCGAACGGTTCTTCTCTGGCTGCAGACCCAGAGAATGGGTTCCCTTGTCCCGAAGTTTTTGTAGCAGCAAGAGTCCTTTTTTGTTTTTTTTTTTTTTTGGTTTTTTTTTTAAACAAAAGAGAAGAAGAAGAAGAAGAAGAAGAAGAAGAAGCTTCCTCTTATATTCTTCTCATAGTTCAGGTGTGGAATCTTGACACTATTCGTGCTTCTGAAATCCTTCTAATCTGCTTCCTGCCTCAACGTTATTGAAGTTAATTTAAGAGGTAATTTAAATTACAATCAAAATTAGTTTAATTAATTATATTATTTAGACAAATTTAAGTATATATAATTATATAAAGATATATTATCTATGTTGTTATATATAATTTTAAATTATTGTGTTATATTGTTATTTAATTAATAAAATTTAAAATATTTGTATATACTCTTCTTATACAATGTTAAACCCATAATTACAGTGAAGCAATCTCAATCTGTGCTAGTTTAACAATTAAAAACAAGCAAAAGATTAGAAATAACGCGGGTTAGCATTAGCAAGTTTTCTACTAGGGCTGCGGTCCTAATGCCATTTTAGTTCAAGGCTCATTCCCATAATGATACATATAATGGGGTGGAGAGGGCGGTTCATGGATATAATGCTGAGGCCAGGGAGAATGGTAGACATGCTGAGGGGGAGAAGAAGGTTGGTAGACTTGGTTAGAAGGAGAGTATGGGTGATAGACATGGAGTGGAGGGGAAGAAGGATGATAAACATGATGTTGAGGGGACGAAGCATGTATCGGAGATGGAGAGCTGAGCTCCTCGCTATTCTGAGCACCAGAGGCGTTTTCTGCTTCTTTGTTTACTTCGTCTTCAACCAAATTCTCTTCCTCAAAGGAATGGAAAATGGGGTGCAAATAAGCATCAGCCAAGTGTGCTTTTAAATTTAAGTCGGATTCTGTTGTCTGATCCAAGATGTCTTTATCCATCGCTTCCTAGAAAAGTACAAAGGAAACAAACTTATCGGTAAGTCGAATGAAACACCAAAGCCTACTTTTGAATCCACAGACGGAAGTTTACATTCGAGTCCCAAATCCAACCAACAAGAATAAAGATTAATGCATGTGAATCCACCACAAGAAAATTAGACTATAGTTATTCATGGGAAAAGGAATGGTCCAGGCATCAGCATAAGACATACAGGCATGCTGGCGAAATATCAAGGGAATTAATTGTCTTCTACATGTCAAAACGTATTAGACATATTCTGGTAAGTTGATTCCTGAGAAGGCAAAAAGGTCCTCAAACTCTCCATGAAGTTCAAGACAAAGTATTTGCATAGCATTTTAGGAAACAAGCGTATCATATAATTATGAACATGCAGAATAAGCACAACAAAAAATATGACCCACCATGAATGGACAAATGAAAGCAGTCAACCCATCACTTAAATCTTGGGAGTGGCGACAAATGAACATTAATATTTCCAATTGACATCAAAAAACTTGTCTACTTTTATGAATAAAAATCAATAATGATACTTGCTTATCTGGTTAAAATTATAATGAGAAGTTAAAGAAAGGTTTACTAAGTATAACTATGTATGTTATATGAATAGATGCACTATTGGTTGAAAAAGAGTCCCTGTTAAAATATTATGGAATACAGAATGCTTTTGAATTAATTATTCACGCAATTTAGTCTCAGTTTCATGTGGAGCCATGCCTAATTTGGTAGATGTGTAGAAGCCTCAAAAGCAAATAATAGGTCAGTCTGAAAAGTCTATCCATTTCAGTTAAGACATTCCTAGGAGATTAATACAACCTCTCTGGGTATTTTATTCTCTCCAACGCTAGATTTTTGCTGAGAGATTACAACATCGTCTTCAACAAGAAATGATATCGAGGCATTGTTGAGATAACCTCTCAAGTAATAATAGCTGTCCTCTAACAAGGATGCCATTATTTCTAACCCCAATGTGTAGTTTTAGCCGGTGCTCAAAAGATGGCATTCTAGTATGTGAGGCTGCCACATTTTGAGGGCTTTACTGAGACTATTTACTCAAACTTATTACCTTCAAGTCACAATGAAGTAGACTTAATGTTGCACCAAGGCTTAACCTTCTCTTAGCTTCTAGTAGAAAGTCAAATTAAGCTTTGGAAACAAGCACAATAAAGAGCCACCCACTGTCTAACCCTCCCCTGCAAATGAAAAAAGAGATACAGAAAGAAAAGGCAAACATTTTATCTAGGATTTGGCTGGTTTGACCATTTTCTGTTCTTTTTCCAGGTATAATGGGAGAGATAATTTGACCTAGAATTCACCATTTTACCTACTGGCATTGTCAAGAGAAAGATAAATTTTTTCATTATCCTTCACATGCAAATTATGTATGAAAAGGAATTGCACAAAACTAATCTTAAACAAAGCCACACAGTATGTATGCAGCCTACCTCCAGTGGGTACCTCCTAAATGCAGGTTCAAAGCGATTCTTGCAGTATTTGTGGAAGGCTAATGTCAATATGGGCAAGACAACTAGCAAAGGAGTAGAGTTAGCAGCTTTTTTGGTACTCAGCAGGCCCATCAATAGAAGTTGAGAGATCAATAAGCTTCCTAATATGCGGCTATGAACATGTGGCCAGAATGCAGCAGCACTCTCATATTGTTGATTGTAGACATTAATTATCTGCAACATCAAAGATGTCATAACACATATAACAGGCATAAGACACATGCAGGTATGGGTTCCTAACATGAAATCTAACATCAATTCTTTGCCTTCATTTTTCCCTCTTCAACTGAAATAGATTACTATGCTATTTAGAAAATATTTGCAAACTTCATTTTTCCTTCATGCACATATTAGCTCTTAGGATCCCATACCAAATGAAGAACCATATGATAGTTGTAAATGCCAACAACTAAAGAACTATTAGAAAATGTTGAATACAAATCCCCAACAAGAACTTGGTCATGGGTTTCGTCTTTTTGTAGCTTTTCCAGATTCAAGCAAATATGGAACTGAAATTTCTAGTCCAAATCATTCCAATAAATGGCTGATGATACCATAATGTTAGGAGTTGTGGGGTGAAGTGGAAGCAACAAGCTATGATATCAGCAGGTGACTTAAAATCTTCAAGAAGCTCATGACCACTACAATGCTAAAATACATATTAAAAAGCCAGGGAATGATCAAGCGTTGCAGATAAACTGACCTGGTGACGGTACACTAAGTATGCTAGTGCAAAGAAGACTATTATAAAAGGAAGCAGGATTGGAGTAACCACTGCATAAACAACCCCCAAAAGGAAGTACAGTTGGAGACTAGGAAGAGTCTCTGGAAAGTCTACACTACCAGGGTCCATTGCCTTCTCTCTATCGCTTTCTGTCTTTACCAGAAACATGTTCTTAAGGTGATATATTACCAAAGGCTTCAATCTGAGGATCTCACCCGCAATACCAGCCCATCCATCAACCATTATATATGTGATAAAAAAGGTAGCCTTCATTGGTATTGAGACCCCAATTGTTCTAGGAATCCTGCAATATATTGACTTATCCTATGTCATGAATTCTACATTACACACACAACAAAAAGTTCCAATAAATGTGATTTTTCCCAATAGAAATTTTGAATCCCAATAAGCTATGGGATGAAGAATACATCACATGACTGCAGTGTAGCATCCCCGGCATAAAATAAATATTATTTGTCAGACTGAAATAAGCATCCATGCTTTTATTTCATTGCCACAACCAGCAATGGAATTGTGCCTAGCAGAAGAGACTCCTCATAGATTCATAGATTATGGGAAGACACTTCATAGTAAAATACAAAGAGAATATGCAATTATGCATGCAATGAATATTCCCATGCAATAGGATGAAGTGGCAAGAAAAGATTCATATAGTCAACCACCATTAATTTTGAGATAAATTATGGAACAGCCAGTTCTTAACCGCATAAACTTCCTAAGTCAATCCCAGTTAAACCTTAACTGTTGAAAGTCTCACAATTATTGTTCTTTGACCATTCCAGTTTTGCAAACATGATAGCAAATATGTCTTCAGTGACAAAATCACACTATATTGAGCCACATGGAAAGAGAATATTACTGTGTAGGTGATTGGTGAAGGAAAGAATGCAGCTGCTCAAAAGCTGTTCCAGTTACTATGCTCCCCAAAAATACATTCACCAACATAAAGTAATAGTACTTGGCTGCTGCTCTCCGCTCCAGAGTTGAAACAGCAATATATCCCTCAATTTTGGACATAATCAACAAAATTGTAGGTAGAATGTACAGAAAAATTTTGAGAGCCAAACCAGGAAGGAAACCCTGTAGGAATGACTTGATGAATTTCCTGTAAAAATTGCCAGCACATTCTTAATAAGACTTAATATAACAGACATCAGTAAAAGCAGATAGGGCGATCTTCAATCAGAGCGGCAGTTAGCATGAAATTGATGCATTTACTTGCCAAGATAATAAAAAGCACAATAATAGAACAAAATTGCTTGTGGACACCATGTACTCCCTAAGATGATAAAGGCATTGGATTCCATTGTCAACTTGTGAGCACTAAACTTCATATCCTGACAAAACATGGGGAACAAAAATTCCAAAAGGCATGGACAACAAAGAAGTTGTAAAACAATGATAAAGTAAAATATGTGAAATACTAGTCACACATATAGCAAAGACGAAACAAATAAAAAGTCTTTGAATGAGCCATCCCAAACAGAAATGTAAGCATCAAATGTAAAATATTTGGTGCAATCTCGCATGGATGTAAGATCTACAAATTAAACAAGATGATTTGCTTACTTACAATTCTATTACTGGTCTGAGGAAAGGAGCCACTCTTTCAAGTCCATCCAAATTTGCAAGGGATTGTACGAAAGCAATGGGTATCATGTAAAAAAACACTAAAGCAAAGACTAATAAGGATATTATAAGTTTCCGCAGGCTCAATGAAAAAAATGGAATAGCCAAATTCCGCCAGTAAATGTCACGAGGTTCTGGGGCCCAATTTGTCAACCATAGAACTGGGTTCTTGCGTTGTTGTGTCTGTGCACAAACAGCAGCCCCCCACCGGGACTTAAATGACACAAAAGCAACTGGCAACATTGATTTTGAGTCTTTCAGAATTTTATCACGCTCAAATGCCATCTGAAATGAAAGGATGGTGGTTACTTGGACAAGCAAAGGGTGGAAAATTCTAAAAAACACATAGGAGAAATCCTTATCAACAATTCTTTAGAATAAGACAATCATGAACAAGCATGTAAGCCTTGCTAATTAACAAAAAAAAAAAAAACTGACAGAAAACGGTGAAGTATTATGGATTCAACCAATAAGTGCCCAAGACTTACTCTTTTTTCCAGTCCCTTTATCAGTTCTTTGTAATAGTCAATAGAATCAACTCCTTCACCCCAGAGACCCAAAAATCCTGTCTGAAAATGACAGAAGATGATAACATACAGTAAGCATCCCAAATTGCAAGAAAGATCTTGTAATAAAACAAAATAACCACCAGAATTATGCATATAAGTTCAAATTACAGTGGCTCTAACTTAATTATGATTTATACTTCCTTCTTTTTCTCTTTTCAATTTCTACAATTCTGCCAGTTTTCAAGTGATCTGGACATAAGTATGTAATCTTTGGATGTTGTAATTGTAACCAAAAGGTTCACCTGCACAGAACTTACCTTTCGGGTAGGCCTCTTTTCTGGATGCCTCTCAAACTTCAGCTGGTTGTAGTCCAGCCAATTTTGGAGCCTATCTCTTCTCCTCACAAGCTTTGCAAACTTGTTCGCATTATAGACTACCTGAAGAGAAAATTCACATCTCTTTCACACTTAAACACAGCAAACAGTCATTTAGGATAATTATGAACAGGTATAAGTAAAGACCATTTTAATTTAAATTCAAATAGCTCCTAATCAAAAAGTAAAAAGAAAAACACATATATTTATGAAATAAATGATGATAAAACTTGAACCTGATGACAAAGGTATGTATATGGGTGATTTTTCTGGAAAAATTTCTCCACTGTCTCAGTTACTGACTGACCATGAACAGGAGGAATATTTCTGACTACTACCTGAAAAGATATGTGGGCCACAGGAACAGAGAGAGCATTTAGTTAATCATGCATCTAGTTAAATAAGAGAAACCACACTAAAAACAGATGAGAACCAAGAAGCCATCTTTTATGAAATAAATTTGAAGCAAGGAATGAGATCATGAAAAACAAGCAATAAGGATTTTGTTTAGCATAAATACATCAAGATAAATTCTGGCAAGTGGAATCATAAAGAAACAATGAATGTCCTTCATTAATTGATAACATGCATAGTTAACTCACAGTGAACTGCTCAGCACGCCTCTGTTGTGAAGCCAGGAAATGCAACCGCATTGATGCCACAGAATCATATTCCTTGTACAGCATAAAGCATGTCCATATGGTGAACAAGTATTGCAATGCTATGTGAATAAAGAATCTGCAGGTGACAGCAGAAGATTTTTACTAATCTCAAAGACATTTAAACCAAGTATCAGGGGTAATATGGACCAAAACAAATGTATGAATTTTGTACAAGAGGTTGTCTGCCATGACAAACACCATTAAGACAAAGCATACCTCTTATTGGCAGAAATGGGAATAATGATGTGAAAGCTCAAAAAAAGCTGGAAGAGAAATAGAATGCTCTTTTCCCAGTTACCCGTGTTCTGCACATTTATCCCCACCTAGAAGAAATCAACCTACCTATTGGACTTGGGGCGAACATTTGATATTGAAAGCTTGTCAATGTCACTGACCACCAATTCCTTCCTTAAAATGAACAGTGTTCCGCTTGAGACATTAACAGGAATAATAATGATAAGTGCCAGAATGGTCACCGGCACAAAAATCTTTAGCCTGCCAGATGATTGCAGAAAGATTACGGGTAAGAATGCACATCAATCTCAAATTCTATGTCCTTTAATTCTTCAAACTTAATTTTTCTTGAGCTCATAGTCAACCACACACATAAAATTAACCACTTTAATTATGAGGGTTAACAATGTGAATTCTTTTTCTCCATTCTGTTCTGTCTGAGGCCAAAACAATTTTTCTGTTAAACTATAGCATTTTACTGCTTCAGCCGTATCTCCCTTTCTTCTTCCCTCCTATCAGAATCCAATAACTCTTATGCATTTAAATACTTAAGCATTATGTTGAAAAGGGCTCAATCCTCTCAAACGACACCCCAAAACAAGAACCCCCATTGGGCGCCACATTCACTAATCTCTCAATTCAGATCAAATCTTCAGAACAAGCACTACTGCAGCACCAGCAACACATACAGAAAGACAAGAAGGAATAGAAAATGCTAAATTGACAGGCCCAGAACGTGTAAAATAACAGAAAAAAAAAAAAAGCAAGAATTTAATAACATTAAACTAGTCCACAGCAAAGTGCATTGAAGAAGTCCAGATTACAGGTTCTGCCCCCAAGTTCTAGGATTTTGTATGTATATTAACATCACAGCAAAACCAAAAGAACAGTAGATACATAAACATTACATAAATCTTTTTTTAAAAAAAAAAAGAAAAGAAAAGAAAAGAAAAAAGAAAACTTTGGTTTCCAGAAGTGAGCGCAATTATATAGCAAGAAATTAACTTTGAAAAGAAAGTAAATGATAGTTAACAATGAAAAGAAAACAGAATTGTGGGGGGAGAAACTGGGGACTACCCAAGAGTGTAAATCCTCAAAAAAGCAGCGGAATCAAGACCAGCATGGTTGATAATGTCAGTCTCACTCATCTTCAAGGCCTGAGGCATCCAGTTCAAGAAAGTGAAGTAAGTCTTGAGATTGAGGTTCACAAATCTGCCCACAAAATTCCTTCCACCCTTTCTTGGGTTGCTTCTTGCTCCAGTGATGTACCATTTGGGAAAGTAAACTCTGTCATTGATTGGTTGGATTCTCAGCAGAGCAAAAGCCAGCAAGAATGCAAAAGCACTCAGTATGTTTATCAATGCTGAAACTCCTATGTCCTCAAGAGTTGCCATATGTGAGAAGGAGAGGAGGCACGGAGGGGTGGAAAATTATGGAGGGAGATTGGCTTGCAATCACTGTGTAAGGGAGGAAAGAAAGAATGGGAAGCAAGAGAGAGGAAAGAATTTCTCTTTTATGGGAAAAAAATATTTCATTTGTCTTCTTTTTTTTTTTCAACTGTCTAATATTTATTAAAAAACAAAAAAACAAAAGAAAAGAAAAGGAAAACTTGTTTTGTCACAGTATAAATATAAATATTACAAAAGAGCATATAATTTCGATTTGCATTAATTGTTTGCTTAGCAAGTAGTTGACAATTAGAAGAGTTGGAATTAGAAGTGCTTAAGAGATATGGGTCCTCACCTACAACAGGTAGTAGAATAGTAGAAAGTTTTTACTTTTACGCAAAATTTATTCATCTGAAATGGGTTATCTTGTGATATAAGAAGAACATTTACGTATATACATATATTTAAATATATTTTTTTTTGTTTTTGTTTTTCAACAGGGAGAAAGTGGACCCAAGACCCCAGAACACACCCCCCCCACCCCAAAAAACTCTCTTATCTTTTGGTTGGAGAGTAGAGTGGGGAACATTTACGTATGTATACATGTATATGAAAATATGCCTCTGCTTATTTGTCATCTCTCTATTTGTGGGAACTAAAAGTAATCGGAGTCAGTAATAGTGGCATTCTGGTCTTTGCGTTATTACCTTATATTATATACAGATGAAACGGACTTCTCCCACTAACTACAACAGTGTATGTGCATGTGATGTGATGATGTGATGCTTTTGAAACCGGCGACGGTGGTTTAGTGTGGTTTGGTTTATTCTCGTAGACATGTGTTAAAACTTGTTGGTTTAGTTCAGTCGGATTCAGTTCGGTTTTAAGTTCACATGTCAATGGAAGGGCCTTAGATGCCTTTGTTTTCTTGCCGAACGTCCTTTTCATTGGAGAAGAGAACAAAAATGCGCTGTAGAACTTTTAAATTGCAACATCACTTTTAAATAGAAAAAAAATATATTTTATAAAAGAAAAAAATAAAACACTTGTTATGTAATTTATGAGTTAATAATAATAATAATTATTATTATTATTATATATACGTGGGTTAATAAGGAAAGAATAAAAAGGATACTTTCACAATGTGGCTCTTTCTAATGGACAGCTGTGTTATATAGAAAGAGCCATTTTCAGTTTCCATCTTTTCAACGCGGGCTGAAAGCTGGACGTCATGAAAAGGAAGGAAAATACAGCTAAATCAACGCCTAATTGGCAAAGATATTCGATCCAGATTTGATGCAAATGAATGCAGTACGTGAATTTCACTTTATGATCCAGAGATCCAAATTCAGCGACCTTACAATCCGGAGACAGTAGAGTGGGCCCCATGGTTTGAATTTGTGGGGACTCCCGGCAGAGATGTAGTGTAATTTCTTTCTTTCTTTCTTTTGTTTTTTTTTTTCAAAAAAAAAAAAAAACTCAAAATATGTTGAATTTTGTAAAGATGTACTCAATTTTTTTAATATATATATATATACATTGCATGAAGTGAAGCCTTTTTACAAAATACCTAAATAAACTCATTGTTGGGTACAATTAGATAGCAGGTGAAGCTCTTAAATATTTAAATTGAAGTTTTGAAGTTCAAAATCCCTCAAAATAGGAAGGAAAGTTTAACCAGAAAATTTGAAAAACAAAAAACAACTATTTTATAACTCAGGCGTCCTAAAGAATTAAAAAGAAAGAATCATGTAAATAGACTAACAGATCGAATCAAATTATGCAATTTATGTGCATTTATACTATATATTTCGAAGTTAATGATTAAATCTTTTTTTTTTTTTGAATAATCAAAATAATAGCCAACTCATACCTTTTAACCACTTACAGTTTTTAACGAGTGATCCAATTGTATTTTATTGGATAAACACCATGGCATTCTTAAAACGAAAAATAACTTATATTAAAAAAAAAATTGATGAATTTAATTTAACATACTGTTTTATGTGATTTGTTTGTCAAATTTATTAATAAGGATAGTATTGTATGTAATTCAGTTCATTAGATGAGTTAAAAATTGTGTAATTCATATGAATGACACGAGAAAAAGAGAAGAGCAGGCAGTGGCAACGTTGCCCACGGGGTATGGAGAGGAATAGTGGTGACACCGTGGGCTAACAGTAATAGTGACAACGACATTTATGGCAGTAAAAATAAGATTAGGAGATACTCTTAAACCTGTAAATAGTTGAAGCAAAGCGTTTTACGAAAGACTGATTGAAAAAATTTCTACTACGGTAAATCAAGTGCTTTTCTTGCTACCCATCAGTTCTTTGGCAAATTCTATCCAAAGACTGAGTGAAAAACTCTCCTTTTGGAGTAGCCCTGGACCATTCGAAGGTCAGGGAATTTTTTAGGTCTCTCTACTGCTGTTATTTCTATATAATTTTGCATTGCTTGATTTTCTTTTACACAAATATTATAATAAAAAGAAAGGTCAATTTTTTTAAACCTTTTTTTTTATCCTATGTTTGTTTACATTAATAAAGAATTAATTTGAATCGCTTAAATTCAAGAAGAGAGTTTTGGTGAACATTAAATTTTCATTAACAAAAATAAATGAATCATAAACAAAATTTTTATATATATGTTCACTTTGTGAATTTAACTATTATTTGTGACATATAATATAAGAGACAAACTTTTTTACATAACAAGAAAAATTATGAAGAGTATAGATCCCCCTATTTTAAACCTTGAGATCGATGAAAACATGGCTCAAATTTGGAACTTACAATCACAAAATATGTGATAAAAGTCACACATTTCATAATCAATTGCGTCTAACTTAAAGTGAAACTCACAATTAACATAACATTTTCACAAAAAAAAATAATGACTTAATTCAACTCAATTATAAATCTTGCTTATATCTACTTTTAAAGTCACATAAGCCTTTTTGCTAGTATATATTTGTTTTGTATTATAAAAAATCTCAAAAGCAATCAAGGTATTACTAGTAATATTTTACTCTATAATAAAAGTACTATGTTGCCTGAATATTATTTGTAGTAAAAAAAAAAAAAACCATTTCACCCTATTTGCAATAGTCTTTCAATTGATTTTAAAGATTACATTACAAATACTAATAAGAAAGAAACCTTTATACAAAGTAAGAGAGTTCACTTTTAGAATTAAGTAAACATGCATATGGATGGTTAATAGATGTAGGATCATTGTTGTTATTTAAAATATCCACTATTTGCTTTAACCAAAAGAAGCTCACAATTTTTGTTAGCTTGTTGTAAACAATAACAAAAATTAGGTAATTTCTCATATTTAAAATTAATCCAAATCATGTATTTGACTTCTTCTTCACCTTTGTTCTCTTATGCAATGTGTTTCACATATTGAAAATGGCTCAAAAATTAAGAAATATTCTTTAATTTTACACCCCTTCCTCATCATTAGCCATAAAAGAATCCATTCAATTACCAAGAATAATAGTTATTGTTTTTAACATTGCATTCAAAGGTAGATCATAGGCCTTAATCCAAAGAGAACCAAGAATACATTAATTTTGGATGGTTATTCAATCACCTATAATTTCTTTGAAAATAAGGATATGTTTATCAAATGACCATAAAGCATTGTCTAAGACAAATTGCTTGTTTAATAGGCTATAAAAATGGAAGCTAAATATGTTGTTATCTAAATTTCATGCTTTCATAAGTGTTTTTGGCTTGCAAATCAAACATAATGTATTAAGAAATGCTAGAGTTTTGGAAGGTTTCTCTATTTAAAGGTTTTTAAGATGACAACTGCCAATTATGAAATTAGTGGCATCATTATTGTAATCTATGTTGAGTACCACCACATGTTCCTTTGCTTCATGGTGGGAGTTATGAAACTTTATTTAGAACTAATATGATTAGACAAACTAGTCTAATGTCTAGAAAAAATGAAAAAATAAAGGAAAAAAACTTGAATCAACTAAAGCAATAATGTCATAAAAAAGTGAGGAGCTTGTACACAAGTAAGAAAAAAAATATCTCATAAGGACAGACGACAATCACCGACATGCTTAAAAATTCTTAGCAAAACAAAAACATATGCTAAAGAATACAAGGAAAAGACTTGCTTATAAATATCTTAATTCTCCACCAAACAAGGGTTTTTTACACCAACATGACTCAACAATTCTTTATCTTTTCCTTTTTATTATTCTTATAAGTGTTTGTAACTTTAATCACATAAATTTTCTCTCATACTAATGTGGGGAAAGTTATAAAGAATTTTTTTTATTATTCTATAATTAATATTATCATTTTTATTATTATAATTTTATATTTTATTTAAAATATTTTATACTAATTAGAGATTTTAAGATATTATTGAGAGTCTTTAGATTTAAGTTTAGAGATTTCAATATTAATTTTTATTTATTTTCTTATCAGTCAATATTTTATATGATTAGAAATTATTATTTATAAGACGTTATGTAATTGATTTATTTAGAAAAGTTATTATGGAATTAGTACAAAATTATTGTTTTCTCTTTCATAGATATATATCTTTTCTAATTGATTCTAGATAATCTCAAAAGGTTTTATCAAATATTATGATTTAAGATATATTAACCATGCATGTATCAACTATCACATCTAAGTTAGCATTTAGTACTAGTGTTCGTGTTCTTAATTTATTTATCAACTCTTTAATACTAAGAATTATAGAGGCATTTGTTTGTGCCTAAAACTAACTTTATAAGAAATTTGCTAATCCTTGTTTAAAAGAAAAATTAAAAGTTCTTGAATCAATGAAATTTGATAATTTATACTTAATTATCATTTTTTTCTTCTAAGTTTTGTTAACTAAACTCTAATTAATTTGCTTTTACTTTTTATTGTAAGAGCAATGCAAAATGAAGATTATCCTCTATTTATTATTGATGAATAGATGATTTATCTTAAAAGAAAAGGAATTGAGATGGAGTTATTGTATGCTACATTTTAGATTTGCAAAGTCTGATAATAGTTGAAAGTGTGTTAAAAAATGTTAATTGTATTGCTTTTGTTTGCGAAACTTTACAGATCTAATTCTTAATTTTACAAAAAATAATAATTATTATGGATTAAAATACAACATGTTAAATGCATTTTAGGTTAATTATCAAATTTTGAATTTAATTAGATTAACTAAACCATAAATAACCATACTTAAGAAGTCTCCACATAATTTATATAAATATGTAACGTTCCTATTACACGATACATAATTAAATTTAATAATAATTCTCATTAAACATTGAATTTCATTTATATAAATATTTTTAATGTATGCATAGTATTTTATGGTATAATTAGTTAAGTTATTAAATTTTATAATTTTTTATTATTTTATTTATTTAATATATAACAATCAATAGTTTTAAATTAATATTTATGAAATTTTAGATTATTAAGTATTATATATACATAATAATCATCCAAGATATATACACACACATTTTAGGTTAGCATTATAAATAAGTATAAAAATAATTTAAAATATTAATGTTAATTCAAAAGAAATAAAAATAGAGATTTAAGTTAGTTTGCTTCCTTTTGAATGACTGTGGGATAAGTAGACATTTACAAGAAATTAAGGGTACTAATTTTCTCTAAGATTAGCACCAATTAAAAGAATTTAAAAAATCTAATTCTCACCAAAGGGTAATTTTCTAATTCCTACCAAAATTTAAATTGAATTTTTGTTCCTTCCAACTACCTTTTTTAGCTCAAATTTTGGTACTTTTATCATTTTAAAAATATTATGTACCATGTGCATGAGATTGTATTAGTCCAACAAAGCTTTCCCTATTTAAAGCCTCCCCTAAATTCTCCATTCTGCATTGCTCGAAAAGAAGAAGAAAATGAAGAGAGGAAAAAAAAAAAAACAGAGAGAAAAAGGGGTTAACTTGAATTCTATGGGTAGCATATATTTGAAAAATGTGTTCCCTAATCCTATTATTGTTGCTCTTTTTTTTATTATTTTCATCAAAGACAAGTGTGTGAATGCTAGATGGAAAGGTTTGGGAACACCACTGTCCCAGGAAAAGTTCACAACGAAAAGCTAGTAAGGATTATATATATATATATATATATATGACAAGAAAAGTTAAAAAAATAAAAAGGTAAAAAAAAAATTTATAAACATATTTAGCTTTCTCTTTACTTAAAAAGTAAGGTCCATACAATGTCACACTAGAGATTCTCCCATCCGCGACACCATGCGAGCTATAATGATGTTTGTCTTTTGTCGTGGCTTTTTGCTTCTTTTCGGTGCTGTGTGGGTTCTTCTTGGACTGTTGCCAATTTTTTATGGCTTTTAGTGGTGTCAATCTGGACCAATTCATCTAACCTTATTTATTTATTTATTTATTTTATTATTATTAAAACATCTAAAGTTATACTCTTACTGCAACAACAACAAGAAGTCTTACCCTTAATTTCCTACAAATATATATATATATATATATATATATATTTATTTATTTTTTATTTTTTTGTGACTAGAAAGTTTCAGTAATAAAATAATCTTAAGTTCTTCTTTTAAAAGCAATATTATTGTATAAAAATTTGTTATTATTATTAAAAAAAAAAAGCATAAAATATACATTGGTCATGCCTATGTTCATGTGTAAAAAAATAGAAAAAAGGGCAACTTTCCATTCTTCAAACACATCAAAGCAAGTCCTCGTCTCTGTGGGCCACCCGAACAACAACAGACTTGGGTACAAAGCAGGAGGCCCAATTATTCAATTGCCTGCGAAACGAAAGTCCTGACAAAGCACTTTTCTAATTAATCGCTTGCTGCACAGTGTTCGTCAATCAGTTTTTTAATCAATATAAAAAGTATTCTGCGTCACCAGAGAACCAGTCCAATGATTGCCCAAACCTCCTCTGCCCGCCCTTAACTCAGAATGGTTATGAGCTCAAGGCCCAATCGTTTCACCAAAATAAATAACTAAAAATATTTCACAATATATATATATATATATATATATATATATAACAAATAAATGTTACATATATGCCACAATTATCATTGATAAATTTAATTATTTCATGTCATACGACACTATTACAATTGTTATTATATATTTTTAATATTTATTATTGATTGCAATTATATATTAAATAATTATAATTACATAATTTATAATCATGATAGTACAATAGAAATTTCTTACAAATTTATTTTTTTTATATTTATGTAAAATTTTTGTTATTAATAAACATAGATCAATTAGATTTTAAAACTTTGCCCCGTAAAATAAAAGGTATATAAGATTTAAATTTAAAAAAAAAATTTCAACTTAAAAACATAAATGACCATGTTAAGTGATTACAAAATGAAATCTTTAAATTACGTTTGGCAAAAAAAAAAAAAAAAGTGAGAGTGGAAAATAAAAAATTAAAAAAATTTCATCTTTTTCGTGTTTAAGAAAACATGCAAAAAATAACATGAAATAAAATAATATGTATTATGATATTAATTTTGTCTTTATCATAAAATTGATCTAAAATAAAAAAGAATTAATATAATTAAATAGGTCATTTTATAAATCAAATAGAAAATGAAGAATTCTTTTCTCAAGCCATCATATCTATTCTAAGAAGCAATTTTAACCAAACTTTTACTTTTCTTGTTTGAGTTATATAAATGTATATATATGATGAGATGGACTAAATGAACACAAAATTTCACGAATGTAAATAGATAAAAATTTTTTATATACATTATAAAATAGATATCTAAAATTTTATGCTATTTTACTTTGTATATTTTACATTTTATATAAAAGATCATTTATATAAAATAAAATACTTTATATGTAATATTAAAATATTTTGAATCCATTTATGGTAAAATATTTTTCAAACATAAATCTCCCATTTATGGTAAAAAATACAATATTAAAAAAAATACTTTTTTTTGTTATTTCTAGTATTAAGATAAAAAATTTCTTGAAATTATCCTAATATCTATTATCCTTTATATACGTGTTTTCCTTTATATGGTACGAAACCCAAATAATATAATATAAAATCTTAATTTTTAATATAATATATTAATACATATTTCATCACTAGAGTATAATCAATATTAACAGATTATTAGGGTCATAAAATATATATTTTTTATTTTTTTATAATACTAATTTTTATTTTTTTAACAGTATTAACAAACCTTAATTTGACTGATACTTGTAAATTTTTCTTCCTTACGTAAAACTGAGTGGTGTTCACATAATTAAGATATTTTTTAATTATGAAAAATATATATTTTTTTATTTTTATTAAAGTTGGTAACTTTCTATCAATATTACTTGATAACACACCAAAACAAAGTTATTAACCTTTTTTAAAAAAAATAAAAAATCATTATTTTTTTTGTACCATTTGAAATTATACAAAAAAGAAATAAAAAATCCTATTTGAGAATCCTATCAACAATTCTTTGATCATTTAAGAAATTGGTGTCCATGGCAATAGGCATGAACGTGGAAAGAAGAACTAAGAAAGCGAGAAAAGATTTTATCAATTTTACAAATTAAGTAAAAAAAAAATGTTTTCTTCGATCACTTAAGCTTGAATAGTTTCCCTAATGTTTATATTACTATTAGTTATGTACCTATGCATGAAAATCCATTTGCTTCGTATTAATAGTTATTCTTTTTATTTGTTGGAATGATAAATTTTATGATGTTTATGTATTTATCATAAATGCTAATGTTTTATAAATTAAAAATGTCCTTATATGCATAAAAAAATGAATAAAGATCAAAGTATTATCAAGTGCTTAACTTAGACTCTTGATAAAATAAATAAGGTCAAAATACAGATCTATGTGCGCACGCATGGGTATCACGTATAAATATATATATTAATTATGTGAACCTAAATTTGTATGGACTAAAAAAAATTTATATTACGTACAATACAATTTAGACTACACAAATAATATTTCATACAATCTACAAGATGATTGCTATTAATATGAATCTTTTATATGTTATATAAAATATTATTTGTATAGTATAAAATACTTTACATATAATTTAAAATTTTTTAAACCATTTAAATCAATAAAATTTGAATTCATTTCGAATATTCTCTTGACAATAATTTGCATCAAATAAAAAAAGCATTGATCATAAAGTTAGAATGGGTAAGTGGACCTATCAACTAATTCAAGTTTTCTCTCTCTCTCTCTCTCTCTTTCTAAATTAGGATGAGAATAATAATAAGGTTTTAGAGGGAGATAAAGATGAAACTATTCAACAAATTTGACATTACAAGTATCAAAAGTCTACCATTTCAATTTTTTTTTTAAAAAAAATTCAATTTAATTCCAAATGTAATGAAATTCAAAAGTAACTCAATCCAAATAATTTGAACTTGAGGTTACTTAAATCTAAACTCATTATACTTAACTCAAAAAATATGAATTTTTTTTTAAAATTAAACATTATTTTTGAAAAAATATCAAAAGTTTATTATTTAACTTTTTTTTTTATTTTTTTAACTTTATTTATATATCAATAAATGTATACACAATAGTCAATACATGTGTATATTATTTTATTTTTATATATAATTTATTTAAGTTATATAATTTTTATTATATATATATATATATTATTTTATATTAATATTATATTTTTATTTTATATAGTTATTTATTTTTATTTTTTTTACATTTATAATATTTTAAAAATTTTATCCATATATATAAATATATATATTATATATTTAAACATGTATTATATACATGTACATACATACATACATATCTATTTACGTTTATTATAAATAACATATATATGTGTATATATTATAAAAATTTATATAAACAATAAAGATTTAATTTTAAAATAATAATTTATCCATTTGAATTTGGTATAAATCTAATACAACTTGAATATGAATGACTCAAAAGTAACATGATTTGAATTTTGCTTGAACCTAAAATAAGTTGATCTAAACTTAATTGCATCCATTTGATGCCTGTAGCTTATATAACATGATAAATTAAGTACATTTGAATTCATAGCGTAGTTATTTATATGTGTTGTTTCCTAATAAATAGGTTTTTAAGTTGGTTTACCTATTTGGTAATATGATATAACTAATTCTCGCTTTATTTTTATATTTTTCCTCCTTAATACTATCTCTACCTTTTCTTTTCCATCTCTTTTGGCATGTAATTAATTTATATCTATCATTGGTCCATACATTAGGGTTCTAAAGATGTAAAGTATGAAGGAGGTCACTAGTGAAACCGTCTTTAACTTATATTCTGATAGACGGAATCTCGTTCATACTTGCTTTGGTTTAGGCTACTCAATGCCTCAGACACTACCTGCTTTCCACTCTCTTGGCTACTAAACTAGTTCCATTCGCACTCACAACTATGAAATGAGTTTTATGCCATACCATACTTCACTTGAGCTTCCCTCTCCCAGATGAAATCTTCCGAAAGAAAGAAAATCGAAAGCTCTATAAACCACTCATTCAATATAATTGGAATTCTCCATATGGGGAGAGAGAGAAATATAAATTGATTTAATATATATATATATACTTTAAAATTCAATTCATTTAAATCAAGAAAGAGAATACAATGTACCACAACCAATATATTATGCAAGGGAAACAATTAATGGCCTCATATAAATGGTTTTTTAATGATAATAAAAATAAATTTAAATTATAATAAAATATAAGTTGATATATATTATATTTTTTAATTCTCAATAAAATTACTTTAACTAAACTATGTAGTAGTTTTATACTGTAATACATGAACTTCAAATTTTAAAAGTTTTAAAACAATAATTTGATCATGCAACTTTTATTTAGTAAAAGGTGTTAATTTATTAGCGATTAATATGAGTTCAAATTTTCAACATTTCTTGGTCCATAACCTAAAGGTCTTAAATTGAAACTAGGCTTTGATAGAGCAAATATCTAGTGTCTCTATTAGTAGAAAAGAGATGTAAAATTTTTGGTAGAAATACCATTTTGGAACATTCGATTAAGACTAAAAATGTAAAATTATATTAATTCTTTCTAAAAAATTTAAAAGAATTTTTTTGACACTATTTAGTGTGTAAATTACTATAAAAGATATTCAAATTTCCTCTAAAATTTTTGAAAAAGATTTTTTTTTATGTTTTGGTGCACAGAGTCACCTTAAAAGGCATTTAAATTTCTTTCAAAAATTCCTAATCCTATTCAAAAAATTTGAAAAAAATTATTTTTTACCTTTAGGTATGCAAGATCACCATAAAATACGTTTGAAATAGTTTGAAAACTCTTTAAAATATTCATTCATTCTCTAGCCTACGCATAATGTCTAACATCTTAATGAGTACGCCTTTATAACAAATTATATATATATAATAAATAAAAAAAAGTATATAAGTAAAAGTAAGTGAACAGTAGTACTATCACTTATAATATATGTTTGGGTTAACTATAACCTTGCCTAATGTAATCAATCTTTCAAACCCCAAAAAATCTAGTAATAATGTAGATTGAGCTACATACATTGTTTCAACAACATTTAAAATAATTGGTGGTGATTCGAAAGTCAATATACGAGTCACAAGACGTCTTAGTGACCTCTGATCTCCAACACTGCAAAAGGCACTGAGCACCTGCATCTCCCTTGTGTTTGCCAAATTATCATTGGAAGAAGCTTGTCGCAACAATGGGTACTCTTAGATATTTTCATTATTGGTATGTTCATATTCTTGCTCTAATACTTTGATGATCTTATTTATTGCTTTCATACCTATGTTTTTAGTTTATTAAATTGTCTTGTGTTGTTTAGTTTAGAGTATAGTTTTAAGGGAGTATTTATAGTAAAATCAATTATGTTATCATCGTATAAAAAGAAATGAATGTTAGATCATGTGCTCGTTCTTTTAGTTTTGGTATATTAACATTATTATTTGTGATTTTTGTTGTACATAATTATTCTTAATTGATCGTTTTCTTATTTTTATTTAATTTAACGAGTTGGAAAATTCTTCTAGATAGCTATTCTTGATTATTAAGTGTGTTGTAAAGTTTTTGAGTATTTCTACGGCAAGAAAGGTTGTGGAACTTGAGATTCCATACACATATGGTCTAGTACACTGGAATTGTTCTCATTCGAATGGTAAGCAACAAGACCATGGGGTCGTCTTAATATGGAATACTGGTCATATATTCTTTTACAAATGTTACACACAATTAATTATTACCCTTTACGTTACATTTGTGACCCATATTGAATTTATTTTTATTTGTCCACACTCGAACATTTCATGTGCCACGATTTTACAATTCAATTCATCCCTCGTTTTTAAACCAAAAAGAAAAAAGAAAAGTGGGGGGGGGGTAAATTGCATGCAAAAAAGCAAATGGGTGTCCTTTTAAAATCCAGAGCCATTAATATGCTGACAGCCTTTCTTGAGATACGAGAAAAAAAGAACAACTGTGTAAATGGGAAATGGACTGAGAAGCACTAAACACTGTGTGCTCACTCACCGTAATCCTGACTCTCTCAGGTCTGTCAATTTTAAGCCAACTGTGATGTTTTCTCTCCGGGGATGGCTTACTTTTTTTTTTTTTTTTTTAAAAAAACATTTTTCTTCTACTTTGATTTTTCGTGGGGTTTGGATAAAGGTACTGTATGTGGTGGATATTGGTGGGGTAAGTTTTCTTTCATGGGTTTTGTTTGTGTTGTCAAGATTTTGACTTTTGTTGTGAGTTCAACCTCTCAGGCAAAGGTTTGAGATCATCTACATTTTTTGGCTTTTGTGTTAAACGTTTGTGCCTCTGTGTGGTTTACTGCTTCGGCCTATTTGTGATTACGATGCTTTAAATGCGTATGGTCTGCATGTCTGCTTGTGATTAGATGCGAAAGTTTGGTCTGGAGATGGGGGAGGGGCAGGGGCTGGGGACACTTTTCTTTTAATTTCTTAATATTTCCCTTATCAAATCTGTTTCCATCAAACGGAACTCCATTGGATCAAATGACAAGAGCATTGTTGAGAAAAAATGGCTTTTCCCGGATGAAATGAAAATTGGATTCATGCAAAAGGTGGTTATTATATCATTTGCAGAGTTAGGACTAATACTCTTCTTGCTTTATCGAACTTTTTGCAACTATTTAGCTCATTGTCCTTGCACAATTAAAGTTCAGTTACTTGATTTTTTTCCCTCGTCTTAGTGGGTAAAAACCATCACATCTCCAAAGTTTTAATTCCTTCTGTTCTAGCAGTGGCCTTGTGGAGCTACTTAAACGATCGTAACTGCTGTCTTCTGTAATTTTCTTTTAATTTGTTAAGAGTGGACCTTCTCTTTTCCATTCCAAACCTCAAAAAGGCTAGTTGCTTTGCTGCAAATTGTGGGCTTGAATGATTGAGTATAAGATTCAGACAGAAAGATGTTTATAAAAGGGGTTTCGGAATTGCTATAACAAATTTCAGGTGAACGTGTAAACACAATGCTACTGGTTCTTGAGCAATCTGGTATGCTAAGTGCTTGTTCTTTTGGGAGCATGGGACCAATGGTGTTGAAATATTGAGCTCCTCACTATAACAATCTGCTATTCACTGTTGAATGGTTCATGATCTTGCTCTATGTGTATATGTGTGTGTTCTTGCTTGCAAGCGAAGGAGAAGCAACTCGGTAAGCAAAGAAATTGATTGTAATCTGTACTTCAAAACTTTAAATGTTTCCTACAAAATAGTAATTTGCAATGCTTCCATGGGTGTTTGTCATGGATAAGGATGCACTGTATCTGTTTCAGCTTGCTTGCACAATTTTTTTCTGCTGGTTTAGGTTTTCTCGCTTTAATTATGTTCGCAACATTGCTTTGTTCAGCATTTCTAATGTTATTCTATCCTTTGCCTTAATGAGCAAATACTGCACTTTACGAGGTTATGTCACTCAGAAAGGTACAATGATTTAGGTACGAAGATGGCTGAAATAGATGTGAACGGCTGTTGATTGCTAGAAATTTTGACTTCTCCAACATTCTTCTGAAGTGCTTGCCCTGCCAAGACATCAACTAGCAGTTATTTTGTACCAACATGGGAACATATTCTAATAGAAACCATGTAATGCCAGAAGGTAATGCAGGGGCTTCTGTGTCCCATTTTGCCTGGTTTTATCCTGGAAGCATTTTTTCTGCTCCTAGAAGCACTCCACGCCCTCCTCCAGGAACACAATTTAACCCACAATCAAGTGTGCCTGTTGTTCCCATTCGTTCTGTTCCTGCGACAATTGAGCCAGCTAACACCAATAACTTGGGTTCTAAACCCCAGAAGGCAAGGAAACAGAAGACTTCTGTGAAAGGTTCTAATAGAATTCCATCAGACACTTTGAGGCCAAAGACTCCTAAAAAGAAGTCTTCCGCAAAGGAAAAACAACAAAGGATGCCTGAAGCAAAACGGGAGAAAAATAACCTTAACATCGATGTAGATGGAATAAACATCGATTTCTCTGGTGTGCCTTCTCCATTCTGTTCCTGCACAGGGATGCCTAGAAATTGCTACAAATGGGGTTCTGGCGGATGGCAATCCTCATGTTGCACCATCAGCATATCTGAGTATCCGCTCCCCATGAGCTCCACAAGGCCTGGAACTCGATTGGCTGGGAGAAAAATGAGCAATGGGGCATATATGAAACTTTTACTGAAGTTGGCAGGTGAAGGTTATGATCTTTCCCGTCCGGTCAATTTGAAGGAACACTGGGCTAGACATGGCACTAACAAGTTTGTAACAATAAAGTAAACATGTGGAGAGTCGGCAGGCATATATCATTTGCTATTATGTATCCCATCTTTTTCTAGTAAGATTTAGTTTCTTGCTGTGTCCTAGAGACTTTCTGTGTCATGTAAATTTCAATGTAGTATGTAAATATTTCTTAGCCACTACGGGGGCTGCCTAAAATAGACCCTGTTTCTAACAATGAGCTTCTGATGTAGGTCCCACCTGTTAAGATCAGATATTTTACTTGGTCATCTTGTTATTTCTTCCATTGCATTGTTTTGTTTTTGCTTATATTCTATACGGCATCTGTGGGAGAGGAAATGTGAGCATCAAAATTCTGACCTGGTGACATCTTGCCTTGTGTCTCAGATTGTTTTTTAACAATTCATCAAGTTTGCTCACATCATTCTACGCAAAATTCTGTGACAACCTTAGACAGAAAGTTGCGTACAGAAATGCATGGGTGAACATAAGGTGCTGGAATTGTCCATAAATTAGTAAGTAATCTTTGCAGAAGACTGTTGCAGTCAATCACATTATCAAATACAGTTGGCTATTGTTGCTGATGCTGAGGATGCCACTAGAATGTCTTTGTAACTTGTAGCATAATAGATTGCCTATTAAATTTCGCATTTGAATGTTGTTCCCAGCAGAGAAAAATGCATTTGAAGTTTCCAGCAAGAATTGGAGCCCATAGATGGCAATGCTCAAGCACTCAAAGTTTTCTGTAAGATTGGGAACTAAAAGATTGTAATTGTCAAGAATGGAGGAGGCACAGAGGAGGGTCTTCTGTGTATGCATTTGAGGTTTTCACAAAACGAAGATAATGCCAAAGAAAAAGGGCTGTGGAAGAGATAAGGCAAAGATGATGTAAAAAGTTCCCAATGTCGACCAAGATTTCTCAACTGAATTTCATCTCTGCTTTTAATTCTCTTACATTATACAAATTGTACACAGAAATCACAACAGCAAATAGATAGAGAGTGGACTCATTCGTACGAGGAGTTGCCTAACACTCAACCGAAGCAAGATACGTTGAGAAAGAAAAAGGCTTTGAACTTTTCTTGGGAAAAAAGTGTTCATTTTTCAGTAAGTAATGCAATTTATTAGGCTGTTGTGGCTTCTACCGGGATCTTGGCCTTGCTGGCAGTGATTTGCTTGTAGAGATCTCGTATTTTCAATCCAATGATCGTTTGGAAAAGTCCCGTTCCATTGTTGCTGCCGGGGAAATCAGCATGCTTCAGCATTTGTTGGGTCACTTCGCCATAGAACTTGGTAGAGATGTTGCTTAGATGGCTTTCAACGTAGATCAGCTCATCTAACCTATCAAATTGCCCATCCATTTCCAGCACAGACACCTGAAACACGGCAACAAAAAAGGAAGGCAGGATGTTAAAATTTTAAGATCCTCTTTTTCCAAGACTGTAGCCAGAGAAAACTAATATTTACATCAATTTCTCAAGTATTAGAAAGACACGGGAAAGCCTCTGCTTGAATGCGGATTTACGAAAGACAGAAGCATATACACGGACATGGATTACAGATAAGGTCTAGTGGTAGCGCACTGAAGGGAGCATAGGTAGAGGTTACAGAGCACACACCTCATGAGTATAATAGCTTTCCGGGCCATAGAAGAATTTGATGCCTGGGTAAGAGCAAGTGAGCTTTCTACCACACGGTATCCATGAAATGGTGGAGCCTTCATCGAACAAGTAGACGGGGCTGAAGAAATTGACTCCTTCTTTCATTATCAGCCTAACTCTTAAGATCTTCCCCTCGTCATCTGGGATGAGTTGGGTTGGCAGAACTTCAATGACAGCATCAGCATATTGCTTCTGTGGATCTGCAAGCAGGATAACTCTACAACATTCAACAGATTTTCTAGTTTTTATTTATCAAACCAAGATGCCAGACAGAAATTCAGATTCCGGATGCCTATAATCTGGTTGGATAGCTTAGAGGGATAGGCCAGAAAAAGCGTACCGATATAAGCATCGAAATCTGGCTTGCGTGCTTCAATGCTAGCTTTAATGCTTTCAAGACTGTGTCCTCGCTCTGCCATGTCTCTCTGCAATTTATTTTATTTTCAATGATGTAAGATTGCAGAAAATGCAAAAAAAAAAAAAAAAAAAAAAAAAAAAAAAAAAAAAAAAAAAAAAAAAAAAAAAAAAAAAAAAAAAAAAAAAAAAAAAAAAAAAAAAAAAAAAGAGAGAGAGAGAGAGAGAGAGACAGTAATTGATTGAGCTCTAGAAGTGGACGTTTTCCGCATGAAGGGGCTTTACCTGAATTTTCCATGCAAACTTAACCTCATTGCTGATGTCCAAGTAAATGCTAAAGTCTAGCAAGTCCCTCACACGCTGATCATACCTACATAGTTTGGGCAAATATTAACTGGTTGGACTTTTGAGTATGATATACGTTAAAAGAACATTGCTGAGTAATAATGTTCAAACAATAAAAAAAAGTAGTATAATATATATATGTGTGTGTGTGTGTGTGTATTTATTTTTATTCATGAACTAATGAAATTTGATTGATCTATATTTCTTATTACTGCTAATAAATTTTCTAATGATAAAATTTGCCAAATAGCATGCACCTCTATCACATGTAACCCAACTAATTTCATGGCACCAATCATTAAATATAATGTAACCCATCTAAACTTCGAAAAGGGTTTGTGGCTAGAAGATCTAATTAGAAAGTATCTAGAATGTGAGTTTTATTGGATAAAAAGATATATATATTTTTTGTTTTTAAAATTTCAGTATTTCTGCTAAAAATTATTATTAGATGTGTAGCTAAATTACTAAAATATCCAATCAAAACAAACTCTCTAAACTTGTTCATTTCTGATGTGAAAAAAGAGCAAAATATATCCATTATTATGACCTAAATATGAGAACCGGGGGAGGGGCGGAGAAGCAATAAAAAAGGAAGGAAAATTCTTAAAGAGTAGAGGCAAGTCAAAAAGTAGTGCGAATTGAGCAATTTCCTCTTCCTTTTTTTTTTTTTTTTTTTTTTTTTTTTTTTGGTGCTTTTCCATTTTCTTTGGAGGGGTGGTAGAGAATGGGCTGAAAATATTTTACTGGGATTTGGGTCAAAAAGAAGATATTTGAATGGACCATAACAGGATGCAGGCCCATGCTTCATTTGACAATGTGTGGTGGCAAACGCAATATCAGCCTTACAAGTTAGTTAGTTAGCTTCAACTCAAGATAAAAATGGTTTGTTGGACCACATAATAAATAATACGTATCCCTGCTAGATTCGTGGTTTTTAAAGAAAAACAAAAAAAAAAAAAAAAAAAAAAAAAAAAAAAAAAAAAAAAAAAAAAAAAAAAAGGCAAATTACATGCAAGGATGAGATAATTCCAAGATTGATTTCAGGAATACAAGGCATTACTATAGCCACAGAAATAAAATAAAAATAAATAAATTCATGTTTGTGTGATGAAATGAAAAGCTGTAGATTAACTTACATTGGGTGCAGACCTTCAATGACAAGAATCTTAGGAGGTTTGATGAGCTCAGGAGGGTCCAAGAAACCAGTAACATGGTTGTAAATAGGTTTCTCAACGGCAGTCCCATCTTTGAGAGCCTTAAGTTGCTCATACATGAGATCAAAGTTGTTGGCTCTGGGGTCAAGAGCAGTCACTCCTTTCTCCTTCCTTCCTGTCCTGTCCAGTGAATGATAATCATCCAAGCATATCACAGTGGTCGTGTCACTTATAAGTGTGTTCGAATCTGGGTTGCCTCCTTTTGGTGGCTCTGCCGCACCTCCAAACACACTTGTCAACCTCCTCATGAAGGTACTCTTCCCACAGCCTGAGTCTGCTGCCAGACCAATCACCACTGTGCCCGAGCCCTCTGCCTCACATGTTATTACACTGCTGCTGCCTCTCTTGCTGCATCTCTTGCTAGTGGTATACAACACTACATGTTTTTGCGCGAATCCCAAGTGGGATTTTGTTGGTGTTGAGATTGAGCAAGTTGAATTGAGGAATTGGGTTGTGTACACTGTGCAACTTGCCATTCTCAGAGGGCTAACCCTTGAGAGTGGAAAAAAGTTGAGGCTTGCTGAATTGTGTTCTGGCAGAAAATATTTTCAGCTAGTTTAAATTTTTAAGAAACATGTGAGGAGGACATATGTGGATGCCTTTTTCCATCAAAGAAAAACCTTAGAACAATAATATGAGGAAGAAAAAGTTAAAATAAAAAATAAAAAAAAAGATGGCATTTTTGTGTTGGAAACTGACTTTGTTTTGATTTAGTGTTGGCGAGCTGATGTGTCTCCTTGTGTATGGGTTTCTGTGACTACCCCTTGTTTTAGACAAAATTGGAGGTAATGTTGAGCTGGAAATAGAAGTGGCATGGTTAAAAGACATACTGGTAATACTATCAATTCAACAGAAATGGAATTTCCTCAACATTGCACTCGATTCTTACTTGTAACTTGTTATTAAACTCGAATTTTCTGTTTATTAAGATGTAATAATTGATGGGGCGATGTCATTTTGTGATAGACATATGGACATGCTTGGTGGTGATTTGTTGCAATGCAATTTGGATATTGAGGCTGTCACATGGCATCGAGAGAGTGGCTGGTTGAAGATGAGGGATCTGGGGCGTGGAATGGAGGAGATGTGGGGCCAAGTGGCAAAATGATTGAATATTAAGAAGCATTACTATCATGATTTTCGGTTCTGTTATGGTTAGCGAGCATCTTTTAGCTAATGTGAAGAGTGGACCATTCAGCAAAAGGATGAGCTTAAAATATGCAGAAGTTTGCGTCAAAGCTCGGAAGTTTAATTCTTTAGTTCATTTCAGTGAAGCTTAAACATTTCACATTTGATCACTTAATTGTACTCTAGCTTGTGATTCAAGTGCTCAATTTATTAGCCAATGAACACATACATAATTAGTATAAAACCTCTCTTGACGCACCCAGGAAGACTGGAAAGAAAAGTAATATAATAGAATTCGATTCATTGGTATAGAATAGTAGTGATTTTTGCAAATCGGATTGAGCTGTATGAGGAAAATTTTTATGTATAAACCATTGCGACAATTTCTAAAATTTTAACATGCAACTAAACTATGAACCTTCTAAAGTCGTCTAAATCAAGGAATTCATTGTGGATTAGTGGCTGAGGTGATTTGAGTCTTTTATTTTGGTACAAAGAACATGTTACAACATACATACCTACCTAATACATAAATCTAACAGGGCATGGACACACAAATCAAATCAAAAGCCAAATCCATTACTTGCTGAGACACATGGAAATCTAACACAGATTCAAGGATGCAGGCCTGATGTAGCAGAGAAACTATAGTTGGCCGCGTATGTTCTGGCGGAAGACTTTCAACTTTCCTCTTTGTAACGTTGAAAAATGATGTCTAGGCTCTATCGATTAACTCTCTGTCGAAAGACATAGTAACATGGGCCTCATTGTCCAAGATTTGCTCCAAACAATAGGCCTCCAAAATGGCCTAATAAAATATAAAATAAGTAAAAAGTATATATAATTTTAAAATTAATAAATTATGACAGATTAAGTTACTTTTTAGGGGTTAAAAAAAAAAAATTCAATCCAAAAACAGGCCTGGTCAATTTTATTTTATTTTTTATATATTATAAATGTTGCTTATATTTTCTTCAACTTTCCGCAGGTACGAGTTGTTGTAAAATTGTACAACTATAATTAAACGGAAAATTAGGCAACATAGATAAATAGATAAATAAATAAAAATGAATACGAGTCTGTAAATGTTTAATAATAATTATCAATCAATATATTATTTTATATATAATAATTAATAATTATAATTAAATGATGTGAATTTATATTCATTTATTTGTATTTTTATTCAATCTTGTTGTAAGAGTAAAAACTAATTAATATTATATAGAAGTTATGGTAATAGATATAACAACATTTAAAATTTTAATTATGTAATTTATATATATATATTTTTATTATGTTTTAAATATTTTGTTTTCTAGTTATTGATATCAAAACTTTACTTTTAAAAGGAATAAAGAAATAGTAGTAGCAATGACATTTAAAAAAAATATTAAGGATTGATAGGTTTAGTAATACCAATTTTGGTTTTTCAAAGACATAGATAAATGATTGTTTATAACTCTCTTTTGAAAAAAAAAAAAAAAACTATAATAAGAAAGATTGTGAGTTACTAAATAAATAAGTTTTGAAAGTTATTTAATTAACGTTGACTTAAAAATTGCTTTTAATTTCCAAATAGAGAAAACTATTATAGGATCAATGAAAGTACTAACTTATATATTTGAGGAACTATTTACTTTTAATAATATATATTTGATAAAATAAAAGATTTAATTTGATTTTTAGTTAAATGAGTTTGGTAAATATAATTATTGATGAAAAAGTTAAAATATTGATTTTATTGTCTTCGTTGTTAGAAAGTTAAAAAGTCACTATAACTATAGTAAGAAGTTTGTTTGGTTTATTACCATTACTATTTAGCTTAGTTCAAGATTTGATTCTAAGCAAAGACATTCACATAAGAAAATTAGGCATATTGTCTAACTTTAGTTTTACCATAAGTACTTAATAACAACTCAATGTGATGATAATATATGTAAATTGAAATACAAGAAAAGAAGTAAATTAAAATTTGGTAATGCATGTTGGAATTATGACCATAATAACCACTTTAAGAGAGATTGCAAGCAACTAAAGAAGAAAAATCATGATAAAGATTTCACAAATGCAGTTTTTGAAGATATTTCAGATACTTGAATATTGAGTGTTGATAGTCTAATGAAGTATTGGATTCTAGATTATAAAGTGTTTTTTCATTCAATCCCGTATAGAGATTGTACATAAAACTATGTTATTGGTAATTTAAAAAAAAATTCATCTTATTAATAATGAACCATTGAATATATTAAGGAAGGTAATGGTCACATCGAGACATTAAATAAATATATGTGAATGCTAAAAAAATGTTAGATACATCTTAAGATTAAAAAGGAATTTGATTTCTACAAGCTAACTTGACAAATAAAGACATTTTACAACCTTTGTTAGTGAGTCATAGAAAATCAACAAAAGTGCAATAGTGATAGGAAAAAAAAAAGATTAGGACATTGAATTTTAAGTGTTAATAGTTCAATGAAGTATTGGATTTTAGATTATAAAGTGTCTTTTTCATTCAACCTCATATAGAGATTGTACATAAAACTATGTTATTGTTAATTTCAAAAACAATTCACCTCATTAATGACAAACTATTGAATATACTAAGGAAGGTAATATTCACATCAAGACATAAAACAAATATGTGTGAATGCTAAAATAACGTTAGATACATTTTAATATTAAAAAGAAATTTGATTTTTACAAGTTAACTTGACAAATAAAGACATTTTACAAGCTTTGTTAGTGAGTCATGGAAAATCTACAAAGGTGCAATAGTGATCGAGAAAAAAAAAAAGATTAAGGCATTGTATATAACTTTAGGCATAAAGGTTTACGTAGGTAGCTACTGAGTTGAGAATTAATTCCAAAATTTAACATTGCAAATTTGAATATACAAGTGAGAAATGAATGAAGTTACTTGTAAAATGTTTACCAAATGATATGGGCAAAAGAGTGTTCAAAAATCTTAAAAAAATTCTATTACAAAAATAAAATAAAATATCTAAGTCTTTATAGCTATTCTCTCTTTCCTTGACTAACAAAGATTAGCTACAATATTTTATTGAAGCAATATAAGTTAAAGATTTTGTTAATTTAAAGTTAACCATAAAATGAAGATGAGTTTACTATAGAAAAATATATATAGGTGTTAACTGAATTACTAAAAAGAGAAAAAAAAAACAAATGGGTTTACCAATTCAAATAATAACATAATGACATTAAGAGATATAAAATAAGTTTATTTGTGAAAATTTATAAAATATGTAAACGTCTTTAGCAATTATCTTTTTTATTATATTATTTATTGTAAACTAATAAAAATTAGCTATAATGTTTTGTTGAAGTAATATAAGTTAAAGATTCTACCAATTTAGTTATAGAAGAGGAGATGAGTTTATTATAGAAAAATTATACATATGAGTTAACTTAATTGCCAAAAAGAAAAAAAAAAACACTAAACAACAAGTGATTTTACCCTATTAAAGAAGAACATAATAATAGTAAGAGATATAAAATAAGGTTAGTTCTGAAAGGATTTAAGTAAAAAGAAAGTATTGACCACACATAAATTTTCTCTGTAATTGTGAAGAAATTAACAATTTGGTTATTGTTAAGTATTATTGTATGTGAAAATTTATATCTAAATTAGCTTAATGTAAAAATAACTTTTTTTAATGACATTTTAGATGAAAATATTTGCATGATGTAATAATAGTAATTTCAGGAACTTTGACATAAATCATTACCGTTACTTAAGAGAAATTTGGCTATTTTCATTATAGGTTCTAATATTTAAGATATTAATAACTTGAAGTAAAAATTGTTAAATAAATTTACAATGAAAGATTTTGACACTACAAAGAGAAATCTTATGATGAGAATTGTAAGAAACAGAGATGCTAGTACTTTGAAATTATCATAAACTGCTTATATTGAAAACTATTGAACTGATTCAAAATATAAGAAACAAAATTGGTTAGTATTATTTTGGCAAATCACTTTTAAGTTTTCAAAGAAATATTTACTGAACATAGATGAAGAGTATAAGTACACGTAAAGAGTTTGTTATACCTTAATAGTTGATAATCTTATGTACATTATGATTTGTACTGAACTTGATATAATACATATAGTAGAAGTTATAAGTAAGTACATGCCTAATGACAATAAAGAAGATTAAGGAAGAGTGATAAAAACTTACAAGATTTTGTTAATATGGATCTTGGTGGAGATATTAATAGTAAAAGGAATATAACAAGTCATATTTACACTTTAGGTGATATTTTTATGAATTGGATATCTCTAACTACAAATGACTTTGGCTTTGTTGACAATTAAAGATAAATATGTTATTGTCACTAAAACTAGTAAGGAATTAATTTGATTAAAGAAAATAATTAGGTAAATTGTAAGGAAATAATATTCTTTTTTATAATAAAGTGTAATTTATCTTGATAAGAATTTTATATTTCAAATGAAAATGAATATATCTAATTGAAATATTACATTATATATAATTTATTTGATAATAGGACGTTAATTTTAAAAAATATATATAGTGTAAAGAATCATGTTAACATGTTAACTAAAATAGTGGTTAAAAAGAATTTAAAAGTTATATGCAACCTTAACTAACCTCCATGATTAATTGTTATCAAGGTATCATACTAAGGTTATAAATTACATAAAAGAATTTAATTATACCATGTGAAAATATAATCAAGTTGTCAATTATATGAATTTTTTTTATGTTTTCATTTTAAAATTTTTAAAATATTTTATTTTACAATAAATTTCATCAACTCAAATCACCCAAAAAAAAAAAAAAAAAACCCAACCTAACAACTAAAAAATTTAAGATAAGATGCCACCCAACTCGAAAACAAATTGTTGTTGAAATTAGAGAAATGTGAAAGCATTGCATCTCTAGATCTCCCTCGGTATGGATGCCAGATGAAAGGTTCGGTCCTTCCTTTTCTTTTAAAAAAATATATTTGCCTATAATATAACATAAACAAAAGATAAGTCAAAGCTCTGAGAGAGGGGTGATCGGAATTGATGCTGTTAGAAGACGTAATTATGTTGAATTTTCTTGGGAAGATGATGATGATGGTGGTGTTTGTTTGGTTCTGACTGGAAGGAAATAAGGCAGGAACAAATTCCGTTTTGATTTTCATCCACACACACACACACACACACACACACACACACACACACACACACACACACACATATATATATATATGTATAAAAGTAAAAATTAAAAAATATTAATTTATCAATCTATGAATTAACTTAAATTTAATCTGAATTAGAGTTATTTGATTTGAAAACAATTTGATTGTAACTCCGTTCAAAAGCAATTCAATTCAAAATGATCTTGCTTAGATTGTCAAAAGTAAATGAAATGTAATTATTTTTTTTTTGGGAGTTTTTTAAAAAATAAAAAATATTATTTTTTTAGAAGTAATGATCAACCAGTACGTACCACGTGTGTTAAAACCTATTTATGTAATATCCCTGCGCGAAACAAACAAAACAAAGAAAAGAAATTAAATAAATAATAATAAAAAAAAAACAAAGGAAAAACGGCGTCGTGACTTCGCTGGCGTATCTCCACCACCCAGCCTGATTTTCTATTTTCTCTTATTGTTCTTCTAGTTCTATTTTCTTATTTACATCTGAATTTATTTATTTATCTTTTTCTCAGCCCCTAAGATCTAGAGAAGTAGCGGACGAGAAACTTGATTTTCGAAATCTAGGTACGTTCATTAATATTTCAATTCTTGGCTTTCAATCTCCTCTTAATCGATCCCTTCTCTTCTGTCTTTGAATTTATGAATCGTTATCTTTTTCACTAACTTTTCGTTATCTTTTGTGTGTGTGTGGGTGTTTGGTAGATTTTTTGTTGTTGTTTTTTTAATTTTGATTATGATATTGGATTTATTGATTTTCGATTTGGTTCTGTATTCATAAACCCAGCCTTTATCTTGATGTTTAATCTGCTCTTTTTAACTGTCATAGTGCGAAACTAAATTCAACCAGACTTCTTGTGCTGTGCCGTTGTTCAGCTTGCCATTCCTTTGTGTGTTTTTTTTTTTTTTTTCATTTTTTTTTTTATTATCTGTATACAATGGGATGATGGAATGCGTATTTCATCAATGGATTTTCGATTCATCCGATTGTGTGAACGGTTTCAAAGAATTTCATGCGTTAAATTTGTAGTTAGTACAGCATTTTTATTTATTTAATGCATTACTTATTTCTTAGCCATCCTGAAGTTGATGGGTTTTAACGAATGAGCTGTCATGTTGCTGAGATCCTCCTTTGATTGCTGCATAAGCCAATAATCATGTTGCTGGGAGATTGCTAATTTCATTTGAATTATTTCTACTTGCATTTCAGGGTAGCATTCAGGAATTCCGGAGGAACAATGGAAGGGAACCGGGGCGGTCAAAATGGAATTCAGCTTCTGCTGGCCGCTGAACAAGAAGCTCAGCATATTGTCAATGCTGCCAGAAGTGGTATGCACTTTTGCTGATGAAACCCTTGGATTCTCAACAATCTTTGTAATCAAGGCACATGGCTTATTATTATTATTATTATTTAACTTGTTAATCAACCTTTTGACAATGAAATCCCTGGATTTATGTGTCTTTGGAAATCAACGTACAACATTGCTTGACAACTATTTCAATGGAAAGCATTGTTGCCACTTGCTCCTGGGCTGAAGTATCTAACCTCCTTCAATTAGGATTACAGTTGACTAGCTATAGTTCCTGCATGCAGTGAGGAATCTTCCTTATGATGGTCTTAAATTTGTAAGTGCAAATGCACCTCATGGAGAGTAAGTGCTTGAAAATGATCACTTAATTGACCTATCAGGCTCCATTTATTAACCTCGAAACACAAAACCCTTGTGAAACTTGTAATCTTCAATTTCTTCCCTTATTTTGATGCAAAAAAAGCTGGTGCTAAAGCTAGAAGACAAGTTTATTCTCTTTCTTTGCTGCATTCTTTAGATATCGAGTTGGACTTTCCTTTCTTTTTCCCTACACAGCTAAATTGGCTAGATTGAAACAAGCCAAGGAAGAGGCTGAGAAGGAGGCTGCTCAATTCCGTGCTCAGGTGGAAGCTGAGTTTCAAAGAAAGCTTGCAGAGGCAAGATAAAACCCTATACTTGTATCAATATCTAATTTCAGTCAGTCAGTGTGTTATACTCTCAGCACAATATAATGAAAATGGGAGATCCCATCTCACTTGGTGTGGCAGTGACTATAATCCGTCCCTTGTTGACACTGATGGATTACTCGTCATTGTGTTAGTCTCCTTATCTGTCATTATCATAGCCACCTTCTGTTTGTCCTTGAGTTATCATTCACTTCATGTGTTGAAACTCATTGCTACTTGATGTATTAGTCAAAGGCTGAAAGCTGACCAGAACCTTCTCATTTCTTATGAAACAGAGGAGTGGGGACTCGGGCGCTAATGTGAAGCGGCTGGAGCAAGAAACGGATGCTAAAATCCATCACCTCAAGAATGAGGCAGGAAGAATATCCCATGAAGTTGTACAGATGCTCCTGAAGCATGCGACAACTGTGAAGAACTAGGCCGAACGTTATACTGTTATTTGGGTGTTTACCTTTTAGGTGAAAACTGGAGTTCTGGCTTGATGAGATTGTATGAATTGTATGTTGTCTTTTGCATTTATTAGTCTGTTTGTTTGCTGGAAAATAAGTTGTTCTCTTGAGAACCAAAAAAACGTGTTGGGAGACTGTGACAGTGAAATGTGCTGGAAAACATTGCCTTGTATTTGGTGCTCGCATTCAAGGTCAATTAACTGAAACTGCAAATGGTAATTCAAATAAGAAAAACTTGATTTTTTTTTGAGATGCATATAAATTTTCTTTCCATTGACTACATTTTCCTTAGTGTCCAAAACGTCGGAAATTGGATGCAAACAAGTGGACTTTATAAGGCATGTGTTTTTCTATAATGTCATTTTGGAGGAATATATCAGCCTATGTTTACGTTCTTGTGTATGGGAGGTAATATGTAACATTTATTATTTAATTTATAACTTGTTTCCATTTCAGTCACTAGATTTTAAATTTTCACTATCAAATCAATTAATTTCTATTTTATTCAATTTGATCACTTTTTTAATTAAATAAAAAGTTATAAAATTTACCTCATAAAAAATAAATTTTTATAAATTCTCGTTTATTAAATTTATTTTGGTTCAATTAGTATTTTCGTTGCTTTCATCATTATTCAAATTATATAACACAATAGTAATCACGACAGTTTAAAAAAATAAAAAATTTTCTCCACATTCTTGCAATTTTTAAAATTTTCAAATTTTAGATCATGATAATTTTTTACTATTATTTGAGGAAACTTATAATTATTATTTTTTTTCACAATTTTTATCTGTAATTATTACCTTTGCTCTACATGATTTGAATGATTTCAATAAACATAGCATATTTAATCTTAACTGAACAAAAACAAATGTGATAAACTTAATTAGATAAAAGTTGATTCAATAGAAATAGATTTAATTTTTTTTTTTATCTAATGTTGTTGATATAAAGTGACACATTAATTAAATTAAAATAAAATTAACATTTAGTGATTTACAAGAACATAAAGTTGAAAATATGAAAATACGTAATAAGCCAAAGTGCTTGACAATGCAATGAATCCATCTTTATGAGAGTAAAAGTAAGTAAGTTCACCCTTTTCACGTTAAGTTTTGTCCATGCTATTTACTTTTCTATTCGCCATAATATACATACATATATATATATATATATTATCTTTAGAGTTACATTCGAGGTCAACCAAAACTAAATATTTATCTAAGCAAATGCTCAGGCAAAGGCAGAGTGTTTTTTCTCAAATTAAAATCTCTCTAAGAGCTTATTTTATTTTATTTTTATCTAATTTTAACACTTTGATTTGGAATATTTTGTAAGTTTTCTATTCATCTTTTGTAATCTTTTATAAATTAAAAAACGTTTATAGTTGGAATCTTTTATCATTAGTGCACATATTTTTCATAGTATCTTCATCTAATATCGATATATATTATTAGAACACAAAATTATCCACTCCAAATATTGCATATCCCTTTAAGCAACATTCTCAGTGCCCCAATTATTTGGTGGCATCTGGCATGGATTTTATTTTTTAACACTTAATTCTTGATAACAAGAAGCCATAAACGGCTGACCGCAAGCACAAATAAACAGTTTGAAAAATATAATAATGACTCTTTGATGGAGCATCGTTTGACCATACATGCTGACAATTGAAATAAAATATGGAGTTGTGTGTCTATCAACATATCAAAAAATTTATAATACCATCCTCTCGGGGAATTCGAGCAGGAAAATAACTCAAAAAAATTATGAGAACTGAAGAGTGAATTCTCAATCTACCACTACCAGCTGTAGAAATTAAACTCCGTTCACTTCCCCAACAATCAAGGAAGAAACAATGTGACGAGAAAATGGGGTGCTGCACACAGGGATCTCACTGCAAAGTATTGTATTGTATTGTATTCAATACATATATATTAGAAACCACGCCAATTAGTCACCTTTTCTGTTCACAGGAAATAAAGACTGCCGAGTTCTCATGAATCTTTAGAACTCCTACAAAATTACTTCTCCGTTGACATCCTCGTGATGTAGATATACAACTTTAAAGCTTGAAGAGCAACAAAAGCAACCGACACCACAAATGCAGGACTAACAGCTACCAGGGGCCAAAGCTTCTCCGACAAGCAACCCCTCAATGAAATGCTTGTTGAAATGGACAGCCGTGATGCATAAATTTTAGAGAAAAACTGACAATGGAAAAGCAATAGAGGTGCAAGAGGCAGCTGACAAGGCATCGTTGCTAAAAGCTGAAATGGGCACACCCCAGTCAATTGGCTTGCCTAATATTTATACAAGGCATGATAAACTTATGATAAAATGCCATCAAGTGTTATTGTCTTGATCATCCATTTCCTCAAGGATAACATATTTTGCAGCAACATTTGTGGTGGGGGATCCAGCCAAGCCGTCTTCACTTTTTTGACCCTTTTGCAATTTTTGGTATCTGAAGAAACACCAAAATTATAAAGCAAAAAAGGATGTATGATGGACTCAACAACACTGAAACAGAGATTAGGTTAACTACCGCTACACTAAGCAAAACTGAGAATATAGACATGAGAATTTGCAAGATCAAAAGAGTGTATATCTGGACATCCATTGCTTTGATGTTCACTAAGTTGATGCAGAATTCCAGTTTTCTTTAGTTTCAATATGTTTCTAAAATCAACTCAGTTGTGTTTTGCGCATATAGAGTTGGATTATCAACCATGCAAATTCACTGAGCACAATCAGATCCCCCCCACACCCCTCACCATCCTACTCACATTTCCTCCATTGCTATGAATTCGCCTGCCATCTCTGCAGCTATAGCAATCAATGCCTACCACCACAAACATCTTTTATCCTTGCCTTGCCAACATTGCCAGACTACTCTATATCACCAAGGCATCTGGTGGGTGTCATTGTCATCACCAGAGTATCACCACTACCATCATTTTTGCACCAACTCCTCTATCCCAGCCACCTCACCACCACTGCTCCTATTGCTGCCACATTAATGCTGTCTAATGCAATCACCAATACTGCCTCCACAACCAATATCCTCATCATCGCCACCCTATTTCAACTGTCTTAGAACCACAGCTATCACCACCACCACTGCTATAGCCATAGCCATAGCCACCTAAAGCTACCAACACCATTATTGTTGCCTAGCCAACATTGTCACCCCACTCTACGACCAAGGAACCACCACCACCCCTGTGATCATTGTCAAACCACCAGCTCTATTGAGGCCACCTCATCACCACCGGCCTTATCCTCACATCCTTACTGTCTTCACCTCTACCCAGAAATACCACCTCCAGCACCAATATCCCCACACTGCCACCTCATTGCCAGTGCCACAGTCAAAACCACAACCACCAGTGCTCTATCAATGACGCCACCATAATATCCAATCATCGAAAAAGATGGTCAATGATAATGGGACAATAATTCTTTAACATATTTCTGCATGGCCACAAAGCTAAGATCATGGCAATGACTAAATTATAATTATTTCAATGGGAAAAGAAATTGCAAATCTTAATCACAATTTTAATTATATATTTCTTAGACTTAAATTCAAATTTTCATGTTATTTTAGGCTATATTTCATATTTCTGTAAACAACTTCTGCTTGCTTAAAGTAAAAAAAAAAAAAAAAAAATTGCTCAAGCAACAAGATGTAACCCATCTCAAATCTATCAAAAAAGATGCAAACCATCTCAAGATAGCACCAATGACCAACTTACTTGTACCAATTGAATAAACCGACGCCAGCCATGATAGTGATAAGGCCAGCACCTTTTAGCCAGGTAAACTGATCGTGGAAGTAAAAGACAGCAACCTGCATGTCAATTGGATTACTGAGAAACAACATAACAAGTGGACTGCATCATCAACCTCCTCATTAACAAACACTTAGAAGAAGAAACAGTAATGATAAGATCATCAATTTTCAAAGCTGACAGAAAAAGATTATGATGATCATTTTAATTCAAGGTTCAAAGTGCAACGTTGATTACCAGAGCTAATGCTATATCAACAGGTTCACGCATGAGTGATTCTAACAATTTTAATAAATGATAGACTGGAAGTCAACTGGGCAAAACTGAAGTATAACAAGTATTCATGGGCCAGTTTTCTGGATAGCTAACAAGACAGATTATCAAGAGCACTCTCATACCAATATGGTTACAGCCTCCTTAACAACACCTGCTATTGTCACTGTCACAGCACTAGTTACAGAAACAAGAACATATTCGGTCAAAACCTGCAACACAGAGAACATGAACTTTAATGGAGCTTGGAACAAGGAGGGCCAGCCTGGTGATTGTATTCTAAGAATCACTTCAAGATTGAAGATGAAAAATCATAAGGAAATTGAGCAAAGATAGGTATGGAATCCCAAAAATATAAATAGGAGATAAAAAAAAAGGTCAGCCTAGATTCTTACCATGAAAAATGCAAGAGTTCCACCAAAAAGCATCAACAAGAGACTCCGGCCAACATGCCATGAACTATCAAAATAACTGCTTTTTTTAAATTCTTGCCATGGGTCAAATATAAGAGACAGAAGAGCAGTTATCAGTGCCATTACTGGAGCCACATGGCTCATCAATGTAAGTGGATTCTTCAAACCTGAAAGTGCCAAAAGAGGATATTTACTTTTATTGTTATCTAAAACAAAAAGGTGTAAAAAACCTAACTGAGAGAATCCAAGTTTTGACCAGGCTAATTAGATTTCACATTTTTTTCGGTTTTTGTCTTCTCCACTGCCAGCTTTAGCTTTTTAGAAACTAGAGTGCTCCCTTATAAACTTAGAGGAGATTGCTTACAACAATGCTGAACATGGAAAATGATCAAAATGCTCATTGGAATATTAATCAAGAGACTATTGAATGCTCTTGCAATTCACAGGGGTTAATTACACAAAAAGCTCGAACTTAGTTGCATGCTACAATTTAAAGTCTAAAGCTTGAAACATCAAACTCCAAACCATAGACTTTTCAAGTCATTTCAATCTAGGTCTCTCAATTTTCACTAATTTTTTAAATTTGAATTGAAAATTGACTTAATATTGGAATATAAACAACTTGAAAAGTTTATGTTTTGAATTGTAGTGCTTCAAATATCAAGCTTTAAGTTGTATATTGTAATACACAGACCTAGTCCTAATACCAGGGAGAGCACGGTGCAATCCTTAGATATACACTCCCTAGTGGTCATGATATGCAAAAATACCCATAAATGCCTTGCTTCTTACACTGAGGGAGAGACATCATCTTAATGTTAAGAATGCCAAAAACCTTGTCTGAGAAAACTGGGTCTCTCAGCACAAGATGAAGGCGAGACACAACATACTTTGCAAGATTGCAAAATAATCTATAAATTAAGCACTAAAATCTGTCAACCTTTTTGTCATTTGGAGCATGACTGGCTAGGGAAAATTTTTGAATTATGGGTAGTAACTAAAGGAAAATCAACACCAAATGAAAAATTCCAAATCTTATTAAGCAAAGTGGCAACATTGGTTATTATCTTTTTCTGTTTACACTTGCAATAGGCCCCTCCCACCTCGTCAATTAATGCATACATTTAATTAAATAAAAAGGAAAAGGACATCCTAGTGCATATGTTTATTACAACGAGGCTTTCCCTTCATTTAACTAACTAGAAAATCGTTACTTTTAGATCACATTATCAAAATTCAAATAGCATTAAAGAGTGCTAAAAATGGTGGGAAAATAAGGGCACCTACCATAGACTTCTTTCTTTACATCAGTTTTGAACCACCATATACAGGAAAATCAGGATCCGATCCAGGTTGCCAAGAATATGGGGAAAAAGAAAGGTAAGCACATCAAATTGTCAACTAAAAAGGAATTTCAAATAAACAAAGACAGAATCTAATCACACCTGCAAAAGAATTTGAGTCATGGACCACCGGAATCCAGACATAACAGCAGCAAGCATGACAAATACAAAGCCCCAAAGCTCAAATTCCGTCTCCTTTGCAACTGTGTCCAAAAGTTTTTAAGCATGGATACAAAAAGCCAATATGATGGAAGAAAAACTTATGAAACATAAGAGAAAATGTATGATATAGAAGCAACTAGGCTTTCCATTTAGAGAATTAAATGCATGATTATGAATTAACCAAGGTACAATTATTATTCAAGAGTAATCCAAAAAACACTTTACAAATCATAATGCATATGACAATGAGAGAGTTTTCTTGTGATATAAAAATGACACAGTTCCCTAATCAGTATCCTAATCAACAACCACTACATACAAATCTTGTAATAACTCCAATATACTCAGATAATAATTAATAATGCTGCATACCTGTCAACAAAATTCCAACAGAGATTATCATGATGATACCTGAAAGTTTAATGCTAGGAGACTCCAACCTACCAATAAAAAGATTGAAATAAGTGCAGAAATACCACAAGAAATAAATAACTGTAAATGTTGTGAACCGAAACAAGAATATAGGTAAAACTTAGAAACAGCTGATGAGACCGGTATAAAAAAAGAAGTAATTTTATGGGAAAAATTTTAGACATAATGAACTAAGCAGCATCACATAAAAAGTTAACATGTTGGAAACCATATTACAAAATAGGGAAAATCAGTGTACAGAATTTATAATGAGCTCCCAGAAGACCATAAAGACACCTAAGGTGACATACATGGCAAGTGGATCTTTCTAACATGCTTAAGAAATTCAGTGACACTCTTTTAATGCATTTTCATTAAAACAGTTATTTACCAACCAAATAATTTAGATTGAAAAATAAATGACATGTAAAGAAGCTATATACCACATGCAACTTTTATTTCAATCAAGTAGCTTGAAGAAAAAAGACCAGGTAAAACCATAATGTGCCCAGTGCCTTGCAAAATTTTATCAGTGAAAATAGCAATGTCTGTCATCATGACCAATATGCCAAAGAGGTCGATGGTATACATACACATAAATCTTCCTGGTTCTACTCCATTTCAATCCACTAGTTACAAATTCTGTTTAATTTTCTTTCCTTTTTCTTTTTCCAGAGGATGAGTAATGAGTTCATATAATTAGCTTCATGGTTTAAATTACTCTTTTGTCTTTTTCTGATTTAATGAAAAATATTTTCAACATCCTTTTGGAACCTCCCTGTCAACATCATTACTGTGAAAATATCATCAAAATCCAACAAATAATATAAAGCCTAAACGATAAATAACCTAGTGATGACAATACTCATGCCATAAGCTTAATGATTTTGGCATGCCAACACTATAAAAAATATCTTCCACAGAACAGAAAAAAGAGGAAGAAAATAACCTATCATACCTCTCACCATATAAGACAAGACCAAGAGAATCGGAAGGGCCTGTACTTATCTTCCATTTATTAATTTATTTTCTTTGAGGGAGAAAATAAACTTATCATAAAGGAAAAAAAATGAAAACAAAAGATGGAGCAAATATTCTAACTCAGAGTTGGACATATGCCATTATTAAATTAAGCAATGCCACCTGTCACCACATGATTCTGACTATTCTCAAAACATTTTTTCTTGTTAGGTAAGACAACCCATATGTTTTTTCTCTAGTCAAATGAAACTCCACGATCTGTTTTCATTTATTCTTCGTTTTGTTTTTGAAAAAATTATATTCTGAGTTCTCTTTTTGACCCATGGAAAAAAAAGTAACTTAGTGGGATTGTTGAACCTCCTTGACATGGAGATTTTCTGGACATATAACTCGATGCCTGTACAGCTCAAGAAAGGGAAGGGAAAGTCATCCACATGATAGCAAAAGCTCATTTGAGGTTCAATTTCATGAATATTTGATGGGATGCATTTGATAAAATGAGAACGAGATAAAGCAAGGTATTAGTTTTTCATTGCAGAAACATTTTAGGTTGTCCACACAATGGGAACTCTAGTAGAAAGATTGCATTCTATGAAACCTTTTAGAATATGAGTTGGAATGTATAGTTGGTGTACATCCTATGGAGAGTTAAGTAAAGCATCATGTTTTTTCTCCATAGTTATGAGGTACTTGTCCACCAAACAGTGCATAAATACCTTTATTATACAATAACGAATGACTCTATACAAGAGCATCGAATGGTCATGAAATAAAACAAAAGGTGAAACAGCATCAGTTACAACTCACAACCATTGAAGTGCTTATACCCACAATACATGATAAACAAAATTAGTGCCATAAAATTTACAAAAAATTAGATTATATAAAAGTACTAAAAAAAGAAAGTGCTTGACGATGAAAACAAAATAAATATACTTCATATTACCAACAAATCATAAAGTTTGAGAAACAAATAGATTTATTTTGAGAAACCAGATGACATCATATGATATGATAAAATGAGGATATCCATCTGGCTACAAAAGAAAGGTTATGGAATTGGAGAAATTAAACTGAAAGCAAGTTCACCTGAATGCAAAAGCAAATAGAAGGAGAAATATAGGTGACGCAGATTTACACTGCAAGGAAAAGAAAACACTTTAAATCAATAGGATAATTCAACAAAAAAATTGTGAGTCTCAGATTCTTTTAAAGGATAAAAGGAAAGACTTTTAGATGACTTTGCACATCCAATGAATTAAGATGATCTAACTCACCATGGTGGCAAATGTAACAGAGATAAAAACAAGGGATGCATTGCTTAGGTTAATATCCAATGCTGTTCCAACAGCAGTTGGTACAACTGTGAGAGGCAAAAATCCATATGTGGCATTAGTAGATAAAGAAGTTAACTAAACCAAGTAATTAAACCTGACAAACAGAAAGCAGTATAAGGATTGAATAGTAGAGAACGTTTAGATATTGCAAGAAGGGGAATAACAGATAGTAGATACTCTGTTATTTGGAACCATAAGCAGAATAGAAACTAGAAAGCTTTTCAATGGAAGGAAGAATTTCTCTTTATTAGGGTAGGTGGCTTCATACTTCATGTTTGAAACTTTGAAGCAAAATTCAATGCTTTCTGGATATAAAATTCATGACATATTTTGCTGACTTTCTGTGTCACAAGTTCTTTGGCAGATGTTATGACATCCCTTTGGGGGGCCTTAATTCTGCTTTAGTCATGTCATCTATCAAATGGTTTTTTTTTTTTTGGGGGGGGGGGGGGGGGGACAGAAACAGAAGAGAGATGAAGAAGTTTACATCAACCAAAAGTTTTATGCAGACACTGACCCTGCACTACCTCAAATGAAGCCATAACTCCCCAACTCCACCAAAAATACAAGAACTTAGCCTGTAGCCCATGTTCCCATTTACTTCTCAGAGCTCCCAGAAAAAGCATAGTAAAAACACTATTCGTGCAATATTTGATACCATGTGAAATGAAATTGATTTGTCAATTTAAAAGAATAGAGAAAAACAAGAATAAAGATAAGCAAAACATTAATAAAGAGAAGCTACCTCTCACAAAATAATCCCTCCAAGACATAGCAGCACTGGGTTGAAATCTGTGAGACCAATACCATGTGATTGTCCATGCCATGACCGCTTGCATTGCAAAGTGCATGGTATTCATCAATAAGGGGGCTGGGAATTTTCCCATATCATCCCCTAACAATGTTTTGTTGTACCTAACAACAAAATTATGAGAAAGAAGGCGAGACAGCATAGGCATCTACTCTACTCAACAGAAAACAGCATCAAGAACATAACTTGATGGAGGAAATTATGAACTTACAAAGTTAAAAATGTGCTGAAAGTGTACCAAACAAGTATGAAAAACAAAGTCTTTAAGACATCTGCAGCAGATATAGTGCTCTTGGAAGAAGTCGGCAGCTTCTCATGATTGGTAGAAAAGTTGGAGCCAGCAGCACCATTATTTAACGAACTTAGTTCGTTGGAAGACCCATATTCAACATCAAAGGGTACGTAATTGTCTTTTTCAATTCCTCCAACCTGTACACTGTTTTCATGAATGATGGTAGTACCATCATTCAAGTGCATATTTTCCATTTTTCCAGACTTGCCACTGTGTTGATATCTAGTGATGCGGTTTTCTGCCTTACCACCGTTATGATGGAAATCAGAGTCACTAAAAACTGCATCCGAGATCCGTTGATGCAGGAAACATGAAAGGCAATAGCCACACAACCAACCATTCAAAAAATAAAAAATAAAATCTGAATTCAGAAGGCCATCTTTTCAGACCTGATCAAGTCTTCTTCACTCCTCAAGATCCCAACACCCAAGACAAGTTTCATCTCTCTTCATCCTTGTTAAACAAAAACATACAAACCCCACGAAAACAGATTCAAAATGTCAACAGATTGAAACAAGGGGAAGGAAGATTTCACAGCAAAATTATTCACATTGGGCCAACAAAAACATAAATAAATCAACCAACAATGTTTTGAAGAAAATAAAAAAATAAATCAAAGGAGAAATTCAGAGAGACGAGTACCTGTATGGAGAACTGAATGAGTAGTTGATATTTGCAATTTTTTTCTTTTCTTCTTTTTCCCTCAAAAATCTATGGAATTTGACCTATAACTAAGAGTAATCTCAAGAATTAATTAATCTAATATTGGATTGGATGAGAGAGAGAGAGAGAGAGAGAGAGGGTTGGTAGTCGCATCGCATGGAATGGAAGTTGAAGATCTGAAATCTGTTAAGCCGTTGCCATCGCTCTTCCAAGACTATCGTCTGCTTCTTTCGCCTTTGCCGTGAGACTTAAGAGAAAGGGCGGCAGCTTCCTCTAGCTAATTGCATTATTTCTACAAACACCAAATAAAATTAAAATAATAAAATAAATAATATATATTATCGGTTGTCCGAAATCACCCGAGTGCATTTTAAATTTTACTTCAATTTGATAATTATCGTATAGATTTGGATGCATTTAGTAGCTAAATTGAATAACATAAAATATAATAATATAATATATTATAGTATATTATAAATTAATTTATTATACTAAATACCACTTAATAATATAAATAATTAGGTAATATAATATCCTAAAATACTTTTATCATCGTTATAATGTAATTATTTATTTTTATTTTATTATTATAAATAAATAAAATTTAATATTAAAATTATCTTATATTTAAATTTTGTTTAAAATATATGTAAGTATATATTATAGAAAATGAGAAAAAAAAATAGTAAAACACTTATATAATAGTTTTTATTTAATTTGAAAAATATTTTGGTATTTGAGTTAAATTTAAATTTTATTAATAAATTATTATGATTAGTAGTATTTGATATTAATTTAAAAATTAATTTTTATTTTTTTAAGTATTTTAATATAATTGATATTTTAATATATATTTAATAAATTCAATTACAATTTAACATATATTATAATTCATATTTTTAAACACACACATATAATTTGTGTAATACAAATACTTATAATTAAAAAATAAAAAAATAATTAAAATTTTTTATTTTAATTTTTTTAGAGAGAAAAATATTTTTGAATTTACTTTTTTTTACAAAGAAAAATATTTTTTATTTTTTTTTATTTTTTCTTAAAAAATAAAAAATGTATTTTTAAATTTATTTTTATTTCTTTTATTTAAATAAATATATAAGAAAACAATATATTTATCAATAAATGTGATAGATTTGCACATTTTTTTTAAGAAAAAAAGAAAAAGTAATTTTCAAATTTGCTATTAATTTTCAAAAATAAAAAAGAACAACTCTTAATTTTTTTAAAATATTTATAATTTAAATATCTTTTTATTTTTTAAATAAAACATAAAAAATTAATAAATATAATAAACTTATATATCACATAAATTTAATACTAATTATATAAAATATTTTTAAAAGCTATTTATGTATGTCTAAATTATATAAATTAATTTACAAAAGTGTAACTATTAATTGTAATTAATAAGAAAAATTATAATGATTTTTAGTATAATGCATTCTCTTTCTCTCTTTTCTTCTATTAATCTCTTTTTATCTTAGAAACTCTCTTCTCATTTTCATTTTTTTCCCTCGTATATGTATTGCTTTCTAATATTTCTTTTTTTTCTTTTTCTTTTATTTATATCTTTATTTTTCATTTATCTCTTTTCCCTTTTTCTCTATCTTGATTTCTTTTGCTTTTATGTATCTTTTTCTCTTTTTATATCTCTCTTCATCTCTCACCCTCTTTCTTTGTTAAATTTTTATATTTCTTTTATATTTTTTCTTTTCCTTTCAATTTCTCTCACTTTCTTTATTTTGTCTCTTTAGTTCTCTTATTAGTTTTTTTTCTCTTTCAATTCTATTTTCATATTCCATTAATCCATGTCTCTTTCCTACACACACGCACTCTCTCTAATTTCTTTACCTTTCACTCCTTATTTTTTTTAAGATCAATCTTCCACTCTTTATCTTCTATTTCTTTTTGTGTATTTCTTTTAATTTTATTTTTATCTTAAATTTCTCCTTTTATCTTTTTTTTTTCCTCTATCTCTCTCTTTAATTTATCTTTGCTTCTTGTTTTTAACTTTCTCTATCTCTCCTTCTTTTATCTCTCTCTATCTAACTCTTATAATAAGAAATAGAGAAAAAAAAGGGAAAGATGAAAGAGAGATAAAGATAAATAAGAGAGAGACAAAAAAAGGAAGAGAGACATATAAAGAGATAGAGTTGAAGATATAAAGAGAGAAAAAGGGGAAGAAATATGAAGATAAAAGTGAGATATAGATTGAGAAAGAGGAAAAGAGATGGAAAAGAGAGAGAATTGAAGATAAAGGGAGAGTAATAAAGAGCAGGAGACATAAAGAGCGAGATGAAAAAGAGATAAAGAGAGGGGAGAAAGAGATGAAGTGTAGCAAAGATGGTGGCAATTATAATAATGAGGAATGATGAGGGATAATCGATAATGGTGGTTGAAGTAGAGTTAATGGCAATAGTGAAAGCAATGATGGTATTAATAGGAGTAATAATGAGTGTAAAACAAAAATTTTAGGATAATATTATATATTTTATATAAATGATATTTTGGAAATTAGATTTATCTTATGATATAGGATACTCTAGCTTATAAATATATGTGAGTTAACACTGATACATAAACAATGGATTAATGAGACAACATTGATCCATAAAGATGAGATAATAATCTCATATTATACTATATAAATGATTTACCAAATATAAGACATGATGAGATAACACTTATCTATTTTATATTATCTCATTATATCTTATTTACGAAATGCATTTAACAAAGTTTATTCAATTTTTTTGTAAGAATAATAAACAAATTGCATTTCAACCTAAGTTGCCAAAATTTTTTTCTCACAGTATCAAGCCAATACTAACTTAAGGAGAAAAAGAAAATTATATATTTTGATTCAATTTAACAACTTTATAAAAATTGATGATCTGTGAAGCTTTATTATTCAATTACTCTGAAATTAGATCAAATAAATACATTATTTATGGAATATTCATAAACACTTAATGAATATTGTTTCTACCATATAGTTGAGCAAAGGAGTTTGTCTTAAACTTGTTACCTATCTAAAAAGAGAGTTTGTTCTCTAATAAAGAAATTAGAGCTACGTAACTTAAAAAGGTTTCATACCCATTATATGACATTTAGATGGAACTTGAGTTAGCAGTTCATCTATTGAATACAAGACTTAAAACTCAAGAACACAAGAAGCTTTATACATATGGTATAAATTAAATAATGATGTGATGTATTATTTATTTAGGATGAGTCTATTAGTTATAAAAAAACAATGTGACATTAATTTCGATAAATGACTTAAAGATGTAAAATCTAAGATAGACTATATGTACATCAAACTCACTAAGAGAAAGATATAAATATAAGAAAATAATGTCTTTACTAAGTATAGACTTTGGTTGATTCACTTTAAGGGATCAAACTCATTAGGTGTAATTATGCCTTTAAGAGAAAGATGAACATAAATGGTTATGCTAATGACTAAGGTTATAAACAAAGTCAAATGATTGATTGTAATGAAACCTTTTCACTTATAGCTATGCTTAAGTCCATAATGATTTTATTTGTCATTGCTGCAACTTTTTACTAAACTTGAACATCTCTATTGATAAAAGAATCAAAACATTATATTTTATAAAAAAAATGGGTGAATCTTTTGTATTTACAAAAAGGTTAGTAAAAACATGTTATTTTTCTACTATTATATATATATGACATATTGCTAATAAAAAAGAATATTACATTATTCCAGTCCATTAAAGTAAACTAAGAATATTCTCCTTAAAGGATATGGGAGAAGCATCTTCTATTTTGGAAAAAGATTTATAAGAAAGATATAAATGGTTGAGATTTATAGAGATAATTCTAAAAGGTTATCTTTAGTTATTCCTAGCAAATTACAAATTGCTAAAGTTGTTTAGAATAAAAGAATTTAAGGAGAGATTCTTGCCCACATTGCTTAATATAATTCTCTCCAGGGACATGTGTCTTAATATTAAAATTTTGAGCACAAGAAAAACTTGTCATTTTCAATGATATCAATTGATATATATATATATATATATATATATATATATATATATGTATGTATGTATGTATGTATACCTTAATTAAGGAAAGATCTATAGATCTAAGATTTTAAAGATCATTCATAAAGATCATAAATCTTAACTAAAGATCTTTTTGCTATAATAGATAAATCTCTAATTTATCCGATAGATAATCTCAACAAATCCATGTCCAAGTTCAATTAAATGGACTAATAACTACAACAAGTAATTTAAAAGAATAATTATAAACATATCAAAGATTATATTTTAGCATACACCCTTTCAACACTCCCTTTTAAGTTAGAGCATAGATATCAATCATGTCTAACTTGTGATAGATAAATATAAACTAAACATCATTAAGCACTTTGGTGTAAACATCTGCTGATTGACTTTTAGTCTTCACATGTGGCAAAAAAGTTGTGTCATCCTTTAGCCATTTACACACCATATGACAATCTAATTCTAGTTTATTCATGATATACTTGGTTGTTTGCTATGTGAATAACACATTTACTTTCACACCATAAATGAGATGAATCTATATATGCAAAACCAAGTTTTTAAAATAAATTTCATAAAGTGAAAGGACTATCACCCTACAATTTTTCTTAGCACTAAATCTAATTATAACATTTTACTTCTTGTTTTTTTATGATACCAAATTATCTTTAACAAATACACAATACCCAGTGGTTTATCTCTTTAATCAAAGAATACTTATGATTATAATAAAAAAGCCTCTTACCAAATGCTTTCTTTTGATACTAGAGAATATAAACAACATCTTCCTAACCATAAATTGGCTTACTATCCTAACTACAAAAAAGAGGTCTAATCATGTAAATGTCAAATAGATCAACTTCTCAACAAACCTTTAGTATTGTTATGGATCATCACAAACCTTTTGATGAATGATCCTTTTTTATGACAAAGAAGCAAAAAAAAAAAAAAGGTGGAAAAATATTATGTAGAATTATTAATATGTAAAAGTGCTAACCTTAACAGATAAAGTAGATAATATAGAGAACAATTATCAAGAAATGTAACAAAGTAGTGAAAACTTAGGTAACAATGATTAAAGACAGACTATAAACATTAGAGTGAACAATCTCAAATGGAGTATAAGCTCATTTATTGGTTTTAGCCATATAAGAAACATGGTGGTGTTTTGCAAATTAATATGACTCACAAAGTAAATAAAAAAAATAAAAATAAAACTCATAATAGGGAAACAAGTTCTTGATGACTAATAAAAAAGGATGACCATGGCGACAATGAATATCAAATGGTGTAAAAGATACCTTAAAACAAGTAATCGGAGCATTATGCAACACATAAAGGACTTCAGACATACTAACCCTATTAATCATCTTTTGTGTTGCATGATATTGAAAGAAATAATAAGTAGCAAAAATATGAGATGTAGTAATTTAATTAACAAGTAATTTGATTAATAATAGATAAAGGTAGGAAAAATGTAGGAAGAGTTGTGTTAGTCCTTTATACAATAGTAAGGGGTCTATTTGTCACAATAACAGGGGGCAAACTAAGGGAGGGGTGATAAGGAGATAACATACCTACAATGCTAGTCATTTGATAAAAGGCTTTGAAATTAATTGCCCAAAAGCATGAGAGCATAGATACATGAATGGTAGGGCTACTTGTTTGACTAAAAGTAATGATAAAAAGACAATTGACTATCCACTAAACAAATATTGCATATATTTCTAGTGATGCTCCTTGAGACTCATCATAGTTAGTTTATTCTCATTCTATTGTTGAGCAAGGGTAAACTTTAATGAAGAATAGTTCGGACTATAGAGTAAAAGTTCACTATTAATAGAAGTAACAAACTTCTCATTCCATTATTACTAGTTAATGGCTTCCCATCCAACAACTAGCAAAACTTTTTCAAGTGTTCAAACTTCCAACAATGGTCACAAATTCTTTTCTTACTATATACATGACTACCACACTATTCACAACCTACTAATTGAGGTAGGGTTGCAAGAGTTGTATTATTTGTGGCTGAGGTATTAAGTGTTGTCATATCTTCTAATTACTATGAGTAACCTTTACAAAGGCTTCAATAAAAGTCAAAACCTAACTTGATAAAACCTATGAACGAATAATAGGATATTTAGACTTATACTAGAGGAAAGAAATGAATATTCAATTGCTCTTATTGTGCCAACATCTCATTAAGATTACTTGTAACATATATGAAACTATTCAATTGCTAAAAAAGTATTTTGAAGTAAGTGAAGTGATTAACTTATTATTCCAAATGACATGATTCACTTAATATAACATAAACATGAGACAATTCATTTTTCTCCCATAAATAGCCATATGATATTCCTATAATTTCTTAACAAAATTTGTATAAGTCATAATAATAGTCACTAGTAGCTTTATTGAGTTCAGAATTTACTTATATAATTTATCATCTTGTTATCAATTATAGTACTTATTTGGTTTTGTTAAACTATATAAAGGGTTTGCTTCTAAATGATGTAATTTACTCTAATTACATAGCATGCCTTAATTATGTAGCATGTGATACACTATTTTCCTCCATTAGGGCTAATTATTGTAATTCAAAAAGTTGATTTGTAATTTTACTAAAATAAAAAACTTTAAAAATCACTAGTTGACCAATCTTAAATTTCTCAATTATCTTAGGTCACTTAACGACAAATTAAAAGTCTAAGTGATACTTATAGCAACATGATATCAAAAACTAAAGCTACTATCTCATGAAACATAGAAAAGGTAAGGGAATAGCCTTTTTTGTGGAATGAAAAAACTATTCTTGTATTTCCAAATAGTCAATTAATAGGTTGAAAGTTAAATTCTCACTATATACCTTTGTTGAACTTACAAATTTAGCCTAAAATTATAAAATTTGGTTTTAAGGAAGGTAACCCCTTTAATTCATAACATTATATTATAAGGAGAGAAACATAACAAGAGTGAGAATGAGAACGTAAAAAGGAAAATGACCAATGTCTATGGTAGATTAGGTATCTCTATAGCTTTGACAATATGTTAGAATTCAAAGTATAGGAAGAACTTGTCACTTTTATCGATATCAATTTAATTTTTTTTATATAAATAAAGGATATTTCCTAATGAAGGAAAGATCTAAACATTTAAGATCCTAAAGATCATTTACAAAGATAATTGATCTTAACTAAATATCTTTCTACCATAATTTATAGATTTATAAGTTATTCGACAGATAATCTAAGTAAGCTAATGTCTGAGTCCAATCAAATGCACTAATAGTTGTAAGAGGAGATCTAGAAGAATATTTACAAAGAACTTAAAGATTATATATTTAGCACATACCTTCTCAACAATAATGATACAAAATTGAGAAAGATACAACAAATAAAATCTATTATGCATGTAACATTATATAAATGGATAGACGTATCTAATAAACAAATAAAAACTAATCCCAATAAGGGTCATTAGATAATAGTGAAAAACATTCTTATGTACTTGAAAAGTATTAAAGATGTTTTCTAGTTGATGGAAAAGTTGAACTCTCACTAAAATGATAATTCAACTTATTTAGATAATAAGTTCCAATCTGTTAAGGATAATTAAAAGTCACAATATGGATGAAGTTTTACTTTGCTAAATAATGAGATCATAAGTTAGAAAAGTTCTTAACTTAAAATAATCGTTGTATTTTAACACATCTTTGCACAAGATGTAATGAAATAGGTAATTTTGGATCAAAAAGTTTAATATTGAACTTAATAAGGTCTTATGCATTGTTGAGCCAATAATTATGTACTGTGATAAAAATAAAGTCATTTTATGAGGAACCTAAGCCTCATGAATGATATATTTATATGTTTAAATGATTCCTTCTCATCATAAGAATCATAAAATGGAATGATGCGAAGATAAAAAAAGTGCTCGATTAAGAGAATTTGACAAATCCTAATACTAAGCTTTTGTTCCAATAAAAACATCATCATCACATTAAGGGATATAGTATATGATACATAGACAATTGGTTATAATGTAAGTGAGAGATTTTTAGTGTATACTTTAATAGTTAAGTGATGGTTATTATTTTGAATACATATTTAATATTTCATGTATATAATTAATCAATTAAAGATATTTTCATATTTAGTATTATTTATATACATGATATGATCATTAATAAACTATAAAGATAAAGTTCATAGAGTAAATATACTTTGTAAAAGTAGTTATGATGATATCATAATTATGATATATCTATCGTATTAAAGTATTGCTCTTAAATATTACTAATTAATATACTATCAAGATAGGACACTCATAAAGTTATGAAATTGACATATGTTATATTGCCTTCTTATAAAAAAGGGTCAATTTTTTAAATTGAAGTATGAAGATACTTGAATGAATTTATAGGTGATTTTTAGTTGAACAATTTTATTAAATTAACCTATTATGAAAACTCCCAAATGAAAAATTAATTGTGTGTATAAGAAATTTCTCATATGACACTCATGTAAGTAACCCTTAGATTTGAGATAATCAAGGTATCTTATATTGGAATTGGTATGATTAATCTCTCTTTTGGGTTATCCTAATCAAGTATCAATCATAAGGTTAAACACTAGACATATTTTAAAATATGTGGAAAAAATTGGGTAACCAATAAAGAATTCATCAGCATAAAGTAATTATTAGAGATTGTTCCATTTAACCCTAATAAGTATCAATTCAAGAAATCTTTATGCAAGTTGGAATGATGACTTATGAGGCATTATGATATCATTCATGGAATAAAAAAATATATAAATGTTTGAAAATTAATATAATTAGATAATATAAAATAGACACTAATTTTATACTTTATGATTAATTAGAGTATTAATATGATGAAATGATTGTATTACACTGAAATATTGTACATTAAAGGAATTGGTCAAACCACTTTGACCTTTCTAACATTTAGCTTGTTATAATACATGACTAGACGTTAATTTTGATTTATGATTATAAATTAATTTATTAGATAATTAACGATAAATTAAAAGGATTTCGTTTATCCAATGTTTTCACTTTATAATTCATATTTATTGCTAAAATTTTAAAATCCTAAAGGGTCACACACATAAGGATAATTGAGAAAATATAAAATAAAAATAAAAATAAAATTACACTTAATTAAAATTTTTAGGAAAGTTTTGGAATAAAATATATGATATTTGAAAATACAAAACTATATTACAAATTTACTAAATATTGATACAAGTCTCCTTTAATAAGATTGAAGAGTCAAAATCCCTACAAATAGTTCTCTATTTGGCCAACTATTATATACGTAGCATTTTAGGTTTACTAACCTATCTCTCCCTTTATCCTTGAAAGGGTTTTATACTTTGAGAGTTGTTTTTTTGTTGTTTGTGTGGATTACCATTAGAGATTAGATGTATAGACAAAGTGGTTTACTACTATTGGTTGATAGGTTCAAAAGAGATAAAGAATTACATATTACCTTGACAATAATTTTGTCTTCTAAACTAAGCAATATATATAATTACACACAATTAATCTGCTTTTAGGAATCAAATTTTGAATTTTTGTTTTCATTGCATATTTATTAAATAAATATCTCTATGATTAAAGTAAGTGTAAAATAAAAATAAAATTTTTTTAAATATAACTTTTATTACTAGTACCTTAAACACTTTTTCTCCTTTTAAAGAGTGTACAATAATATATATGGATTCTTATATTGGACTTTCTCTTACTACCACTATATATACATTTTTTGCATTTTTTAGGGAGAACGTAGGAATTAGTTATGCCATAGAGGTGTTTGTGAAAAGGAAAGTTAACAATTATTTGAACCTAGCTTTCACCTACTTGCTTTTTATCTATTTTTCACCTTTTTTAAGCCCTTTTTTCCCTCGTTGAGTGCCTTTTTTTCTAGTAACTTTGGCTTGTTGTTAATCAGTTTGTCACTATATTGTACTTAAAGTGCCATTTATTTTTTGTCAAGCACCTTTGTTGATTATTCAACCATTTTTATGTGCTTGGGATTTATGAGCTAAGGAGAACTAAAGAGAGAGATACTTTTAAAAGATGGACCTTAGACAATCTTGGCCCAAAGTTTATTAATGTAATGAACTTGTGGAATATGGGTTGCTGGAACTTAGTGGCATGTTGGCTAAATCTCTTTTTTTCGCTGCCTTGGATAAAATTTAAAGAGATTGGGCTTTTAGAAGAACAACTATGTTGTTGCCTTGTATATGAATTATTATAGTCCATGCATTAATTTTTTTGGACCATGGACATGCTCTAATTTTTAAGGATGTAACTAATGTATTGGGTTTGAAGCTTTAAAGATAATATCATATGCTCTTAGACTTTGAGGCTTACTTTTCATTATTGATTTATAATAGGTTGTATATTTGTTATGGGGCTTAGAGTATTATATTTTTATTTTTTATTTTCTATTTCAATTTATATTTATTTTTCTTTATTTTCCCTTCTTTTTTTTTTTTACTTTTCTTTTGCATCCAAGTTTAAATCTAAATTAATTGTGAACCCACCATATGCCTTAGAGAGAGTGAATAACACCTAATATCTTAATTAGGTTAGACAAAATAAAGGTATAACAAACATATAACCAACTTTCACTTTCAAACAATAACAAGTATAAATCATTGGCTAAATTTGTTCAAAAAAAGTTGGTGCTATTATTAGGATGACATTGCAAGTAGCTGCAACCTTTTTTATTGACTATTTTTTGATTCTTATGTACTATTAGTGGAGAAAATTTGCTAGGACTAATTTGCAAAAACTAGTACCTAAGTTAGATTTAGTTTGGCCAATCTAGTTCTAAACTTGATTTTGCCTTTATTTGGAGCTACTTTTCCATTAACTTCCTTATAAACACATGTCAATCAACTAATCTTGTAATTAGCATGGAGCTCGTTGTTAATAACTCCTTTTTTTTTATTGTCTCTTAACAACCTTAATTAACAAAATTTAAAAAAAATCTTTTGAATGTTTAAGCCATGAGAACTCATGTAACAAAAAATGAGGGACAAAGTACAAAATTCATTACGTAATTTATCTCTTATTTTCATTTTCATCATTACATTTAAATTTGTTACAATTATTTTACTTAACTTTAATTATATTTCCTTTCAAATATAATTAATATGAGTTTAAATTTTATATATTTCATGCTTCAAAAATTACATTTAAATGTATTTAAATTATGTTAATTACATATGTTTAATTAACAAATAATATGACATTACCCAACCTACCATTTATTACTTAGCTTTATGTTTTGGTCAACATGTGTATCATATTTGTTGAATTTCTTTGACAAGCTATGTGTATAGTGACCTTGCCAATATGAAGGTTAGTGGTGATAGCCCATAGGAGCACTGTTGACCAGTGTAAACCTTAAGAAAATATCAACTCAATAGGTTAACCTTCGTGGCCAACCATTTTGCATAACACATTATGACAATGGTAAAGTAAGCAAATGAATGCATAATATTTGAAAGTAAATAGTAGTATTTTAAACATGTGCACTCATCTAACTATTACAAAATTTTTCATTCATGAATACAGAATTCACTAGTTAGCATAATTATTCTAAACTCCTTATTTTAATTCCAATAACTAGTTCAAAATAAATTACTAATATTCATTTTTGTAAAAACTAAATTTTTGTCGACTTACTTTATCAATAGGTATGTTTTCATTATAAAACCTAACATTCTTGTTTATCATTGTAAACGAAAAAGACATCACCATTATATTTTTATTAATAGTGTGAAATAAAATATATATTTATATAATTACAAATTATTTTACACTTTTTATTAAATAAAATGTAATAATAATATATATATTTTTGAATATTTCATTATGTTAATGCTTTTAAATCAAATAGGCCTCCAAAAGAAAAAAAAAGTAGAAAAAAAATAGAAATATTCTCGAAAAGATTCTCTTAACATTATTATGGATAATAATAATAACAAAGACATGTTTGCAAACCTTATGGACTTTTTCTTTATCATTAGTAGTTTTCACCATTTTATGGTAGCTCAAACTAATGTCTTATTTGATTGATCGCACAATATTTAGAGAGAAACAAGAACAATTAAGTTTAATGAGAAGTTTATTGTCAATCATAATGAAGCCGAAGAGAATCAAAGTGTCCAAAGAATTGTTTTCTTAATTTCATCAAGCAATTTATTGATAACTACCATGAATGGCTATTTGAAAACTTAGTCTTGCATGTTCAAATCCACAAAAGTTTCTCTTACATGTACTTAGTCTTGCATGTTCAAAGCTACAAGAGTTTCTCTTACATGTACAAGATTGTCATTTTTTATACTTCAAGGAATGTGAGGGAGTTGGGTTAAGATTGTTTTTATCTTACATAGAGTGAAATTTTCATTAATATAAGCATTTACCAATATTCAAATTTCTTTTGCATATGTACCAACGTTAGGGGATTGAGTCATTAAAGTTGTTTTCATACTACTTTGATGTTCATAAGTTCACTAATTTTAATGCATTCAAGAGCTTTTCTTTGAGTTGTTAAGTTGAAAAATAGATGATACAATCTAAGTGGTAGGGATTGATAATGTAAAGGCATTATAACTATAAATGTGAGGATATTTATAAAGTGGTGAACTTGTAATGTGTGGTGATATTGTTGTAGAAAGAGAGTAAAGTTATTAGTTAAGGGATTTATTATTGGAATTAGAAAAATGCAATAGAATATAAGTAAATGAATTTGCATAGTATGCTAGTTTGTATGCTATAAGTGCATAAAATGTAGAAATATTCCAATAAAATGTTGTTATTTTTCAGTATTTAAGGGAACAACATTAGTAGAATGTTAACATTTAAGTTTATAGGATTCTTATTTTATTACTTTCGATTTACAATGATCTTTTAATATATATATATATATATATAATGGGGTTAATTATGATTTCTCGTTATTGTTGACATTGGAAGCCCTGTATGATTATGTTATATCATCTTCCCTTGAATTCAATTTTTTTGTTCAAAAAAGGTAAGAATTAGAATTATTACTCTTTTTTTTTTTTTTTGGTTAACCATGTCTTTAACCTATTTCTATCTATACTTGACCAATATGAACATTTAATGTTAAAACATTAGTAGTTGCTATCATTGAAACCTTATGCCATATCTAACTTATAAATGCATTTGTGTGGACATGAAGTATGCCATCATAACTAGAATTTAATTTAATTTAAGCATGTTTATTGGTGTCATTTTCCTTTATAGTTGATTATAATTATTATTAAAGAACATTGTTAAAGGGGGCCATGTAGCAATTAGTTTGATATTTAAGGCATTTGAGGTAAGAATTGGTTTAGAGACGTGAATGTGATTGCATAACACATTTATAGTAGACAATCACATAAGATGATGAATTATGTAAAGGTAGGAGGTAAATGTGGAGTTAGGAGTCTAATTTTTTAAAAAGGATTAATTGAATAAATTAAAAAGAATATAAACAACTAAGTTGTATAGCCTTATGTCATGCAATTTATACCTTCATAGAATATATAAAAACCTTAGTAGATTATTATTTTATATATAAATAAAATTTTTCTTAAGATAATGAGATAGGAAAATTAGAGCATCATTTTGTGGATGTCATTAAAAATGTAGGTTCCTTTGCTATACATGTCTTATATCTAATTTACAAATGCCTAATAAAGAAAAAAAAAGGTACTATGATGTTGATTGTTTATGGTTGTGATAGTTTTGCATGATAATAACTTGTGTAATATTGTTTTTGCGCAGTTGGCATTCAATCATGGATTATGTGGCAAACAATGTAGAGTGTAGTAACTAAGGTAGAGTGGAGTAACTAAGTGTTAGAATGACATTAAATGTGTTTTGATGATAAAAGAACATTAAATGTCATTAATGTGTTTGTTTAAGTATGATTAGTGGAAAGATTAAATCACACAAACACATAAGTATGAAAAGAAGCAACACAAGAGGAAAAGTAAGCCAACTATCAATCAACTTCTAAAAGCTGTTATACTTAATGCAAAATGAATTAGATAATGAGCCATACATGTTTAGAAAGATAGATATATTTAGCTTTCAATTCCATCAATAATGCATTAATTGAAGAGGTACGAAGGAAGATATAAACCAGATATTAGAGTGTGTCAAAGCTATTAGGCTAGATTGCATTAATCAACTTCCAAAAGACGATACATTTGAAGTTGAATTAGATGATGAACATACATGTTTGTAAAGATATTGTAGTCTCATTTCCAATGAAAAAGACAACATATGATTTAAAGGAAGTATGAGCTATCAAGTTAAAAAGAAAGAAAGAATTTGAATGAGATTATGACACAAAGGAAATAAGTTTAAATTTCAATAAGATCATGGAAGACAATATGAAAAAAATTATGAAAAAGAAAACATATGTTTTTTAATGATATTGTGTAAAAAAAAAGGGAAAGAAATTGATTACAAAAGGAAAGACTTGAAAATGCTAAAAAGTTCAGGAGTTTTATGGTAGACCAAATGGGGAAAAGAGTTTTACGTTGATAATTGAAAAGTTACATAGATTTTGGGTCGATTGATTAGACAAATAGGTCAACTAAACATTTTGCAATGATTAATTGATGTGACAAAAGTGTAGAAGTTGAAAAGTTCCAGCAAGTTTGGATCGGTTAATTGAAGCTACCTAATAATCAATCGATGCTTCATATATAAAATTTCCATATTTAATTCATATTGTGATTTACTTTTTATATGAAAATATATGTTTAATCATAATGACTAATACAACCTTAATATCTATAAATTGATGTTTATAAATAAGGCTAAGTACTTTAAACACCTTGATAAAAAAATATATAGAAAACACATAGTCTTGTGAAGAGACAAATATTCTAATTTTGTAAGAAAGCTTTATAAACTTTTATATTCAAGGTCAAGTGACCAAGTAGTGATTGGTAAACATGCACCAAATCAATAAGCATAGTGTTTAGTGAGTTTTGCACTGAATTAACAAGCAAAGTTATTAGTGAGTTTGACATCAGATCAACAAGTTGAGCTGTGATAGTGGATCAAGAACTCTCAAGGTGGTAACTTTAAGGAGATGATGTAAGCTTAAAGAATAGTTAAACTTCTATAATACATTATGTTTAATTTCTCTTCCCTTATCTCTTTACTTTCAATTATTTATATTCTTTTTTTATTCATTATTGGTTATCTTGTTATTATTTTTTGGAGTTAAAATTGAATATAAGTTGAACATTTAAATTGAATAAATTCGATTCACCCCCTTTTAAATGCCTCAAGGACTAATAGGAACTATTTAAGATCTATTTGTTTTGGCATTACCAAGCAAGGGTTACAAAAAGATGAGCTAATAGGGGAACTATGGTGGCAAAATATTATGTGTACGAAAAACTGGGATCATAAGGTAAGGAAAAGTAATATTTTATCGAATAAAATTATTGTAAGGTTAGGTTGTAAAGCTCATTTTTGTTTAAAAGCCTGAGATGGCTATTTAATAAAAGATTGAAAAAGAGCTTTAATTGAATTTTAAGTCTAGTCATACTCAAATATCTTATTTAACGGTATAACTTTCTCAAGTTTACATAAATATTATTTTATAATGGGTCAAAAACAATTACTTTATACCATCTATTATGATGTTAAAAAAGTGGTGGTGAAAAGGATGAAAATCTCTTTGGAGATTATGGAAATGGTTATAGTGTGTGGTTTGAAGACAATGCATGTAAAGTATGATGCTGACTTCAATGTAGAAACAAATGAAGTCAATTGCAATTGTCAATTATTTGCCTTTTATAAGATATTGTGCTTGCATGCTTTTAAAGTGTTAATTGTTAATGATGTAGAGGTTATCATCAAGAGGTATATATTATGATGCTAGCAAAATAATAAGGGTTAATGTCATATCAAGATCTTGGTTGGCATGAAAGAGTAAGAAAATATTTTATATTCCTTTATTAACCTTACTATTGAAATTTTGGAAACGTCTAAATTTTATTTAAATAACCTTGAATATCATTATAAATAGTTAAGGAATTAAGTTACCAACTATAACAATGTGGAAATGGAGATTATTACCATTGAGAATAATGTGGGCATCAATGAAGATGGTGAATGTAATGTTAAGCAAGGTACCTGATACAAATATCTAACTGCTATGAAACAAATAGGTCATCCTAAATCAAGAAGGATGGAATCCACATTAATGAAAGTAAAAGGTAAAAAACTTATAACTAGAAGTTAGTCATAATTGGTGACCAATTGTGTGCCAACACTAGCATGATACTCAGTCACAGCATTACTTTAAGTTATATTGAAAATTTAAATAATAGTAATATTATTTATTGAAAGAAGCTTTATTGACACAATATTAATATTTATATTTATAATTTGCTAAAATGTAGGTAAACTAAAGGCAACTTGAGTAGCACAACTTGTCTTTTTTAGCCTTTTGGGTTGGAAGTCTGGCAGGCCATGTCATACTAGTGAGAAGTCTACATATATTAAGGAATTAATGTGAACTAATACTAAATGCATAAAGGGTGTGGTCTACTATGTGTAATGTTGTTTTAGTACATGCTTAAGTTGCATAATGGGTTGGTAGGTCATACATGCTTTTTATAAGATGGATTTTGTGTGTAAAATCACATTATTAGATTATAGTGATTGTCTTCTAATATTTCTTATCAATTACCATAACATTATCTCCTCAAATTATTTAATCTCATCTTAAGGGTTGTGTTAAGTTCTCATAAAGTGTATGTATCTAGATAAACAACTAGTATTGTTATATTAGTTAAGTTATTATCATTAGTTTAGGAATGGTCATAAAGGCCATCAGGTTTCCTTGAAAATCTTTTTTACTGTTGGCAATAATAGTTATAATCAACCTGTTTATGTTGTAAGTATGACTTTGCTCAATTGTATCGCGTCACGAAAGAATGATGTTATTACTACTCCTTAGAAAGTTGGTGTCTTTATATCATGTTAATTTATGGCATGTGGGAAAGGAATTGGATAATTGCATATTTCCTTATTGTTTGCATTTCTACAAGTAGGTTAGGAGGGAGATTTCCATTCCTGCTATTATAGTCTTATGATTTAAATAGACTATAGACATTAAGGAGGCAATAAATATCATGGTGTATCCATTACTAAAAGTGGTTATTGTGTTGCAGGTGCTTTTTAAGTGTAAATGTTAAGACAACAAGCTTAGATATAAGTTAAATGTTGAAAGCAAGTGTAATGACTTGTGAACACTTATAGTTTGTAATGTAATCAAGCTAAAATGTTTGGCCAGCCGTTAAACTATGTATTTATTAAATGAGCTAGCTTTCCTTAGTCTACTACATGTAAAAGGGAGGTTACAAGTTACAAACTTATTTGACACTAGGTTCTATTTGAATTTTCAAAGCATAATGTGATTGTATGCTTGGAACTAAACATAAGGCAATGGGTACATGACATGCCTAATGTTGCAAATTTTCCTTTATTAAACTATGAAAGGGATCAAATATTTTGAATAACACTTCTACCATTCTTAGAAAATTAACATTGATATAAAATATTGAAAAGGCATAAGTGAAAGAAAATGTAAAGCAATAATTATTACTACAATAAAAAATTCAAAAAAAAAGAAAGGAGAAAACAACACTTAGAATAAACATTATACAATAGGCCAAATTACTATAATAACCATCAAATGGTCTCTTACACTATCCTAACACTAAATACCTCAAATGTTTCATCCTTAGCAAACCACCTAAATTATTGAAAAACCTATGAAAATCCCCGTTTATTCATTTTTATTTGTCAAAAACTATTGATCATTAGAAAAACCATTACTGCATAATAAATTTTAATTTAGAATATGTGCACATTTTAAAGAGGGCAACAATGTTAACTACATTAACTCTTAACCTCACTAATGCAAGATTTACAAGTTTCAAAAGAACATAATAGGAGAATATTTATAATAATATGCATTTATGATATAACATTTTATCTTATTCACAAAGTTATAGATCTTTGTTACATAACTCACCTTTGACTCTTTACCACTTTCAATAATAGCTTTCTTCTACCACCACCTTGCAAATGAACTCTCCTTATGGATAATGCATTAAAACATATGACCCTATTGTTACATGTATAGCTAAGGTTTAACAAAACCCCAATGTAAAGTTACAAGGTGGTAATATAATGAGAAAACATATATCCATATCTTTTTAAGATTATGCTTAGCATACTCAATCTCCATGTTTACACACTTTTGCTCCTATTTAAATTTCTAAAACTTAAGAGGATACTCATTATATGGTCACTATTTGCCAATTATGAGAGGAAATTGCTCAAAATAAAATAGTTGCAAAAAAAGGATTATGATAGTAAGCCATCCATTTCCATAACAGAGACATATTTCTACTTAAATTATTGACCTAACAACAACATATATGCTTACTATTAAAAATAGCATACAACCACTAATACTTTTTCTCTTACCTTTCACCCTTTGTGTCCTTTAACCAAATTTAAACACCTTAACCACCTTACATAACCATTTCAACACATGATCAGCCCAATTGTATCTCCTTACATTAAATATATCTACAATGGCACTATAAAACCTTTGTAATAAAATATTCAAAAAGGTTGGGTATAAGATAATTAGTGCTAATAGTAAGAAGGCTTTTACTTCAAGACAACCTCATCATTGCAACCTGACATCAAAGTTTTCAACAAAGACATGTTGGGCCAATAATCAAAATTTGTAGCTCAATAATCTCCCAATTTTCAACAGTGGGCATAAACTTCATTCCATTAGGAATGTCCATCAATTAAGATACATCACTGTTGTGAGACTATTTACTTCCAACTAACTAGTGACCTATATTTTATCATATTAGAATATTCTAACTATATAATAAAGGCTTTAGGCATATTCCCTTAACTTACTTCATAAGACTTCTTAAATCTCATTTATCCAATTAGCTTATGGAGGCTCATCCAATTTTTCAAGAATTCAAATAAAGCAATTATAGGCAATACCTCGAGTAATAGACTATTTGTTGCATAATTCACCATTATTAATTCAAAATAAGCTTTAGTATATCATAACACTCAATATTAAACATACAATAGGTACAATTTAACAATTCCTTATAAATGATAATCACAATTACCCACAAATAATAATATAAGTAGCACACCATCAATTACACACTAGACAACCATAGTTATTAAAGGGGTTTAAGGAGACAATTCATAACTAATTAAAAAGCTTAACAATTTCAAAACAATGTTAATTTCATCTTATTCTAATTAAAACTACAGTTTACCACACTAAAATAATAAATACTTTCATACATTCACTTTAACTTTTTTATCTTTTGTTGTAAAGATACATTTCATGATTGATATAAAATCTATATTGTTAACATATTAACTTAAATTATCTTATATAACATGTTAGAAATATGTGACAATTCTCATATTATACTAATATTGTAATCTTCATAAACTTATCTCCTAAATTCTACTAAGGAATTATTTTATTGTTTGCTAACTGACTCTTAAGCAAACATGCACAATTGTAAACAAATCTCAAGTTAATTAAACACATCATCCTTGTTCCAAAAGTCTTTATATCATTCCTCTTACCATATAAGGCCTTTTCTTCCCTCATAACTTTCTTCCTTTTGACTTCATCTAAGTTTTATATATCTTCCCATGTTTAGCCTACACAAAATACATTGGTTTACCTAAGGTCATTTATTTACACAAGGAAAACATAATCATACTAATCTCATTCCAAAAGATAATCATCCAATAACTCACACTGCATAAATTATGCAGTCATATAACATTATAAATGTTCTCAATTATATATCACTTCTTAATTAGAAAAATAATAAGTTAGTTGTATAAAATGTATACTGCCTATCTGGAATGTAAATGAATTTAACCTTAACTAACTATAAGAAAATATACTTTATGATGAGTTTTATGGGTTCCTTTACACATGACCTAACCCTTTCAACTAGCCTAGTACATATTTTAAAGTTGTTTTCCCACTTTGTTGTTGATACATTAAATGTATTGCTACTTTCTAGTTCTTCTTTTTACAAAGTTAGTTCATAATTTGCATATTCTTTTATTGTTATTATGTTATACTATGTTCATGACCTTGATAAGCACCTATTACTTCCTAAGGGTAAAAGAATTACTCTTGTAATAAAATGAAAGAAATGAGAAAAAAAGAAAAAATTATTATTTTAATGTTTTAAATTGTAAAGAAAAATAAGAGTGCAATTTGCTAACAAACCTACCCAAAAATAACAATAATAAAAATAATGGCTTTTGTCGACATACTTTATGTGTGCATAGAGTAATTATGAATTCAATTTCATAAAAATAAATAGCCAATTAATATTAGGTCAACTTTTACACATAATTTCTTATATTTTAAAGTAATTACAATTGTTGTTCAATAAGTTATTGTCTTATGTTATTTGTAAAATTTCTTACAATAATTAACTTCCTTTGGTACTACTTCAATAAACAATCTATAACCCCTAAATGTAAGGATTACAATGGTCTCTACCTCCTTAAAGATCAAGTGGAAATAAAGGAAATTGATTAAGAAACAAAAATCCTTGTTAAAATTCTCAAATTTTTAATTAAGGATGGGACAAGGTTGGTATTTGTATTCTTCATCTCGACCCCGGCCCGGGCCAGCACAAGCTTTAAATTATTATATTACAATTTTTTTTTTTATATAATAGTTATACAATATTTTTTATAGAAGGACAATTAAGTAAATTAACATATTAATTATAACCATATCCATGCTCCTACTCCAACCTTTCATGTTTCCTTTGTGGAAAATATTTCATCTAAAAATAAAGATAGCCTCTGTTACTCTCAATATTTGTGTCAACCTTTTGCTCTATCATCAACACATTAACTTCATTACTATCTCTTTTAGAAAACTAAATTATAGATATGCTCTAAAAAAAAAAGTAATCTCATTTAATACAAATTATAAATTTAAGAAATTATATTTTTTATTATTTATGTTTTCTAATACAAAATTTAATTAGCATAATCTTTTCATTTATTTTCTTCACATCAATTCTTACAGGAAAAAAAATCCACACGGAGGTGATTTTTTTTTTTTTTTAAATACCCTCTTTTGGTTCTCTGTTGTTTTTTTTTTCCAATATGTGAGAACTAAAAATGGTGGATGAACAATTTTTTTTGGCTATTTAGTAATTCAGTCATGAGTTCAACAATTTTTTTTTATCTGAATGATAAAATGATTAAAGTTTTCAAAATTTATTATATAGTTACTATATGGTGTAATGAAATTACTTAGTTCTTTTTAGTTAAACAATAATGAATTTATTAATTGCTGATAATAAATATAATGGTGTTGTAAACCTTTATTTCTTTATACTTATTATCTTTGACATAAAGATAAATATAAAAATGCAAGTTGGACTTTAGGATAATAATTAAGTATTTTGTATTTGAATTAATAATTAATTTGATATTCTGAAATTTAAGAATTTATTATATAATTTTATTTTTTACTAAGAAAATGGGGGCAAGGTAGGGATAGGCATCCTTGATCTCTGTTAGGAGCAGAGATATAATTCAAAACTTTGTCTCCATTGAGGTTGAGGACGGGGATGGAGGCTGGAGACAAGGATGGAGACTAGTTATAAAATAGGAAAATGGATTAGAATGACTCTCTCTGCGCCCCCCATCTGCCCCATTGTCATTTTTATTTAAGTGAAGCAACTTACACTCCATTGTGAATATGAAGAAAACTCATTTCATGCATTCAGATTTTACCATCAAAAGAGGACAAAAATTTAACTAAATTACAAGGAGCAAAATAAAAGACTCATTTCACTATATATATTTTTATTTATTTATTTGTTTCACAACTTCATCATTTTTCTAAAGAAAAAAAAAACACACAGGTAATAGCAAATCAAAGCGCCCATACCCCTTTTCTTTTACCATGTTAACTTGCATATCCCATCAAGCAGCATTTATGGGAACAAAACGACATACCTTGTGAAATCAATTGGCAATGCTACAAGTAACCCCTCGCCTACCATAACCACCACACCTTGGCTCTTGTCGATATAGTCCACCCCATAAATGCCATCAATCAATACATCCTCCCTCAACAATTCCAAAGCACTCCAACTACGGCTTACTAAACACAAAACCTGGGGTCACTCTAACCAAATATCACTCCCCATTTCTCTCTTCCTCTTATGGCCAAAGCACTCTACAAAGCATTCTTAACCATACCCCTCAAGCCTATGTAGCCCACATCCAAAAGGAAGCATGCTTCTCAATTTGCACAATCAAAGCGAGGAAAAAAGACGAATAGTTCACCCTTCATTTCTCTCTTTTTAACCACACATTTTAGTTACTAGGGTTTTGTTATCGAAAAAATAAAGAAGACACATTTAATACTAAAAATTCACATTTCAAATTTTAAGTTTTTTCAAGAACACTATTTGGGATTATTTTGGCTTCGTGACCACGCAAATGCCCATAATGCCCCCTCGCCCTGGAGCCGTTGCTGTTGGATATTAGTGCTTTATTGGCTGGTTATTTATTAAGAGCCGTGGAGGCCATGGTTAGTCATTAAAATCCCACACCTTTGCTATAATCGCTTCCAAGTTCGGCAATAGGGTCTTTTATATTCTTTTTTGGATCCAAATCTGACCTTCCACTCCGCCCGCCTCCCTTCCCAAATTCATTGCTCATCGAACATGTTCCAACAGTAGTTTTTGGTAAACCTTCCAACAGAGGAGGCAGCAATAAGCAAGATGGACGTACTGGTGTTCACCATAACAATTCCGTATAAAATTTGGGACGAAATAGGACCTAAAGATGTTCTCCTCGCCTTATAATAACTGAACTCATTGTTCCTTTGGAATGTGCAGAAGATGATACACAGCAACCAAAAATAGGAAGAAAGTCTGCTACAGTACAAAGATGAATAGAGATTACGTGAGCCCTTGTATTCCAAAGTCAAAATCCTAAATGCCAACTATAAATATGGGGAGAGCAGTCCCCTTCGCATGCCCCTTTGCTTTTTAATGCCGTGTGCAATTAACTCAAAAAGCTTTAGTCAGTCTCTTTGCCCTTTCTGTGTCTCTCCATGCTACGTCAATCTTTGGCACCGTCATTTTATACATAATTTCTCTTCTCCAGCAATATTGTGACAGAAGATATGCTTGAATTAGCCTCACAAGGGTGGGTGGTCATCCTCTGAAGTTTGAGGTGGCATTGGTTTCCATCCAGGTTTCTCATCCCAATACATGTCATAATATACATGTCCAGGAGTGTGATTTTCCACGCAACACCATATACCAACATACTGTTTGACACGTCTCCTGAATTTTTCTTCTCTTTCCTAACATTATATTTACATGGCATCAGCTAATAAAGTAAGAAGCAGTAAACAACTTCAAATTTTACCTAACATGCCAAAAAAAGGAAACTCAGAGAGAGCTGAGAGAAACAGAGAGAGAGAGCATTGCCTTGTCAGTGAAACCTAGAAAAGCATCTTGCATTGAGGAGAACTGTATAACTTTGACGTCCTTGAATGGTGAGAAAATGGTTTTGAACTGCATGATGCAAAACAAATTCAACCTGGTCAGTAAGGTCCTTTTAAACTCTTTGTCTGCCCAGAAGGGGGGGGGGAGCAAATCAAAAGTTCCCAAAGAATATTGCAAGCAACAAAGTGTGTAAGCAGATTCAAAAGCTTGCAAAAGAGTTTCAAATACCGTTTCTTCATTACTGTGCTTTGGAAATTTAAGTATCCCTGATGGAGTTGTCTTGTTTGATGCATGACAGTCATGGGTTCCTTCTTGACAAAGCCAAACATCAAGCCACGATTCTTTCACCTATACATTCTAAGGACAATTACTTACAACTGAAGGTCATGAAAAGACAAGCTTTCATAAGAGATGGATTTCGGATATGTTTACATGTTTGGGCAATAATGGATTGTTCAAAAAAGAGTACTCTCTAATTGCGATCCCAGGGCCAAACTCCTCCTCAGGAAGCTCCTTCAACATGATGTTCACCTGCAACAGAGGGCATATAGTCACCTTATAAACAGCCAGATGCCAAATTTTACTCCAGAAGGAAAAGAACAAACAAAGCAAGGACCTTTAATTTCCCCAGACTATATGTGCAAATACATCTAGCTCAACTTACTAACAAAGTATGCACTGAGTTTACTCAATGGCTCAGCCTAGCAATAAGTGGAATATGCAACAGGAAAAAAGCAAAACTCAAATAATAAACAAAATACAAGAAAGCAAGAATCAAAAGATATACAACAAAGCAGAACACCATGAAAAGGGAAGTGCCTGAGGTCAAGCTGGATTGTAAACTATAGCAAACAATAGACAAGGATGTTCAAATTTCACATGCTGGACCAATTAATATCTCAAAAGCAACAAGTACACAACCTCAGATAGTCAACAATCATCTATCTATGCTACCAGAAGCAGTTTACAGCATCAAATGAAACTGAAACAGAGTACACTAGCAACAGCAAGCTCATACTGTAAAGAAATATAAGTAGTAGCCTAATTTCAATTGGTTCCAGAACTTCATCAGGAATATGAAGAATTGATATATAAAGAAGCAAGCAGATTCATTTCTTAAACTATGGTAATGACACAAATAAGAATTCTGTTGAACAAACGAACCTTGCAGCTAAAAACAGAAAATTCAAACACTGGAAAACCTTAGACTAACTCAAAGAAAAAAAGAAATCACAAGTAAAATAAATTGACGAAAAAACTGAAGTAGATGAACCAAGAAAAGATTTTTATAACATGAGATTCAACATTATAAACATGCCTAACTCAAGCAGGTCAACTAGAATGAAGCAGGCCCAAGCAATACCAATTCTATATATCTAGGGTTCCCCATCTTTCTCCAATGAGTGGAGGATAGACAACAACCAAATCAAAAGTCAAACATGGTCATATTGCCTTTCTTTTAAGTGCATCAGAAAATATGGTCATATTACCTCAAAATTGCAATTTGAAAGCACATCAGTCCTTTCTTAATTTATGCAGCACAAATACGAGTCATTAGCAATAGTTTATTCAAAGAATTTCCACATCCCTTGACACATGTGGGGAGTGGCTCATTACCACAAGAATACAAGCGCAGCAACATTTTGCAGGCAATAGCTAGCTGACATACCAAATAAGAGAAAATATGAGAGCTGATATGATCAGATTCAAAATATTTTAAGTACCTCAAATACATGGTCCAAGGGACAGAGAAAAGGCTGTCTAGTCATGGAGCCCAACAGAATTCCAGGATGTGGAAACCATAGTCTATCCAACCTGCACCACAGTGGAGGCATGACCTGAACATTGAAGAACAGAAAAGAGATCAAAGTAAGTTTTAAATCATCTGGAATGCACCACAGTAATCACTAGATCAGTGTGGATGCAAGATATATAGACAATACCAGTTTCAAGAAAAAATTATCATTGTACTGGAAAGATGAATTTTGGGTGCTAAAGTTCAATTCAATGTGTAGGCGCATATATTGCAGGATTATAGTAATTATGAACAAGAATTTAACAGGGAGATCACTTATATCATGACATGGAAAGTTTTTCAGTATTACTATTGACAACCAAGAAAAAAGAGGATAAGTGTGTCCAAGACATATCATTCTCACCAGTGTACGATTTAACAAAGAAGCAATAGCAAGTGCTGATCTTATTTGATTCATCTGAAAAAAGTCATGACAATACAGATCATGAGAATCCAGAAGATAAATCAGTTAAGCTGCATAAGTTGGTGAAAATAGTTTATTTGTGCATACTTGGTAATTGATTAAAGCAAAGTGTGACTCAAGATTATGCTCCCCATCTAGCAACAGAGTCTTTGGAACAGATGGCTTAAATGACAAAAAGCCTCCTGCATGCATCTAAACAGGTGTTAAACAGCAGCCATCTCCAAAGAAAAAGGAGAAATTTCTATCACTAGCCAACAGCAGATTTAACAGCAAAACCAAGCATCCAGGTATGAAGTGTCAAGTTCTTAAGTTCCAATGGAACTTTGTTCAGAGCTTCAGTTACTAAGAATTTCATATGTATATTGACAGCAAATTTCATTTGTCTGTTCGATGAACCACAGGATCTTTTTGGTTCAGACAAGGAGAAAGACAAATACTTTTGAATGCTAAAAGAAACTGTTCCAAATTTTGTGGTGTCATGTTCATAAATTGTAAGTTGAACAAGTTCAGCTGCAGAGGAAATAAAAATACTCTTGGAGACTTGGAAATTAAGGCACCAATTAGCCATTATGAGGAAATATCAACATTAAAGGTTATTCTCTCAAGAAGTTCAACTTCAAGTAAAATTTAGAGATGTCACAAAGTGTGACAGAATTACCCGGGGGATCATAGTATTCTGGTGGATCGTAAAAAACCATGGCTTCACGTAACCGATGACGCTTTCCTTCAGTACCTGCATATTGAAATGTGGTATGCACAGCATATGGCTCTAATCTGAGTTGTTGATACATGGCCTGCCAATTTATCATCAAGGTCAGGACACACTTTATATCCTCCAAGTCAATGTAAATGGTCTAGTTTTCTTTTCTTTAGAAACTGTGGTATAAAATCCATCCTAAGAAAAGATTTTAGCGAAAGCTTTCCATATATCTCTGTAAGCAAGATTTTTAAATTTCTTTTTTTTTATTCATTTTATCAACAAAGGATGAGGCATAAAGAAATCAAATTTAAGAGCAAAAGCAAGCTCACTTATGGGTTGTACCTGGACAAAGTAAGTGTGCCCACTGCAAAATATGCTTGCTGGTAAAATTCCCAGCTTCAGATTTCCGTCAAAAGCATAGACAAGTCCACTCTCCCCATCAACAGAAGGTCCTAGCTGACGGTGTACTATATCATTGAACCCATTCTGATCCCACATCTTGTCATCAGCTAGAAGCATACCTTTCCATTCTTTTGCCAATTTTTTTGAAGCATCTGTTGGTCGCCAATGGAATATTCCTATGTTATAGGCAGCACCAACTGTCACATTAAAGAAATAATTTCAAATAGCTGAGTGATAATAAGATAAGATATTAGCCAAACCATATATTTGTAACATATTAGTTTCACAGAAATTTGCTTTAGAAAGAATGAACAGGGCAGAGAGTTTGGGACGAAGGGCTGTCTAGACTTATGGAAGTGACTGTTCTATTCTTAAAAGTTTGAGCACATTTTTCATCAATCTAAACATGAAGAAAGAATCTGATATGCTTTCATGCATTTGACAGAAAAGAGAGAAATAGCTAGTAATTGGGTCTTCATGAAAATGGTAGATTTCTCATTTTTTTTTACAATACAAGACAAGGACTACACTCTTGCCAAATTCATAATGCCATGAGTGACAAAGGTATCAAGCAAAGGAGATTTGTTAGGAAAACCACCACATTACAAGTTCACTTTACCACTCTCCCACACAACCTCCACCCTATCCCCCTAACTGGCAAGGAAAAATATATATATATATATATATAAAAAAAGCAATAATTACAAAATTTTCACCTTGTCGCCAATTCTCCAACCTGTCATCTACCACTGTCGGTACAACTTGATCACTTGAAGTCAAAACATCTGCATCGGGATATTGAGCAAGATATGGTAGGGGATTCTGATCCAGGGACATGGCAGAAAGTCACAATAGACTATATTCAGAAGCTAATGCTATACTAAATAATGCTAAAAAAGGGAAGAATACTTCTCAATGTTACTTTATACAACATAATGATGCAGCTTCATGAGTGGGCATAAAAGAAATATGACAAAGAAATAAGAAATGCAGTAGTTGTAGATGCGAAGACTGGATGAGGAAAATCTAAATAGCTTTATTTGCTTGGCAAAAAGTTACCCTGTGCATAATTGATTTATCTGTTTGTCTTGCTAAAGATACAGTTCAGCCATTAAAAAAAAAAAAAAAAGAGTACAAATATGCAAGAAAAATAATCTTTGAGTATAAATATGCTAGGTACCAACAGATTCCTCCAGGGCCCTTGTCCAGTGAAATGATAGAAGGATTATTTAGTTTGCAACCAAGATATTGAGAGTTGAGGTCTCAAAGGAATGCCATAATGCAAAAGAAAAACAAAATGGAGTAAAATAAAATAATGGGAGTCTCATCCACTGGGACACTCTTTTTTAATCTCTAGAGTCCCTTTCAAGACCTTGCCTAAGTGAGATCCTTGACTACCAAAGGCTTTGATGTTTTGCACTGTAGTAGTTACCACAACATCTCAGTTTCCCAATCAAGATATATTAACATACTGACAAATATGAAGGCATCAATTACAATTGAAAAAAAGAAAAATGAACATTGTATGCTTTCCCAATAGAATTAGTTTACTTTGTATTTGAGTATGGATATAAATTAAATACTAGAGTCAGAGAGAGACAAGTATATATAACATTACCTTCAACCAAACCATGTCTGTGTCACACATTAATAGCTCATAGCCAAAAGGAAGGATTGCATCTATCAGAACAACTTTTTCTCTGCCCATCTTATGAAAAGTTGGTGAACCCCAACCAACATCTGCTGTGCTCATGTGGCTGCCCATGTCAAAAACTGGAATGCCTTTCCAGTACAAGGACTCAAGGAGCTTGGTGTCCATGGCACCTGTTAATTTATTTAAAATATATGCGAGGTAGTAATATGTTTTAAACAGCTCAAATTCCCAAAAAGCTTGAAGACAGGACTGAAATTCTCTACAATAAAGACCTACCAACAAGAAAATTGGAAAGGCCCAAATCCATCAAATGTTTGACCCAAGTAAGGATAAAATCCATAAAAGCATGGTTTCCAAAGGTGACAATGATGACATCATCTTTCACCCTCTGCTGAACCAGTTGCTTTGTCAATTTGAAGGTACTTAGAGGCGGCATCTTTGAATTGCGGGGAGGAACTTCCCAAAAGGGCTTTATTTTTGAGGCCGAAGATGTCAAATCAACAGCTAATGTTGCTGTTTGAGAAAAATTAGACGTCTGATTCATGGAATGAGAATCCACATCTGCTTGAATGAAGTTGAGAAAAAGGTACAAGAAAAATTAAGCTAATCCACAATTAAGAATGATAATAATAAGAAGAAGAAGAACAAGAAGAAGTATATCACAAATCCCTTAAAAAAAAAAAAGAGGCAATAATAACATGTACATAGATTTGCAGGAAACCACTGATGGTTTCAAATTTCAACTAAGAAGTCTCTCAGTTGTCACTTAATAGTTGAATATCGCTCCCCACACCCAAAAACTCATAATCCAAGCCACACCCAGATGTCATAGCATTAACAGGGTTCAAATGAAACTCAGAAAAAAGGGAGAAAAAAAAAAGTCAAACATGCAGCAGAAAGAGAAATACAGTGTTAGAGGAGAGAGGAGGGGCTGCATAACATACTAGAAAGAGTGGAAGCAGGAGGTGAGGAGAGCCAAGAAGTGCCGACGGAGGAGGAGGAGGAGGAAGAGGAGTACTTTGCGGAGTAGACGGCGGAGAACACGTAGACGGAAGAGAAGACGATTCCGACGACGACGGTGGAATAGATCGTGAGAAATAGAGGCTTCGAATTCGCCACTTCCTGATACGCATTCCTCCATCTTCCTCCTCCCATTTCCAAGCCCCCAATACACACATACCCCACTGTGATTTCTCTTTCTTCTTCTCCTCCTCCTCGGTTCTTTTATTTTATTTTCTCTGTTTATCTGTTTGTAAATCATAATTATTTATTTTACAATAATTTTTTATCTATAACTCTAATCATTAATCTATAGTTTTAAACTTTTTTTGTAATCGTATATGTTTATTTAATTTATTTATGGCACCAGCATAAATAAATAACTTATGAGTATAAATTGATTTTTAAAGTGTGTATGCTTATTATTTATACAAATTAAAAAATAAATACTCTTTTTCAAAATAAACGAATTAATATCTCATTTAATTTTTTTATATAATTTCTTTTTAATTTGGTAGTGTATTGAAATGGATCTCTTTGTATTGATGGAAGTTTAGTAAAATAATAAAGAGTGAGATTACGTGGCTGCAGGATAGCAAGGCTTAGGGGGCGTGGTCATGTTATAGCTCTTTTTTTTTTTTTTTTTTTCTTTTTCTTTTTTATCTGAAAAATACGGTACATTTTTTTTCCTTTTTTTTTTAAAAAAAAAACGTTAACATATTTTCTTAACAATCAAATGCATCCTACATTGTGTTAGATGCTCAGTGCCATTTAGTTTTATAATATATATATATGTTGAATATCTGAAAAAATGTAATATATTTTTTGAAAAAAATATATATAATAAATTTTTTAAAATACATTAATATAGTATATTTTATTTTATTTTTATTAAAAAGTGAAAAACATTATGGTAGGTCGGTCCATCCATAGGATTAGTATTAGCCTCTAAAGTCACTCAATAAAAAAAAAAAGAAAGTAATTAATAATTTTTTTTACAAATACTTGGTATTAAATTAGCCTAAGAGGATTAAATCAAAACAACAAAAGATATACAGGAAAGAAAATACTTAAAAAAAAAGAAAAAATTATTGGTATTTTTTTTATATATTTTAAAAAAATAAAAAAAAATTATGTATAAGTTTTCGTACGAATTTGTTTGCAATTGGATTTTAGCCACCAACGGACGGACCGTACCTGTTGAGACCCAAAAATAATAAAAAAAATAAAAAAAATGACGAGATAAATTTTGGTTGAAAATTTGGACTGTAAAAATTAGTCAGTATTAAAAAGCATGCCCCCAACTTGAGCGGGTTTATTTATTGTTTAATAAACAATGGTTGGTGCCTCCAACTTGCTCGTCTAGTCATATGGATTTACAGATCTCAGGCATGCGGTCAAAGTCAACTTTCATACTCAAATTCTCAACTGCTCCGCATCCCTCTTTCTTTTCCATTCACTTTAATTATAAATATTTATCATTTCTGATTTGGTCATTCTGAAAGTGATCAAATATTCATTTAAGCATTTTTATCTTTATTACACTCTTTTTTTTTTTTTTTTTTTTTTTGAGAAATGTTGTTTCATTACAGCCCAAACACATATTTAACATCCTGCAATCGCTACTTAGTGAAATTTACTCTTGGAGTTAACAAGAATTTTACGATCATATAAAACTACAGTTGTTTTTCTGCAATTCAACCTTTAGATTATATGATATTCTGCCATACCACTAATTTATTTTCCAATATTTTATAGTCTCATCTATCAAAACGACATCATTTGCAAATAATAAACACTACAAAAATACAACCTATTAATATGTATTTGTCATTAGCCCAAATAAATAAATAAATAAGATTTCAGAACCAATCTTCCTACTTATTGTCCCTCGCAAGTGTTGCCAAGGAACTCCAACATTTATTTTCCTTAAATCAATTTAGAGCTATGTATAAATCTTGTTTATTCTTCAATATTTTTCCATCGACAATTTTAAGGGAAAGATATTTTCTATCGTTGACCTATACAACATAAATCTGAATTGATTGTCTGAGATTAACCCAAAAAATGTATATGCATAAAAACCAATAAATTATTTTATATAGCTAAATATTTATCTTCCACACATTACTTGTTAAAAATGCAATATTATTTCAATATAAAAAATTCAAATAGTATCATATCATATTTTCTTAACATGTTGAGAATACATATTTTATTTTATAAAGTAATGAAAACTTAATTACTCAAAAAAAAAACACTTAAAATATAATCTTATTGACTAAATAATAGTTATAATCTTTCTGTTTGTAGAAAATATTACATTCATATATATATATATATATATTGAAAAGAAAACATTTATAAAAATATAACCAGTTAACAAGTTCTACTAAAATTTCTATTCATATACTATTATGTATTGACTTTGTTAACAAAATAAAAAACAAATATATTGTTACATATCGCCAACACAGTTGGAAATATATATGAGAACAAAATAGGTAATAAAAAATGGTGCTTGATATACTTATTTACTTTTTTTTTCTTTATTTTTAGTATAACATATATATTAGTTTGGACTATACAAACTTATTTATTTATTTGTATTTCAACTGAATCATGTTTAAATTTTTTATTTTTACTCACATTATTTTATATTGAGTTAACTTAGAAAATCTCATAGAAATGAAAAATTTAAGACCCTTATTATTATTATTATTAGTGCATGCATGTGCGAGACAAAGTCATGGCTACTACTCCATGCTCTTCCAATTGCCAACGTTAAAATACAAGGTAATGAATCTTTAACAACTGTCCTAAACCCAGACAGACATCCAGCAACATCAAGTACTAATTGTAATTGGATCCCCCGTTGATGCTTTTGTCAATTATTTATTCGAACATCTTCCCTCTTAACTCTACTTCGGAATCAGCTGTGGAATAGTTATTATTAACATATATATAAACAAAAAGAAAAAGGAAGGCGAAGTATTTATTCCATGCCCCAGGAATTGATGATGAACTTGTGATTGAAGGAGATCATCAAGGGAAGAAAAACTACTTACTAACAATATGGTTTTTTTTGGAAAGAAGTTCTGTATAATCGGTGCCATATTGTTAGTGATTCCGGTGACAATGGCATTGAAGATGGGTTGCGATCCGCCTTCATCGGCAAGCAATGGACAATGAGGATCACAAGGAAGACGATGATGTAGGAAAAAAAAAGGGGGGGGGGGGAAGTTGGTGTCCCGGGGTCTTAAGGAATTTCTAGGTCGAGATAGGAATTGGAGCCACTTCATTCGTGTATCTCGCGGAGCTTGGAGAAGTAACTTTTGGGGCTGTGAAGAGGGTGATGGCGGACAGAGAGGTGGCAGCAAGAAGACATTCCTGGACGAGGTCTCCATCCTCCTCAGGATTTCTCACCCAAAATTGGTTGGCTTGTTGGGTTTCTGCTCAGAGAAAGGTAATTTCTTCATCCTTACCTTCATTATACTTATTTATTGATATCTCCTCAGGATTATTTCTCATCCAAATCAATTAAGCTTGTAAGTCTTAGCATCTTTGTTTCAAAAGCTTATTGAAATGTAAGCTGAAAATAGTCTCCCCTCCCCTTTCTATTCTCCAGTAAATCTCCCTCCTCTGCACCCCAGAAACCCAATGTCTCCAAATAGTCTTTAGAGTGTCTTCTTAACAACAAAATTTTTAAACCAGTGCACACATTTCCGTTCTTTAATGGTCAACATTTTTATATGGTCTAATTTTTAGGCTCCTACATGCTTGTTATAAATCAGTTTCATAGGCGTCCCAATTTGTTTGCTTTGACTTTGACTTGTTAACATACTCCTAGCCATTTATTTTACTAGGGGAGTATGGTCATTCGCAAGTTTTTCTTTATTTCTTTTTCTTTTTTTTTCTTTTTTTTTTCTGTTCTTTGGTATAATAGAGAGCTTTAAGCCCATCCTAAGGAGCAACTAGCAGAGCAACAGGCTAAGATCTGAAATAATTGTACATGGGTTATGGTACCCTTTTTTTTTTTTTTTTCTAATCTTTATTTTTCCCCCATTACAGAGTCTAGTGGGACATGAGCATAAATGGGAGTAACAATTCTCCTTCATGAAATACTCTTACGTCATTTGTAAGAAATTTGAACCAAGCTTGAAAAATAGTACCCAGAGACCATACTTAGTTAAATTAGTATTCGCATGATACTTACGCCCATTGTCATTTGTTTGTTTAACAGTTAATCGATAATTCCAATTTTGGCCTTATCACTAGAGCCGGTCGCACACACGCTTTTCTCCGTTAGTTCGAAACTTTGGACGCCAATGTGAAAGAAAAATAAAAATCTAAAAAAAAAAAATGAAGCCACGCGAACAGATTCATTATGCTGTTTTATTGAAGCGTCAGTTGGCGTCTTTTTTTTTTTTTTTTTTTTTGAAAGAGGAAAATACAAAAGTTGCTCAACAAACAGCACTGTGTACATATCCCCGAATTTACGTGGGTCTAATTTTATAGGTTTTCACCCATCATCATCTCTTCGTAATTATAATTTTGTCAAAAGTTTGGTAAGGGGAGAGCTCCTCCTTTCTTCCAAAAAATAATCCATAGAGACATTTAATCTCTTGATGTATTCACACGTAAAGCGAAATTGCTCTTAGGAGCTTAGGGATGATTGGTCATTGCCCAAGTTAAAGGAGACGAACAAAATTTTATTATTAAGGGAAATAAGACTGTGTGACGAAGTTATATACCTTAGTGGAGTTATAAGAAAATAATTGTAAAAAGAAAAAAATTAAATTTAGTAAAATATATATTTTAGTGATATTGATTAACAATAAATAAATATAGATGCAGCTATAAAGATATAAAAATTTTATAATACTAACTAAGACTTATATCTTATATTCTGATATTTTTAAAAACGTATATTAATAGTTCATAGACTTTTTCTTTGATAAGTTAAGTTAGAGATCACATCAGTTATTAAATCTTATTCAATTTCTTCCTAACAAGATAATTGATTTAAAATCAAACTAACTATTTTAATTATTGAATATTTATTCATTTAATTATCACTTTAAGAAATAAATATTTATCTTTAATCATATGAGTCATCTTAATGATAATTCCAAAATTCTCCTACTTAACTCGTGCGATTATAAATAAGTGATACTTTTAATAATGATCATTATATATAATATTCATACAAGTTAATTTAAAACTTTATCTTGCATAACTAAAAATTTTTTATATGTGGATTATGACAGTTATGCAATACTCTTAGAAGTATTTCTTTCTATGTGTCACAACGATAATGAATTTTTAATTATACACTTTATCGAGACAAGATTTATCAAATGAAAAACTTTGTCTCAATTTATTCAAGTCTCAACTAAACTTTATACAAATAATCTTTATGTGTACAAAATAAAATTTTATTTGTAAGGGATTAAAATGTCTTTGAATGACAAAACATTAGAGAATATAGTATAAAATAAAACTGAAGTAGAGCTAATAAGTCTTATATACTCAACATGATCCTTATATGACTTAGTCGACAATCCTTTGGTTATAGGATTAACAATTATACGTTGAGTATTAATATGTTTTATTACAATTACTTGCTCTTTAACACGATCTTTGATAACGAAATATTTTATATCAATATATTTGTTTTGACTTCCATTTTTATTGTTCATTGAAAAGAACACTGCAACTTTATTATCATAGTATATTTTTAGTAATCTAAAAATAGATTCCACAATTTGTAATTCTGTAATAAAATTCCTTAACCATAAATACTGTGTTATAGTCTCATGACATATAATAAATTTTGCTTTTATAGTAAAAAAGACAATAATAGTATACTTAATGCTTTTTAAGGATACAACACTTTTAGCAAGAATAAAAATGTATCCAATAGTAAACTTTCTACTATCTATACAACCAGCGAAATCGACATCTAAATACCTAATCACTTTCAAATAGTTGGTATGTTTGTATGTGAGCATATAATTCTTGGTTTCTTGTAGATATCTCATAACCTTTTTGGCGGCTATTCAATGTTTTTACTCAGAAGTACTTTGGTATCTTCCCAACATTCCTATTGCAAATACAATGTTAGGTCTAGTGTAAACCTATGCATACATAAGGCTACTAACTACTGATGCATATAATATGTACTTCATTTTATCTCACTCTAAGTCATCTTGAAAATATTGTGCAAAATTGAATTTGTCCCCTTTGACTATAGATGTTATAGTGGAAGAACATTTTTCTATTCTAAATCTCTCTAAAACTTTTTTCAATATAGGTCCTTTGAGATAGTCCTAACATTCATTGAGATCTATCTATGTGAATTTCTATGTCAATAACATAAGAAGTTTCACCCATAACCTTCATTTCAAAGTTTTAAGAGAGAAATTTCCTTGTCTTATGCAGCAATCTTAAATCATTGCATGCAAGCAAAATATCATCCACATATAAAATTAAGATAATGTATTTACTCTTACCAACCTTAAGGTATATACACTTATCCATGACATTCTTTGTAAAGTCATATGAGACTATGATATTATGAAATTTTATATACTATTATCGAGAGACTTACTTAAATCCATATATGGATTTTTTAAGTTTGCATACAAGGTGACTTCCTTTGTTAGCATTGAAATCTTCAGGTTGACTCATGTATACTTCTTCCTCAAGATCCTCATTTAAAAAAAGTAGTTTTCACATTCATTTGATGTAACTCTAAATCAAAATGAGCTACTAAAACCATAATAACTCTAAATGAATCCTTTTTTGAAATTGGAAAGAAGGTTTAATGGTAGTCAATATCTTCTTTTTGAGTGAAACCCTTGGTACAAGTCTAGTTTTGTATCTCTCAATATTACCAAAAGAGTCTCTTTTAGTTTTGTAAACCCATCTGCAGCCAATAGCCACAGTTTTTTCTAGTAATTTAACAAGGTCCCAAACTTGATTATTGTTCATAAATTTTATTTTGTTCTTCATGACATTATATCATAATTCAGACTTTTCGTTATTTATAGCTTGTGAAAAGGAATAATGATCATTTTTATAATTGACATAAACCTCTTGTAGGTATAAAAGATAGTTATTAGGAATTGCAGATTTCTTTAGTCTTAAGGATCTCCTTAGCTTTTTATTTTGTAAATTTTCATCATGTGGTTCAAATAACATAAGATCTTCATTTGCTTGTACTACATTGGGGACTTGATGTTCAATTTGTTATTCTTCAACATTTTCATATGAATCTTCTTGAATAATAACAAAACCTTTAGTGTTTATGAGAACTTCAATAGAATTTGTAATTTCCTCAAATTGCACATTTTGAGAAAACCTTGTTCCTACTAAACTCAAAATCCTCAAGAAATTTGGCATTCCTAGTTTTAACAATTCTAGATGTATTTAAAGGACAATAAAATCTAAATCCCTTAGTATTTACTACATAGTCTATTAAAAATCCACTAGTTGTCATAAGATCTAATTTTTTTAACTGAGAATTATAAACCCGCACTTTTGTAAGACAACCTCATACATACATATGTCGTAGAATTAATTTCCATCAGTTTCATAATTCAAATGGTATTTTAGGAACAACCTTCTATGGTACTTTATTTAAGACTTATACTGTGGTTTTTAAGTCTTCACTCTATAAACTTAATAGGAAATTAGAATTATTAATCATGTTTCTGACCATGTCCATGAGTGTGTGGTTCTTTCTTTCAGCTACACCATTGTGTTGATGTGTACTTGGAGTAGTAGATTGTGCAATAATACACTCATCTTTAAGGAACTTAGCAAATGAATCCTTTTGTTGTCTTATCTTTGTGTAACTTCCATAATACTCTCCACCTCTGTCAGATCTTATAATTTTAATCCTTTTCTCTTTTTGTTTTCTCTACTTTAGCCTTATATGTTTTAAAAACATTAATTGTTTCAGTTTTGTCAAAAAATAAGTATAGATACCTAACTCTTGTATGATTATCAATAAATGAGATAAAATATCTCTGACCATTAAGATAAGAACTATTAAATGGTCCACATATATATGTGTGTATAATTTCAAGAATTTATGAACTTCTTTTGACATTTTTAGTATTCTTGTTGGTTTGCTTACTCTTTATGCAATCCACATAAGTACTAAAATTTGTAAAGTCAAGAGTTGTTAAAACTTCATTATTTACTAGCCTTTTTATTATTTCTTGAGAGATATGAACTAATATTTTATGCCATAATTAAGAAAATTACTCATTAACAATACATCTTATTGTACCAATACTGTTATGTAATGTAGCATTGCATTTTTGAGTGAGGTCTAAATCAAATTTGTATAAACCATCAACCATATATCTAGAACCAATAATAGTTTGATTTTGTAAAATATTAAAATTGTAGTTCTTAAAAACAAACTAATAACCAACACAAGCTAATTTAAAAATAGAAACTAAATTCCTAAAAAATGATGGAACATAAAAAGTATTTTGAAGGTCCAAAACAAATCCTAATTTTAAAACCAAACGATAAGTCCTCGTAGTCTCAACATGAGAACCCATCTAATTTTCTAAATAGATACCTCCCTCATTTTCCTTCGACTTCCTTAGCTCGAAAAAGCCTTGCATATTATTGGTAACATGGATTGTAGTACCAGAATTAATTCACCGTGTATTATTTAGAGTATTAACAAAAAGAGATTGATGACACACTAAAAACATAAGAGTACTTTTTTTTTATAGTCATGTTTTGTATTTAATACAAACTTTTTTTTCATGTGTCTATGTTTTTTACAGAAGAAACATGCATGTTTATTATCAGTTTTCTTTATTGGCACATTTGCATTTTTCTTCCAATATGGAGCACCATTATCCTATTTGTTTTTTGCCTTTTTTTTAGTCATAAGATGAGTACTTTCCATACCCTTATGTTTCATTCTTTCCTTCTCTTGAACGCATATGGTTAGAAGTTCATCAATTGATCAATTTTCCTTATGTGTATTATATGATATCTGCAGGAGGAAGATAATGTAGTATAAAGTGTACTAGAAAGGTTTCAAATATGTCAACCTCCAAGGACTTAAGTTGAGAAGCAATGTCTCTTATTTTCATAATGTGCTCACGTACACCTTTAGAACTGTTAAAGTTCTTTTCTAAAAGTTTTTTCATAGGGTGCTAGCCAATGCCTATCTGATTTCACAAATTGTTCTTCAATAATTTTCATGAAATTATTGACTTTATCTTGATTAAGGATAAAACTTGTGATACTTTTATTGATATGAGACTTAATAATCATTAAAATTATGTGATTGGATCACTCTCACTTATCATAAGCAGTTGTTTGAGTTGACGTACTTAATTTCGTAGGAAAAGGTGGTTGATCCTCACGAAAAATCAAATCAATATTCATACACCTTAGAGTCAAAAGAATTTTTTCTTTTCAGTTCACAAAATTGTTACTTGACAATGTTGAAATACAAGTAGGATCATTATAATAAGTGGTAGAAATAACTACATTAACAAAAAAATATGTATAAATTCAAAAATTCATATGGGTAGAAGTCACTGCATGCATTGAATTTATATACATGTACTTTATAATAAGATTAATAAATTAAATATTAAAATATAAAATTTTCATACATATGAGTATAAGAAATTTTAATTTTAATATCTTATTTTAATTAATTTATTAAAATAAATACTTTTATGTGAGACCAAGTAATTTATTTTAAAAAATTAATCACAACTCTTAGGTGTCATTTATACTCTATTAACTATATATTTTTTTTAATGTAATTTCTTTACATATTACTAATATTACAATAATTTAAGATATTATAATTATTTTTAAATTATTATATTATTCTTTAAAATGACAAACATGATATCAAATATAAATATAATTTATGCTTACTAAATTTTAAATAATATATGTATAGATCATGTATGTCAAATTCATGCATAAATATTTGATATATCATCTAAGTATAAATATATGTCAAATATTATATGCATAAATAAAATAAAATAAAAAATCCAACAATATGGGTAACATGACATTCTCGTGTCCTAAACCTACAGGGATTTCTATTGCATTTTCCCACTTTCCAGAAATAGCAGACAGTGCTGGTATTTGCTGGTCGTCCTCAAAGTCCCCGAATCCTCAGTCTTAACATCCATACTGAGCGAAATCTGAAATGCGAGGCCAGTCCCGGAGAAAAGAACAAGAAAGAAAGACAAAGAGACTCGTGCTGTGTAAGTTTTTTTTTTTTCTTCTGCCTGCCTCACGCGGTCCCCTCCAATCTCTAGGGACCATGCAATCCCGTAGCTTTCGCTAAGATCCCTGTAAGCTATTTGTATTTTTTTTTTAACGACATCAGAATTTTTTTTTACTTTAATAAAACAAAATATGTAGGATATCATTATATCGATATAAAAAATAATAAATTTCCAAAATAACACCCATAATATATTATAAATATAATTAAATATAGACTTCGATATCCATTATCATAAAATAATTGTAAAAAAAAAAATAAATTGAGTAAAAGACTGAGTCTATATCCTAATATTTTTAAAAATTGACATTGATGGTTGACAATCTAATCTATATTTATTATATCAGTGATTAAATTTTATTCAACTTTCTCTTTTTAAGTCAAACTAATTATTTTGATTATTAAATATTTATTATTTTAATTATTATTTTAAAAAATAAATATGTATTTTTAATCATATCAGTCCAGGATAATTCAAACATTTATACGTCTAATTGAAGAAGAAAAGGTGGTAAGAAGGGAGGAGATGCATAATGGTGTTTCCCACGTACTGCACTAATCTCAATAAAGCTAGATCGGGAAGGACCCATGTTTAGATGCCTAAACCAAATCAAACTTGCAAATTACAAAGATAGAAGGAGGTGAAGGAGTGTTAGGTCTTAACTTTAACGTTTAAATCAGTAAATAATGCGATCATGTAATAATTGATAGAGTTAGAGAGTAATTAATATGTACCTAAACAATTACGTTTATAGGACATTTATAATCTAACTTTAGATGCTAGCATAGTCACAAAAATAAATAAATAAATAAATTAATTAAATAGAATGTATATGTAGAGTCGAAGAAGGAGGTGATATATATATTTATCTTAAAAAGACAACATTTTCTCAAATATAATAATGGAAGAGAGACATCCCAAATATTATTGAGCCAAACTGAGAAGCCCATTAACAATTTATAAACATTATCCTTATCACTCAAGTTTAATAATTGACTATTAGCTTCCATGTGACTGTTAGATGACTATTGGCTAACTCAGCCATATACTCAAACGAAGTCAAAAAAAAAAAAATATCAAATCATTTTTCATAATCCCAACGAAGTAATCTTTTAAGTATATATGATTAATCTATTATTATAGAGTTAATAAGTAATAAAAGAAATCATTCAAATCATTTATTTAAAAAATCATTCAAATATGCCTCTATTGTTAAGTAACTTACAAACACAAAAATTCAAATACATTTATGCTTTATTCCATCTAATAAAGTAAAGATTTGTTTTATGTATTATTAAAATTTAATTTCAAATGACAAACAAAAACACTTATCTTCTTTATTCATATTTGAATTTTTTATTTAAAATATTATACATAAATCTTGATAAAAAAATAAATATATATAGAATTTCAATCGTTATATCTTCATTTCTTTTTTGAAGCCTTGTGGCATCTCACTGTAGTTGCAAAAATCGCTGCCATTTTGGCTTTTACCCCACTTTACACGACACATTCATTCTACTCTTTCGTTTCAAAAAAGAATAATAAAAACACAAAAAGAAAGGAAGGAAGAAATAGTAATAATAATAATAATAATAATAATATCTATTTTCCCTAATTTACTTTCTTCGGTTTGATCGGGGAGGCAACTCTGTACCAGTGAGTTGTCTCGTGACTCCCATTTGTGTACCGCTCGTTACCCACCAATCTTCATGGCGAGTAGGCTTGGGTCTCTCCTTCTCCGTCCTTGTGATTCTTCTTTGTGTAAAGTAAAGCAGAAGCCCAGCCGTGGTGTGTCACTCAAGGCATATATGTACAAGGTTTCTAAAAATGGGAAGACGATGATTGGGGGTGGACCTTGAAAATGAGTCCAGCTTGATATTCCTGCTACGACTTCAAGGATATCGTGATGGGCAAGCCACCCTGGGGAAGGGCGAAGGGGCCATACTGAATCCCATTTTGTGTACCCACCCCGGACCATCTGCAAATTGAAACGACTACTTGCGTCAGACTTTTCTATACCCAGCAATTCCTTTTGTCACGCTAGCAGCAGCAAACTCTGACTTTCTGGTTGGAATGGATCAGTATACCAACCTGTACTTGGTGGTCAGGTGATGCAGAAGGACCAAAATCTCCAGCTTGGCCAACTCATTCCCGGGACATGAGTGGACCCCATTGCCGAATGGCAGAAAAGTATTGGGTTTTGGTGCAACCTGTTAAAATCATTGACGACAAATGATCAGTCAACTTTCACCGGGGAACATGGACATGGACAACAATAGTACCTATCAATTTCCAAAACTAGAAACGAAAGTGATCCGTGAATTGCACTAAAAAAGAAACAAATGAATTTACCTCAAATCTTGACGGATCAAACTTTTCAGGATCCGGAAAGATTTCTGGGCTATGGTGAATGTTTCTGAAAAGTGGTAAAACTTTCCAACCTTTGGGTATTAAGTATCCTGCAGGGAATGGAAAAAAATAAAATAAAATAAATAAAAATAATAATAATAAAAAGGAAATAAGGAAGAAAGTTCAAGAAATGCATATGGCTAACTCTCACCTTCATATTCCACGTCCTCGACAGCCTCTCTAAAAGTGAAGGACAAAATTGAAGCCACTCTCAGTGTTTCTTGAATCACCCTTGAAGTTATTGGCATCTTCCTGGTATCTGCCCAAGTCAGAAATTTCTCCTCAGCACACTTGTCTTTACTATTGACTATGATGGCCTCTTGCTCTTCCTGTAAATAATTATAAAAAATAAATAAAAATATGGAAGAAGCACACAAACTAGGTCATTGATGAAAGAACCAAATGATTGTCATATAGCCAACATATCAAAGAAAAGAAAAGGAAAAAGAAAAAAAAAAAGTCACTTGCAAATTTATTTGCATTGAAATAATAGACTTTCAAGATTCAATTGAATTCAAAATGGGATTGAGTCCAGAGGATTATTACAGTGACAGCTCGAAGGACACTGGGGTTTTCTCCAAGGTACTTGAGAATCCAAGTCAAAACGCTGGCTGTGGTGTCCCGAGCAGCGAAGATTACACCAATAATGTTATCTGCAATTTGGTCGTCGGTGAGACAGAGACCTTGCTTCTCCTTCTCCCCATCACCCTCACAGCTACCCGCGCCCATGAAAGATCCAAGCAAGTCGTCATGATTATTGAGCTTCATTTGCCTCCTTGTGGAGATGATTTTGGCCAACATCTGAGCCAGCTCTTTTCTTGCTTTCATGGCTTTGTTGAAGAGCGTCCCTGGTAGGTTAATGGGCATCGAGTTGTATCCCTCCTCAATGATGTAATAGCATCTCTTTAGATCTTCTCTGTACTTGACTTCATCGTCCTCTCCGAATATGGACAGCAGCACAACACTGAATGTATACTGCATAATAGATATAGATAGGTAAACAGAGAGAAATCAACCAGTACATCAGTGACTAAAATTAACATCAAAATCTCAGTTCCTGCAACGGATGAATTCACAGCAGAGCAGAGAGACAAACTAACAGGGAAGTTAAAACAGAGCATCTGCTCTGTTTTGTTTTTGAACTGGCTATATACAGAAGTTGGAAATAGAAAAGGCAGTCCAAGAGAGCAATAAGAAGCTTTGCTTACCGTCTTCATCTCTCTAAAAGTGTTGACGAGTCTGCCTTCCCAAGATTGGAGAGAGTTCTTGGCAATGGAGTCAATGTCGGAGACGATGTTCTTGATTGATTCAGGCATGAATGCGCGGAGAACAAGCTTTCTCAGTTTGGCGTGGTAATCTCCTTGGTGAAAGAAGATGGCTTGCTTCCCTAACATCCTCTCTTTGCTGGCTGGAAAAGTTGGCTTGAAGAGGTGGGCTTTTGTCACTAGCACAAATCTCGCAGCTTCAGGGCTCGAGATCATCACACACGGACAACCCAAGATGTGGGTCTTGAAGACAGACCCGTATCTGCATCCATCATATGTATACATTTATATGTATTATGTATAGATAGATAGATATAATCATAGAGCAGCGTAGGCAGATAAAAAGCCAAAATAAAAAAAAATCTATATATATTTTTTATTTTTTTAGGGGGGGAGGGGCAAATGGACATGAAAATTGAGCTAACCAACCTCTTCTCTTTGGAGGCAAAGAAGACATCTGGGTTCTGAGAGTAGAGCTGGAATGTTTCGCCAATGTAAGGCCAACCCAATGAGCCTGGAGGGAGAGGCAATTGCTGGTGGCCACGGCGGTTGGAAGCAGAGAACTTTAGGATGGAACGAAGGAGAAGAAGGATGAAGAAAATAGGAACAAAACAGATCAAAAATATGGAGGCGGAAGAGGAGGTATGGAATTCCATGTCTATTAAACAAACTTGCTTTAAGACTTGGTCAGGAGTCCCTTCGTGTATGTTGTTGAGAAAGCTAGGTGAAAGAAGTAGTATTTATAGGCTGTTGAGTTAGCCGTCAGGCCCCCCACTCCCCTTCAAAGAAGTTCCCCACTCCCCACCCACCACAAAAGAAAAAAAATAATAATAATAATAATAATAATAATAATAATAATAATAATAATAATAATAATAATAATAATAGATATGATTAAGAACAGAGTGGGGAAGAAAGGAGCGGGGACCTTTCCAATACAGCTTGAATCCCACACACGGAAGCTCCCTCCAGCTCATTCATGGCTTTGGTTTTTGGGAAGTCCATGTCTGGTTTATGGTTTTGTGTTTGCACGTGCCAACAGAGATGCAAAATGAGTGTGCCATAAAGCAAAGGAGGATGGGAGATTTGGGACCAAACCATAACAAAGCAAAAGCATCTATTAAAAGGGACCTGCCAAACCAAAGAAAGAAAAATTATTATTATTATTATTTTGAATCAATAGCTTCTATAAAATTTAAATTCAGTTTAGTAATTTTATAAAAAATTTAATTAAGGTTACTTCCATTAGATTAAGTTTATGGTTAAATTTGTAATTTTAATTATATCGAAGTGATTGTTATTTGATAATGTGATAATATGACGTAATATCTAATAGAAATAAGATTAATATTTCAATTAAATTTGAAAAAAAAGATATTTCTTGAAAAGAAAGATAAAAGTAAAACTAATTTTTGTTAAAATTTTTATACTTTAGTTTATTGGACTTACACATATTTATAAGTAAAACTAGCAATTAACTAAGAAAATATTTTAACATAAATAAAAAAATATTTGAATGATTAATTAAAAAAATATCTAATTAAATAAAAAATACTTAAAATAGAAAATAAAATTTTTTAAATAGTTTCACGTAACTCTTAATAATGAAATTGCAACATAAATAGTAAAATTGTATTTAGTAATTAAGTCTTTTAAGAATTTCTTTTTGAATTTTTGACAGTTTCTTTAGTCTATAAAGTTGTGGGCTACCTATTATATGTCAATCTCCTCTACTTGAGAAAAACTCACCCTCAAGTTCAAGTTAGAATATGGATATAGTGGCTCATCTGTTGCATAGAATGAATAAATATCTTTAACATTGAAAATTCTTGAAATCCCTCGTCTTATATGTAGATCAATCATATATGCATTGTCATTAATCGATCATATATGCATTGTCATCAATTTTTTTAACACTTGATAAAGACCATACGTTTTAAGTTGCAACTTCTTGTAAAAACCAATAAGAATTTGCTCCTTATGAAGGAACACCATTACCTTATCTCCTTCTTGAAACAATCTGTTCTTCAATGCTTATTAGTAGCTCTTTTGTATTTCTTATTAATAAGTTCTAACTTTTGTCTTACTTTAGCTTGGATGGATTGCATCTGTTATGCAAGATTTTCAACTGTATGGTTAAGGTTCTACACTCAAGGAAGTTTAACTAAATCTAAAGTATGTTGTGGACATTTAATATAAATAATAAAAAAATGAAGACTTTCCTATAGCACCGTGAACTACACTATTGTATGCAAACTTTGCTTGAACTAAAGAAAAGTCTCATTACTTTAATTTGTCTTTAAAAATACTTTGAATAAGATTGCCTAAGATCCTATTGAGCGACTTAGTTTGACCATCTGTTTAGGGGTGAGCTGTATTACTGAACTTTAAGGATGAATCAAATAGCTTTTATAAAGTGATCCAAAAGTGACTAAGAAACCTAGTATTGTAATCATAAGTGATGGACTTAGGTACTCCATGTAGGCATACTACCTCTTTAAAGAATAGTCAAACTACACTTGAAGTATTAAAAGTTTTCTTACGAGGAATGAAGTGACCCATTTTGAAGAACCTATCAATAACAACAAAAATAGAATCTATATTATGGTCAGTACAGGGTAAGCTTAAGATAAAATCCATGGACAAGTCCTCCTAAATATTGTATGGAATAAGTAAAGGTATATAGAGTCCAATATTTTGTAACTAACCTTTATCTGTTTGACAAATATAGTATCATTGAACAAATTTCTCAATGTCCCTCTTTAACTGTGACCAATAATATTGCCCTTGGGTAGCAGTAATTGTTTTTTCACGTCTAAGATGACCCATAAGACCACTTCTATGCAAATCATAAATGATTTTTTCCCTCAATGAAGACCAAGGAATACAAAACTGATTCATACACATTAGATAGCCATAAAGAATATGGAAATCATTTGTCGGCTACCTTTGAATACACTTTTCCCAAATTACTCTAAAGTCCTCATCATACTCATAAAATTCTTAAAGAGATTCAAAACTAATAGTCTCACCACTTAATGTCATCAACAGTGATGCTTTTCTACTTAAGGTATCAATAACCTTATCTTATTGACCTGCTTTGTAAAATAATTTGAAAGGGAACTTTTGTAGAAAAGTAAACCACTTGGCATGTATGTTATTGCTAAGTCACTTTTGATTGTAGAGATACTTAAGAGTCTGCCGATCAGAGTATAGGATGAATTCATGTCTTGCTAGATAATGTTCCTAATACTTTAGAGCTCTCACAATTGCATAAAATTCCTTGTCATATGTTAACCATTTTTTTTTTTAGCTTCATTAAGTTTCTCATTAAAATATGTAATTGGCATTTTTTCTTGAAAAAGAGCAGCATTAACACTAATTCTACTAAAATCACACTAAACTTTAAACAACTTTTCAAAGCTAGGCAGGGTTAGTATTAGAACAATACATAATTTTTCCTTGATGAGAGCAAAACATTGTTCCTCTTTATCTCCCCACTGAAATTTTCCTTTCTCAAGACATTCAGTGATAAGTGCCATGATGATACTAAAATTGCAAATGAACTTTCGAGAAAAGGTTGGTAAGCCATGAAAACTTCATACATCACTTATTGTTTTGGGGATATGTTAATCTTGAATTGCTCGTATTTTATCCTTATCAACTTAGGATACCATTAGAACTGATTATTTATCCTAGAAAGAGTAACTTATTGGTCATCAAGTTGCACTTCTTCAAATTTATATATAACTTATTTTCTTGCAGCATCACTAATACCTTCTTTAAGTGTAAAACATGATCCTCCATTAATTGACTATAAATAAGAATGTCATCAAAGTATATAACCACAAATTTACCAATGAAGGATTTTAATACCTAATTCATTAACCTTATAAAGGTATTAAGGGCGTTAGAAAGACCAAATGACATCACTAGCCATTTATAAAGATCGTCTCGGGTTTTGAAAGAAAATTTTCACTTATCTCTGGGTCTGATCCTGATTTGATGATAGCTACTTTGAAGATCAATCTTTGAAAATACCTTGGATCTATCTAGTTGGTCTAACATGTCATATAGTCTAAGAATTGGAAATTTGTACCCAATGATGATCTTATTGATGGCCTGGTTATCAATACATATCTGCTAGCTATCATCTTTCTTTATAGTTAATAAGGTGGGTATAACATATGGGCTAAGCTTTCTCTGATATGCCCTTTTGCAGCAATTTTTTACCTTTTTCCTTAAGATCTCACTTTCTCTAAGACTCATCCAATAATGTGGTAGGTTAGAGAGATTAGTTCCAGGAACTAAATCAATTTGATATTGGATGTTACGCATTGGTGGTAATCCGTTTGGTAACTCCTCTGCTATAATTTCACTAAATTCTTCTAATGATGACTTGATTAATTCTGAAGGTTCTATCTCTAGTCCACTGGATACTTCACCATTTATTACCAGCACATGAACCTTTTTATATTTTTTAATAGCGACTTCAATCTCTTGAATGAAGTGAGTGGTTGTTAGAAAAGTCTTCCCTTCCACTTGAGAAGTATTAGTTTATGAGCCTTTTCTTAAAAGCAGTAAGGTATATTTCACCCCTTCTTCCTCAAACTTGTAGATATTCTTTCGGCCTGAGTGTTAAGCATCAATGTCAAATTGCCAAGGTTGCCCAAACAATAGGTGACAACCTTTCATGTGTACAACATTATAATAAATCTCATTTGTATACTGACCAATCAAGAAAGGAACCTTACCTTATTATATTACTCAAATTTCTCAAATTGCTTTCATCTACTCGATGGTATATAAACTTGAATGCTTTTCTACTAGTAGTTGCAAGTTCTTAATAGTCTCTAATCCAATAATATTTTCTTGACTACCTCTATTGATAATCAAATTAAATAAAGTATTGTTGACTGCGCACCTGGTACAAAATAATTTGTTTCGTTAAGTCATCCTCTTGCTTGAGAGGAAGCATTAACTTTCTCATCACTGATACAAATTTTTCATCCTCGTAATCATACTCTTCATCATTTGGGCAGCAATATACTTCATCATCTTCAACTCTAACTACTCCTTCTTGCTCTACTACATTCACTATCTTTCATCATGGACAATCACTAGAATGATGACCTACCTCATTACACTTATAGCACTTGCCTAATATGGGCTTCTCATATTGATTAACATTTTGAATTGTAGACTTATCAACAAGCAGTTTTTTGCTTACAACTTTGTTAGCCATTGCCTTTTTTAGCTAACTCAAGGCCTTTTGTTTTTCCCTTTTTGCAACAAACTTGCTAGAATCAACATAAAATTTGTGAGATGATTCAACTTTACTTTTTTCTTGTAACATCATCTCAGTTTTCAATGTCATATTCCTAGCTTTAGATATATCCAGTAACATGTAAACTCTAATTTTGTCTCAAATGGTTGGTTTCAATCCATCTAAGTATCTTGTGACTTGTTGGCCTTTTGATTCCATCAAGTTATTGCGCTTAGATAATATGAAAAAATCTATTAAGTATTCATGAATTGACTGATTGCCCTAGTTGCAACATTGATGTTTTTGGAAAAGGATCTATTTATAATTGGGAGGAAGAAACACTCTCCTTAGAAGTTGTTTCATTTTATACCAGTTCATAACCTGAGCTTTCCCTTCTCTTTTCTTAAAGTCTTTCATTCATTCCCACCAAGTATAGGCTCCTTCTTTTAGTTGACAAGCTATTAATCTAACTTTTCATTCCTTAGATATCTCCATGTAATGAAAGAATCTTTTTACTTCAGTTAACCAATCCATAAAACTTTCAATATTGAATTCACCATTAAAAATAAGGAAATTTACTTTGAACTAAATTTCATCTAACCTTTTAGAGGGTTAAGGTTTTCATTGTTCATACTTGATATAATTTGGATACTCGTTAAAATCTTCGTCCTCATTATCAAAATTTGTTGCATAAGTTTGACACCTATATAAATTTGCTTCTTCATCAAAATCCATTGCATAACCTATATGGGTTGGTAGGGATTGGTTGGGCAAAAGGATGATTGTAAATAAAATCTCTAGCTTGACTCCTTTTATCTCTCCTAATCCTATTGGCACCTCCTACCTTGAGAGCTTTGAATCAATTGATGATAACTTCTAGTCCACATTCCAATTGATCGAACCTTTAAACAAGGTTTTGTAGTGCTACCTTCTAGCCATGGATGGTTGTCTAGATGGTCAACATCTATTGATCTTCATCAGTAAGATGGTTGTTATTCTCTTCATCTTGTGTTACCATTAGAATAGGCATGACTTGGCTTTGATAGTACTTGATGCAGTGTTTAATAGAAACAAGGCTAATACTTCAATTAAGCCTAAAAAAAGAATATTTCTTAAAGAGAAAGATAAAGGTAAGACTAATGCTTGTTAAAATTTTTATTCGTTGGAATACTTTAGTCCCTTAAAGTTACACATATTTATAGGTAAAACTAGCTAATTAATTGAGAAAATATTCTAATTTAAACGAGAAAATATCTCAATGACTAATTAGAAAATATCTAATTAAATAGGGAATACTTAAAATAAAAAATAAAATTTTATAAATTGTTTTACGTAACCTTTAATAGTGAAATTGTAGCCTAAATAGTAAAATTATATTTATGAATCAAGTCTTCCATAATTTTTTTTAGGCTTCTGGTAGTCTCTTTGGTCCATGAAGTCTTGGGTTACTTGTTCTATGTCACAGTGACATGTTCTCTTTCATGAAAAAATCTAACTTGATAAGTTATTTGGTCTTACTTACATGGGAAACTACTTATCTTTGCCATCTCTTTATTTATGTTTTTTTTTATTATTTGTGCTTGTTTGTGTATGTATAAAAATGAGATTTTTTTTTCCTATTTATAGTTTTGTTTTTGAATTATTTGATATATATTTTATTTGTTGTTCAATTATACTTGTATGTACATATTCCTTCTTAGATCTTATTATTTTCCTTTTTTTTGTTCCCCTTTTTATGTTTGTTAGAGCCATATTGATTTTATTTTAATATCTTTGTACCTTTTATTTAGGATAAGAAAATTTGGTAGAACTTTAACCTTTTTTTTTTTAATGGTGAATTCTTGTTACATAACTCATATGTCTCCTATAAAAGGGATATAAGGCATAGTTGTAAGGTTGTAAATTTAGATAGATTTTGTATTTTTTATATATAAATGAAACAATTGATTGGTTGCTTGGAATTGAGAAAAGGTGAGAAATTTGAGAATAAAGTTAAAGTTTCATATCATCAAATTTCAAGGAAGACTTTGGATGAAAGGCTAAGGAAGTTAAAAAATGATTCTAATTTTTTGAGAATAATGAGGATTATGTTAAAGAATAAAGAATTTGAGTGTTATGTTGAACATTATGGTTCCATAAATTTAGAGGAAAAGAAAGTGAGAAGTATACTAGGATGTAATATTGAGATATAAGACTTTGATATTGAGGTGGTTGCTAGTAAGACAATAAGAATCAAGTATGGCTAATATTGAAGAAATAATTAAATATGGTATATGGGATGTATCCCAGTTTCAAAGGTATAAGAAGATAAAGGAAATGAAGTATGCTAAGAAACAGAGAATGCCAACAATTGTGGAGAAAATAATTAGTATAATCAAAAAAGGGGAGATTCACTGATTGCAATGGTGTTACAAGCATTATAGATGTACTTATACTAGAATCTAAATTGGTTAATATGTGAGTGACTAAGGAGATAATGTAGAAGTTGCGAGGAAAGAAAAGAAAGGTAACAAAAAAAAAAAAAGGATTAAAGAATCTAATGATGGGAAAAATCCTAAAGTGGCAGAACTAGATCATGTAATAGGACAAGAAAATACAAAAGAAGATTATGAACTAGATTATACTCAAGTCACTAATGCTAAATAATCTAATGATGATGATGAAGGGTATAAAACTGAGTATTTGACTCGAATAAGGAGGGTAATTATTAATCAATAGGGTCAAATGCTTCTAGTGATGAAGATGCAGTTGTAAAAAGGAAGAGTAAAGTCCTTAAGTATGATCTTTAATTAAAGAATCCTTCACTTATTATTAAGATAAGGTTTAAGGAAGCTAATTGATTCAAAAAAGTTTTAATGAAGTACTCAATTGCCAACAAAGTGAAAATTGGATATTCATAAAATAGTTGGATTATAATGAGAACTTACTACAAAGCTCCTAATTGTCCATGGAAGGTATCAATAGCAATGTCTAGCAAACAAGTTTTTAACTAAATTTTCCAAAAAAGATCACAAATGCATAAAGATGTTTCATAACAAAAAGGCAACTAAGAGGTGGCTAAGAACAATATTTTCTAAATTTGAAAGGGATTGAAACAATCAAGTTTTCAAATATATAGAAAATGTGTAAAGATAAGCTCACATTAAATGTCAACATATCAAAGATGAAAAAAGTGAGAAAAAAATGATAAACAAGTTCACTAGGAACATAAATAAAAAGTAGGTAGACTTTGGGCCTATAAGTATAAGTTGTTAAGGCCAAATCCTAGTAGTATTGTGAAGCTCCAAATCCATAGTTTAACCAAATTGAAGGGACTTCTTATATTTGATTGTATAGATATGGCATTTGCCTCTTGCAAATAAGGATTCTTATTAGGATACAAACATATGGTTAGTCTAAATGAAACTTTCCTAAAATGACCTATCAAGGGAGTGCTATTATCTTGCTATTAGAAGGGATGTTATTAACTAGATATACTTTTGCATGAATGGTAGTTGAGATAGAGGCTAATGAAACTTAGGATTGGTTTTTGAGATTACTTAAAAATGATCTTGTTCTTATTAATGAAGATGATTAGAGAGTGATTTTTACTAATCATTATGTAAGTTTACTTTCATGCCTATCTACTTGTGTTTATGTATGTGTTAGGTAAGTTATATTTGATATCATTGACCTAATTCTAAACAATATAAAAATTTGTTATCCTAATTATATTTTAAATTGGTACTTATTGGAAAAATTACTCAATAATTTAGTTTTTTGTTTTATGCAGGGAATCATTAAGGAAATTAAGGAATTATTGCCAAAAACAAAGCATAACTATTGTTCTAGGCATATTTATGCAAAATGGAAAACACATAAGGTAAATAATTTGGATGGGCTCTTCTAGATTTGTGCCAAGTCAATCAATATGTCTAATTTTGAGAAACATATATTGGAGATAAAGTTGTTATCCTAAATTGCACATAATGACATGCTGAGAAATCCACCAAAAAAATGGTGTAAGACATTCTTCATAATATACCTTAAATGTGATGTCATCAATAACACCTTTTGTGAGGCTCTCAATGACAAATTCTCAGGAGCCAAAATGAAGGGTATAATTAGCATGCTTGAGGAAGTGAGACTTTTGGTTATGAATAGATTGAGGAAAAACAAAGAAAGTCATGAAAAATGAAAAGAGAGTATTAGGTTTAAGTTTAAAAAGAAGTTAATTGATGGAAGAGCTACTAGTTTTAATTATGAGGTGATATTCAATAAGGCTAGTGAATATAATGTTGTGTACTGGGGAATAAGATATATGATGGAACTGCAATAACTAACTTACTTATGTAGAAGTTGAGATTTTTATTTTATTTTTTGGATTCCTTGTTGTTATACCATATATACCATTCTTAACAAAGTGGAAAATCTCAAAGATTACCTCCATTACTAGTCTCTTAGGTAAGTACTCGCAAACATATTTAATTATGATGCAACCCCTTCAAAGATAATACTTTTGGACAAATTATGACAAATGCCCTATTGATCCACCACCATTTAAAACCATGATTAGAAGACTAAAGAGATGATAATCTAAATTGATGGGGAACAACATTCCTATACAAGGAAATTGTCTAAGAAAGACATTATTATTTAATTCCTTATATGATTAACTTTATGTGATGTTTTTTTTAACACTATAGAAGTTGAATGAACAATCTTTAACAAAGAATCAATAATTTTAGGAAAATTTATTGGTACATACATCATCAACTTTGATTTTAGAATTTCATAGGGCTATGAAAACATGAATGCCCTTTTCTTTTAATTAAGTATATACATTTTATATCATATATAAAAAATATTTAGTTTTCAAAACACTTATTTTGATATCATTTGTTAGATTTCTTATTATTAAATGTTAATTTTTTTAATTTTAAAATAAAAAATATTTGTATAAATAATACTATAAAAAATATAACTGACTTTGTAAAAACTAAAATCATTATTGCGTTTTAAACTCATTTTATCCTAACAATCAAATTTTCTCTATTAACCTTTGTCATAATAATATATTTTTATATAAAAATTTTAAGTGTATTAGAAATAGAGAGAATAGACTATATATATACAATTTTATAAACTAAGTATATTTATTAATATTTAAATTATATCCAAATTATAATTTTTAATAATACAATAATATATATAATTATTTTTCATTAATCGAGTCATATTATGAATAAATTTTTAATAAAAAATAATGTATAAAAATATTTTAATAGTTATGGCCAAAAGGCCCACTTTATTCTCACTACAACTATATATTACCTAGCCAGCGAACCAACTTCTCTTGAAATGATTGTATTCTACACCTTGAGAATTAATTTGAATTGAGTGTTTGCCAAAATGCATGTGCACATGCATAGATTTTGATGCCAGAATATGCCCTTTTTTTTTTTTCTTTTCTTTTTCCCCTCTTCTAATATCAACACATGCAAAGTGTTATGGATTTTGGATAGGCTTGTGCTTACTTCATTAAACTAAAACCTGGTCTGAGCAAGTTTACTTTGGTGTGTTATTATTAGACATTTTTGGCAACTTGGTTTTGGACCAATAAATAAATAAATATTTATATAGAACGTTTGATTAGTCTACAAGCTGATTTTATTTGAAATAAGTGATCTCTAATTGTCTATTCTACAATGAGACACCTGTTACTGTGCTGGTCCCTCTATTAAATCATTAAATGTCCCAAACTAGTCTGCCCAGCTTCACCGGGGTCAAACAAGTGCCGAAACAACATAGAAATTGTCCTTTATGTCCGTCCAATTTCTTCTCCCTATATAGCATTCTGTTTGCAGAAAAGAACGAAAAAAAAAAAAAAACAAAAGAAAAGAAGCAAAGGAGTGGAAAATGAGAGGATGGAAATTTCAAGGAAAGGAATGCTTTAAAGATCACTACTAAGTTAAAAAAAATTCCAGAAAAATTCATGGACTTTTATTTTTCCTTTTTTGTCCTTTCTTCGTAAGAAAGTTATTTCAAACAGCCTGAGGAAATCGGTGGTATATGAGAGTGTCGACTAACTTTGAGCACATTGGTACCTTTTAGTTTATTTATTTATTTTTTAATCTTTTCTGTTCCTATCTTTTGTTGACAAATTATCAACGATTATTCTTTTACTGTTTTCATGCTAAGTTTAAAAGACATAATGAAACATTATAAAAGGAAATCATTAAATTTTATTTCATTTATTATATAGAAAGCAAATTGCCATCATAGCGGGTATAAGTTAGTAGTAAAAGAAGTCTTATTTGTTCATTAATCTTAATAGTTGAAAGATCCCCAACTTTTGAATTGTCAGTTATTTGACTTAAAGAAACAGCTTTCATCATGTTATTTAAATAAACTTGGTCTACATGTAGAGTTGGCCAAAGCATAAAATAATGATGCTAAGTAAACATAAACAATTGATGATCATTGTTATTTTCATTTATAATACATTCACATTGTTGTCCATTTCAAACCTTTCCTAAATAATTTATTTTTTGCTGGAATGAATGTCAATACTCAGTCTTCAATATCTCTAGGGTGTTTTTTTTTTTCTTTTCTTTTCTCATTTGTTTCTTGTAAAATGGGACAAGACTAATTGCAACCATTTTCAAAAAGATCAACGAGAAACGAACATTGTGCTGTTAATCAACTGTCATTGTTCTACCAGTTTGTTAGTTGCCTCATGCAGTTCGTGCATTTATATCACGTTCAATGGAACAAAATAAACTATAACATGGTACCTTCTTGCTCAATTGCTTGTATTGATTCTGATTTTCGTGCTCAATTGTTTCACGTAAAATGGGACAAGACTTTGTTTTTTTTCTATCTTTTTCTTTAGATTGAGTGTTAGCTTCCATTTTCAAGCATTTTCCCACTCTTTACTACATTTTCTTGCAAACTCCGGGTTGCTGAATTCTGTGTTAATTCTCTTGCTTACAAGTCAGATTCAGCCTCAGTCTACAATCCAACCTATTCTTATCCCCAAGTTTATGTTAAAACCAAGTTCATACCTCAGATATTTTTAAGGGTGCTGAGGATTGTATTGTAGAATTAGATCAAAAATCGTAAAAATTTTATTAAAAATTGACATATAACCCAATAATTAACCATTTCATACGTATAATTTACTAAATCAAGATTCAAGAAAGAGAATTAAACATTATATAAAACACTTAAAAAAAAAAAAAAAAACAGAGAGGATTTTACAAAATTTAATTTGAGCATTGTATCGACGATGCACATGGAAATGATAATTCTCGTGGATGCTAATTTGCAAACAGAAGGGATCGATCCTCCAGATTGATACGGCGTACCCCTCGCATAAATTTTGCCAATAAAATGGATCATGCATAGCTGATTTCATCTGTCTCGCTGAGTCCGGGGAACTGGGTAGTGCTGGAAAGGGTGGATTGCCCTCGAATGCCTCTTGCTCGGACCAATGTCAAGAATAACGTTAACATGGCCATATATAAGTGGACTAAGACCGACTTCTTGCTAGTTCTTAGTGTAGTAGATCGGAATTTCTCAGTTAGTCACCGGGGGAGCGAAAGGCGAGACTAGGAAGGCGCGAGGCCGGAGTTTCAAGCTCGCCAGATTGCTGGACGAGGGGAAGCAAGCAATTATCCATGGCAGTTGTAAAAAGACTACCTAGCCGGGTTTTTTTTCTTTGGTTAATGGGCCGAAAATAAGTATAAATATTGACGAAGTGCGCCCCTTTAGAAGGAAAACTCTTTTCCATTCTTTTGTGTGTGCACAGGAGTTGAGATAATGGGATGACTTGTGTCAACATGTAGTTAATCTCACGTCTCTAGCAAAAAGGATAATGGAGAAAGAGTTTTGATAGGAAATGGTAGTCCCTTGCTTAGGTAAACCTAGCAATACTTTGAGACTATTTATTTTCATTAGGTCGAGATTTTAGGTGATCCCACTAAAAGTTTTAACACAAAGCTTTTGGTGCTTTTTACGCAAACCAAATTACTCTGCGAACCAAAAGTGGCAACAAATCGCTCAAGTCACTGGTTCTTTGGTCGAGCAGGTTGACTGGTTTGCTCCAATTCCATCCATGTTACCTTGGGTCACTGCCTAGTCTAGTCAAATGTCATGATTCAGAAGAGACCAATGACAAGTTCACTTCTTTTTTTTTTTTTTTTTTAAGTCTAACCGACGGGTTCAATCTGAATTAAAAAAATAATAACTAAGCTAGATCCCACTATCAATAATGTTGATTCGAATATCCAGATAACACCTCAAGCGGATCAACTGTTGATATCTTTAACCAAAATTTGGTGACCGACGACTTCTTTTGATTTACGCCTAGGGAAATTTGAGAGTGATGGCGATGGTGCTCTTAATTGGACGCATACGGCTGATGCTAGGTGACCTGTTATGGATGGTAACAAACAAGTAAGCTTGTCGATAGTGGTTGGGGAGGGGGTATTTCTTGGAATCAACTCTCTAGTTTGACTCACGTCCTCAAAGCGCCCGAGATTGGTACTTATGCAATATATATATATATATATATATATATATATATATATATATATATACATAGACGCTCATTGGATTCTTCACTCGTATGGTACTCTCGAAATGTACTTCTTGTTCACTTTCTCCTACTACGGTGCTTGCTTAGATGTTGTAGCATTCAGTTGTTGGTCCTCATTTGTGCTCATCAATTATTAATCTACTAAGTCTGAGAAAAATATGGTTTAATGTTGTACGGAGAGATCTCCAAAGAAAACAAAATGTTACCTTATCAGTAAAAACCAATAGTTTGGTCTTTATAAAGATTAAGTTTGGAATTACTAACTTGTTTTTAAACGAGAAATGTTTATAATCAAAAATTATATTGTATCGTATTACTAAATAATTTATTAAAAAAATATTATTACTGTTTAAATTTTGGTTGGATATTTTATTTAAATTTAAAAAATTTATTCCTTCATATTTACTATGAAAATAATATATAGGTTAAATATAAATAAATCATTACCTTTACGTATTTTTTTAAAATCTAATACAACCTTTAAAAGTAACAATTTTACCTTTAAAAAATTATTTTACAATAAATCTAATACATCACCAATTGGGATTGATGAAACTCGTTAATATGTACACATGACATGCCTACATGTTAAAAATTGGTCGTGTGTTATGTTATGTGCTATTTAATTTAAAATTTTAAAAATAAAAATAACTAAATAAGAAATTTTCAAAAAATAAAATAAAATAAAATAATATCTCTCTCTCTCTCTTTCTTTTTTTTTTCACTCTCTCCTCTGTCCTTCTCTTACTTTCCACCTATTCCTTTTTTTGGAACATTAGTTTAGTAAGTTGAGTAAAAGTTAAAACAAACACAAAATTAAAGATTCTATCAAATAATAATCTCCCTAACTTGTTATAAAGATAACTAAAGTACAATCCATGAGAGCAATTTATCAATATTATCTTTATAACTAAGATCTGAATCCATCAAATTAGCCTCTTGCTACTTCTCAGTTCCTTTAATCGACAACCCATTATGAATCATTTATTTCTTTTATCTTTAATCTTTTTTTCTATTCTTTAAATTGTATAACAAGCCTTTAATGTCATTCATATTCTTCACGAGCGCTTTAGTCATTCTAGTTCTCATGCATATTTTCCACAAACACTTTGGTCTCCACATATCCACATCTAGCAATAACACTAGCTTCACCACAAGGTCCATGGACAAGAAGTGGATGTCCCTTTCCCACAACAACCTCTGAGAGATCCTTCGAGAGCCAGGTTGTTTCCTATAAGTCATTCCTCTCATTATCATTGGTTTGCTTTCACAAAATCAGTTGCATGCACATCACCCCCATTAACTCCATGCCTCCTCACCGCTTCTTCTACTTTTCTCTTTGTCACGTCATTGGTTTTTTCTTTCCTTTTTATTGCCTTTGCAAGGTAGCTTTAACTTCGTATTCATGACACCCTCCCGAATGGCCAACTCGTCATCAATTCTTTGATGTTGGCCTTAGGGCCTTGAAATTGTGGTTTTGTAGGTGGTAGCTTCTCTTGTTTTATGGCTTTATGATTGCAAATTTTTGTGTTGATGAATGGGGCTTTCAAAATTTTGAGTTTGATTTAGAATTAGCTAGTTCTATAGTTTGGGTTGAGTTATTGGGAAAGTTTTGATTTTTACTTTTAATCAAAAAAAAAAAAAAAAAAAGCTTCATGGACGTGGAGATCTAGATCGAAAGTTTGACTTATATGTTATGAGTGTTTAATTTGGAAGAAAGGGACGGTGGAAGATGAGAGAGAAGAAAAGAGAAATGAAAAACTTTTTTTTATATCTTACTATTTTTTATTTTTATTAATTTTAAATTAAATAACAAGTGACATGACATATGGTAAATTTTGAACACATAAACCTTTAACATGTGCATACTAATTGACTATGTCGATATTGATTGACATTATATTAGATTTATTACAGAATAATTTTTCAAAGACAAAATTGTTATTTTAGAGGTTGGCCTAAATTTGAGAAAACAAGAAAAGGTGGTACTTTATTTGTATATTGACCTAATAATATGCTTACATATATATATATATATATATATATAGATGAGGAGAAGTAAAACATTAGTCCTAACTTTTTAAATTTTTGTAGTGTAATCCAGATCTAAAATTTGACTTATGTGTCATGAGTGGATAGCGAAAGATGAGAGAGAAGAAGAGAGGAAAGAGAAACTATTTTTTAATTTTTCTTTATTTAACTATTTATTATTTTTATTAATTTTAAATTAAATGACACTTACATGACACATGATCAATTTTTGACACATTGACATATCATGTATGCATACTAATGAATTCCATCGATATCAATCGACAACGTGTTAGATTTATTATAAAATAATTTTTTAAAAACAAAATTGTTACCTTTTAAATGTTGTACTAGATTTGGAAAAATACAAACAGGTGATACTTTATTTGTATACTAACTCAATAATATACTTATATGTATATATATATATATATATATATATATATATATATATATAGATCAATAAAACAATAGTCATATATTTTTTTAATGTTTGCAATGTAGTTTTATATTTTTGAAGTTTTTTTATTTCGATCACCAAGGTTTGTATTTCCCTTTAATTCAAGATAATTTTAAATAAAAAATTATTTAAACTGTTAACTTTGTATGTTGATTGTATACAATTAAATTTGTGTGAAAGGTTTAGGTCTTAATTAAGAAAATATTCAAAAGTTTATGATTGTTCAAAAATTCAAATGATTCAAATATGCATATTCTCATTAATTTATAAATATTTTGTACGTTCAACATATAAAGTTAATGCTCGACCATTTTCATCTAAAATTATCTTAAATTGAAATAAAATACACATATTTAGCACTAAAATAAAAAACTTCAAAGATACAAGACTATATTACAAAAATTAAAAACATTTAAGACTAATTTTATACTTATCCTTACATTGATGTGTCTTCACACTAATTTTAATGATTATAAAACCTAATTTATATTTAGGGTTAGTCAAATAAACAATATTCAAGTGTGAGAGCTATGTCTAAGGTACCTTTTTATGAACTAGTGCAAATAAATATATTTACACAAGTGTAACAAGAAATGCTTTAAGTCCTTGAAGGGCATCTAAGTTGAATATTTAATTCACCTAGTAGATAAGAAAGAGATTTATGAAATATATATAGACATTAAATCAAATGAACTTGTTGAACTATTTACTAACAAAATAAAATAAAATTTGCTCCTTGCCAATAAAAAAATTCTAGCAAATTAACATATTCACATACTTAAGGTTGTAATATATTTCCTTGGTATTGCATATATTTATAAAATATTTTTTATATATAATTTGTCATTTAGGTTAATATTTTAAAGGAAATTGTAGGTTTTGTTTTGTTTTTTTAAAATTTTGGTCTATTGGTGTTAAGATTAGAATTTTAGTTGTTCAAACTAACATTTTATTTGGTAAAGGGAAAGGGGGAGAGGAAAATAGTGAAAATAGGATAATGTTTTTATTTGAAAAATATTTTAAAAGTGAGCTAAAAATGGAGAGGAAAACTAGTTTTCTTTCATTTTTCTCAATTTTGGGAAGAAATTTACTAATTCTTATATCATTTATAATTAGAAAAAAGCTCTGTTACCCTTATTTTACACACACACACACACACGGTAAAATTGACATTTTCATACATATTGTTTTTCTTTGTCTCACATTTTACCCTTTTCCAAACAAAAAAATTTTAATTTTCCTTCTTCCTTCTATCCTTTTCCAAATAAAAAAGAGGATGAATTTTTCTTTTCTTTCTTAGTTCTTTTCTTGCCCAATTTCTATTCCCTCATTTTCCTTTTTCCTACTTTGTTATCTAAATAAAAGGTAAAAGTGTAGTTACTCTCTTATAATGCACAAAATGTGTATGCATCAAAACATAAGTGATATGATAGGGTCTTACCAATATTTAAAATGTATTTTTGGATAATAATCTTAAAAAATAAATTACTTTTGAAATTTTTTTTCTACTTACGTGTCTCTCACGTTACTCCTATTCGGTATAGTAGTTTCATCACGATTTGGTGATTGCAGGTCCACAGGTATCATATACATACATTACGAGCTTGCTTTGCTTTGCTTTCTTCCTGACCCCTTTCCTATGCAAATCTCATGCAGTTAGTGGATATTGTTTGTTAGCTATTTCGATTGTGTGCCAGTGCCATTCATTTTTAGTATCCCTTCACTCTTCTTTTTTATTTTTTTTTATCCATTTAATTTTGCTTGTGACTTTCAAGTTTTACTCTTTTGATGGTTGACGTTGATTATTTAACTGCTAGTCTAATATTTCAACCCTTTTTTTATCAGACTTGTTTGGCAAGGTGAATTCCCTTTAATAATAAGTTTTATGATGGTGAATTAAGAAAGGATTACAGAGAGAGAGAGAGAGAGAGAGAGAGAGAGAGAGAGAGAGAGAGAGAGAGAGAGAGAGAGAGAGAGAGAGTGAGTGTGACTAGAATGGTTACAGTCCAAAATCCATTGAATTTCTAATTATTATGGAAAATGTTCGTGTTGATCAATTTTTTAACATTAGTAATTGTAAATGCTTCCCAATTGGAATTTTTAAAGAAGAATATCATACACAATTATAAAAATTAATCATCACAGAAGAGCTAGGACCTTAATCAATTCAGGTTCATTAAAGATGATGCATAAAAGGTCCTGGTGAGATTAAAGACAGATGGAAAACACACTTGGACAACTTCTTTAATGAGAACAGTCAAGATAATTTAGAGGACCTTAGTTGTCTTAAGAAAAAGATCATGTGCATTAGAGGCATTCGTCTATCAAATGGACCAAATGGAATACCAATCGAACCTTGGAAAGCCTTAATTTGTAATTTATTTTTAATCGGGCAATATAAATTACATTGGGTAACCAATGGATGATTTTCTTGTTTCTTAAAATTTGAAATCACTTCTTACGAAAGAAGAAAAGATTACTATCTTAAAATGACAAAGAGAAAGTTTGAATTTCTAATTTTTTATTTTCAATATTATATGTTATTTTCTAATCTCTTTGCGCCATTCAACCGCTCTCATGCTCTAGTCTTTTAACCTTTACCTTTTCATTATCTCTCTACTTTATTTTTTTCTTCTTTTTTCACTTTTGTTTTTCTCTTTTATTTTTTTCTTCTATCATGTTTTCCTTTCTATACCTTCTCACGATCCTTATAACAACAATATATTAATTAATGCTAGCTTTATTATTTTTAGAGTACATTGTAAAAGTTATAAACTTTTTGTGTTAAGGTATTTATAATTTCGATTCATGATCAAGATATGATGTATTTCATCCATTTATTACTAACAAATTACATATTATAGTAATTTCAAAAGAAAATCTTGCTAAAAAAATAAATTAATTATTAGTAATAAAAAACAAAGGTGCACAATAAAAATCAAAAAATTAATAATAAACAATAAAATTAGTGTATCAAACAAAGGAATCAATTACAAAAATCTTGTAGCGTAACTAAACATGCTGGTAACTATTGGTAAAAGTGGGACAAATTAGCTAGAAAAGAATAGATGCATTTCTATGAATATAAAATATCTTTATACTACATATAAAATATTTTAGAATAAATAAATTATATTTTATATAATATAAAAAAATTTATGATAAAATAATTTTAAATCCTAAACATTTTTATATGTTATATAAAAATTTATTGATATAATATAAGATTGTTTTATATATATATATATATATTTATAGTTATAAAATTATTCGTTTTCTTGACTAAGATTAGAATGCACCGACATTTCCATAAGGGGTGGGGGAGAGAGAGAGGACCATTGCGTTGGATGTGTTTAGACAATGCCTTTTTGTATATGCTAGAGACCGCCTGGGTACAGCTACGTCCTCTTGTCCTTTTGTTGGAAAGTTTAAGGTAGAGAGATTTTCCAACACCATGAGTAGCATTCATGCACCCATGCAGTGTGTACAATTGAAGTGGACGCCTTCCTCTCGTGCCTCCAGCTGCGGTACCTGCCAGCTTAACTTTTTCAATGATTCGATATATAATATAAAGAACAAAGTTATGCGAGACGCCAAAAAGTCTCGTGTCTTTTCGGAGAAGGTAGAAGCTATATCTGCAATTATAGAACACAAAATATGTATACAATTAAATATAATTAATAAAATAATATAGCTTTGTTATTTTATTTTCTCTATTTATTAACTCACTTTTTACATTATTAAAATAATATTTATATCATTTTATTCAATTTTTTATATTATTTGTCTATTGAGCAATACTGTTATTGTGTGTGTATATATATATATATATATATATATATATATATATATATATGTACATATTAAATTTTATGTGTCTTCTTATTATAGATACAATAGGACAGTTTTAGACTTGCCCATACCATGTAGGGTTTAAGATTTTAAATTAAGCTTGGTGTTAATTTTAGTATGTTGTCCTGTTAAGTTTCAATCATAAAAAGGAAGCATGACAAAAATGATAATATTGGTTTAGAATTATTTATTATAAACTTGAAACATTGATGATCATTTTTGTTAAAGATGGTCTAAAAGTTGCACGTATTTCAAAGATATTTTCATAAAAAGTAACAATTTTTATTTCATCCAAGCAAGTATAACTATAGAAAATGACAAGCCACTCTTTGATTTCTTAGAAGTGAAATTATAATTCATTATGACATTTTTTTTATAGGTACGTTGAATTATGAATATTTCGATGTGTAATCTTAAAAAATATGTTTTATGTTCATTACAATAGGTATTTTCTTAAAAAATATGTGGAATCTTAAAAATATGCAAATATGCGCATGGCTATATTCATGCTGTTGTTCATTACGAGGCTATGAATTGTGAGAAACTATACAACATGTCTTTTGAGAAGTAAAGACGAGAGAGAGAGAGAGAGAGAGAGAGAGAGAGAGAGAGGGAGAGAATAAACTAAGAATTTTCTTAGGGATGTCAATTTATGGACAGCTAAAATGAATTGACCATTTCAGCATCCCACTTACTTAGAAAAAAGAAAAAACAAAAAAAAAAAAAAACTTGCCACGCCACTTATAAGGTAAAAGACAATAAATGTTTGCAGTGCATTTGGTATTTTCTCAAACAAAAAAAAAAAAAAAAACAGAGAGAGAGAGAGAGAGAGAGAATGCATTGACTTATATGCCCAATAGAAAATGCAATTGAAAGCTCTCATAACTACATGGAGATCACGTAAATTCCGGCTACTGAGACCAATCTAACATCAGAATTTGCACCGTTAGGGCATGGGTAAACGGCTGTAATAATTAAAAAAATGTCGTGGGAATTTTTATCTTTTAATCAAATATATATATATATATATTTTATTTTTTAAACAGTTTCTTTTTTTTTTGGAAAAATTAAATTAAATATGGTTCTAGTTTATTCCCAATCGGCCATTACCCCACATTTGTGCGGGAATTTGGAGTTTTGCAGTGGGCGTGGATGGATAGCACTGCTAGTTAAAATCACGTTTTTGATTATATTATCATCACACCCCACTGCCGGGGGTGGGGGACAGATAGAGAGAGACATAGAATAATCCAATAATTGCATTCTATAATTCAAAACGTGATAGGTCGGATAGGTTATTGAACTGTCCTATGAATTAGAATTTTCTAATTAGAAAACTCTGAGTTCATTCAATAGGGACTTTCCATGAAAGTGAGCCTATCAACTTTACAGACATATTAAGGCTATTTTCTGAGTGTTCCACGTCATTCTTCATTTTTATATTCTGTAAATAGAAGACAGATCTGTCATCAATTGATGGCCAAATTGTCCATCTCTTGCCTCTCGTTGTTTAATCAATGTCAAGAAACTATTCAATATAAAAAATATTAAGTTGTTGATATATATATATATATATATAAGATTAGATTCTAATGTATTTATTCGTGTGCAAATCTATGGACGGTGATTGATTTAGAAAATTCTTTCAAAGGAGTCAAATTTATATTTAAAAATATAACAACAAATAAATATACAAAATACTTAAAAACAATATTAGTTATTTTCACAATAAATATTACACTTATTTTCTATTAGTTTTCATATTTTGAAACCTTTAAATAATAATTTCAATTTTTTACACTACCAACTATATCTTTTTGATATATATATATATATATATAACTAATTATAAAATCATTTAGCTATTAGTCTCCTATGTGATTTTAAAGAGACACAGATAGAGAGAGTGTATGTGTATGTGTGTGTTTGTTTACCATGTAGCTCGGTGGCATGCTTGGACTATTCAAGACGACCATGAGGTGACCCTTCTTTCGGGTGTAAATGTTTGGTTGCGAACATTACCAGAGTTGCCAATTTGGTTGTGCTATTGTGTGTGGAAACCTTGGACTATTCAAAATGGTCGCGGGTTTCTTTGCAATGCAAGGTGGGTGCTTTAAACATGACCGAAGTTGTCAATTTCGTTATGTTGTAGGTGACCTAATAAACCCATCGAAGAGGGTTGCCCTTTTCTGTTTGTGCTTGTTTATGCTCCTTTTTAATTTTCTTTTCTTTTTTTTTTTGAAATAGAGTTTTCTTTCGGAAGCCTTTTTTAGCTTTTAATTTATCTTGTGTATGGTATGGAAGCTTTACAATCTTTAAAACACCTTTTGATTTTACTTTTTTATTTCTACATGACAATTAGGATTTGTCGTTCAATAATCTGTGACTATTGATGTGCTTTATGCTTTATCATTGTGTCATTGGATTTTAAGTTGTATTTTCTATCTCTTAATGCATGACTAAGAGTTTTTCTTTTTCATGCATTTGCAATTTTCATAGAATGAATATAATTTGTCCTTGACACATGGTGTCTTTGCTTTTTGTTGTATCAGGACTTAGAGAATCACTAATAGCATTTGCTCTATATTATTGTTGACACCCTTTAGGGAGGTTTAATGTTGATTGTACTTAATTATGATTATAACTCATGAAAAGTTACAACTCCCTTTGGATAGTTCTTCTCTACACGTATTTTTATTGTGACCCACTGGAGATAGTATATATTTGCACATTCTTAATTGCCGTTTACTAAGGAATGGTGCCGCACTAGGTCGCAACAACTGTGCCTTCCAATCATTTGAAAATGTAAATGTAACCCGCTTGGTCAAATGATTTTGTCCCTGAGATACCACTAAACCATTTAAAGTGTTACTAAATGCAACACAAATAATGATGAGAAATGTCTATTGTCTTAGTAAAGGAATAATCAAACTCCTTCAATGCATTATCATCCTTATGCAAGCCACTAGGTAGCAAAGGAATTTTGGAATTAGATATAATATTGATCACGCGTTGCTAGCAAGCAATCCTATGCATATATCATATAATTATAATAATAAATCTCTGCTTCCTAACTTGCAACTTTAAAAATGTAGGGTTTATCAATCAGATTGTAGACAAGAATAATGACATAAATATCATCGTTGCTAAGATTAAAGCATGAGCAAATTATATGATATTTAGGAAGATTAGGGAGATTTTTCTCAAATCCCTTTAGTCTAATGAAAAGACCTCAGCACCACCATGGATAATTGGTAAGCCTAAGAGATTCTTATGCCTCTCGAGCTTTTCATAAAGTAATGAGACGAGTTCCCCTTATTTGTTTATACCTATGACATTTAGGGGGTTACTATATAAGTAAGATTACTAGCCTTTGTCGTGCATTAACTAATAACATATGCTTAAACTAATGACATTAATAATAATAATTTTCATTTCATTTTCTCTTCCACATACATAAATCTAACTACATTTGTTCATTTCCATCCTTTTCCTTATAAAGCTTCCTAAAGTGTGAAACTAATAGCACACTCGATGTTTGCCTTGAGAGCACGCGTAATTTCCCTATTTATGAAAATTTCTTAAAGGAATTAAAAGATGAAAAAGTCTCATTAGACCTTTGTTGAGCTTATCTTTGATAGTTAATATTGAATTTGTTGTCAACAACACTTCATATATTTTTCCTTGTTGATTTGATGTTATAAGTGTCTTTGAGATGTGTTTGCTACATTTACAAAGTGTGTTGGCAGTTGTTTTATTTAAGGGTTAAGGAAGACAACATTGGTGGAATGTGAGAAGAATGAGGAGAGAAAATAGGGTTGAAATAAGGATGTTGTTAGCCCTACTGTGTGCTGCCAAAAAAAACAAATGACAAAGTTGTTTTAGATTACCCTAAATTCAAGGAATCAATGTTGACCATTAATGATGAGATAACCCTAAACTCAAGACTTATAAAAACTTATATAGCTATCAAAAGAAGTGTGTAAGAAGAGCATAAAAGAGAGTAGAAACTCAATGAGAAAGAGAGAAAGAGAAGATTTTTTTTTTTAAAAAAAAAAAAGATAGGGTAGAAACTCAATAAGAGAGAATAATAGAAATTTTGAGCATAATTGTAAAAGGTAGAAATCAACAATACGTAAGGTAGAAACTGATAGTCCAGAAGGTAGAGACTGGTAGTGCAAAAGGCAGAAATCGGTGGTGCAAAACGCAAAGACCAGCAGTGCAGAAGGAAGAGACCGACAGTGCAAGAGGGAGAGAACAACGGTGCATAAGGGAGAGACTGACAATGTAGAAGGTAGCGATTGATAGTGCAGAAAGCTTTAGACCGACAATGAGGAAGGAGAGAACAACATAACAAAAGGAGAAGATTAGTTTTCAGCTATAACAGCATGTGCACATGAAGAGATCTTACTTAAGGGAGTTTTTGTCATAATCTTTTTATATATGTTAAGTCCATCTTTGATGGCTAATGTTGGATTTGTTATCAACATCTCATATAATTTTCTTTGTTGATTTTATGTTATGAATGTCGTTGTGATGTAGAGAGGTCGTTTATCAAAACCATTGATAGCAGGTTAATTCTAAATCAAGAAGTCAATGTTGACTGTTAAACCTAAATTTTAGGAATTAAATCTAACTGTCAATTATAGGGCAACCCATGGGAATCAATGCTAATTGTTGATGGTTGTGCAACTTTAAAACTCAAGACTTATAAATACATTCCTGCATCTTTCGAAAGAGTGTGTGGGCTGTAGAAAAATAAGAGAGAATGATAAAGAGAATGACCGACCAAGGGAGACGTGTAGTTGACAAAGGAGGTAACCACACTAAAGGAAGAAAAAAGTTACAGTAACAAGCAACCATACCAAAGGAAAGAGAGTTGTAGTAGCCGACAGCCCTACCAAAGGAAGGAGAAGGTTCAATAGCCACCCAAAAAAGAAGGTGCAGCAGTCAGCCAAAAGAGAAGATGCAATAGCCACCCAAAGGAGAAAGTGCAACAACCACCCAAAGGAGAAGGTATAATAGTCACTCAAAGGAAAAGGTGTAACCATCAAAGAGGGAGACAATAACAAATCAACTACACCAAGGAAAAGGGTGTGCAGTGGTAAACCACACCAAGGAGAGGTGTGTAACAGTAACCAATCAACCATACCAAGGAGAGGTGTGCAATGACAGCAAGTTAACCATACCAATGAGAGGTGTGCAATAATAAACAATCAACCACACCAAGGGAGAAGGTGTGCAATGACAAACCAAGGAGAAACCAACAATTGCAACAAAGAGAAGAAAGCAATTATAGTAAGAAGAAGGTGGTAGCAGAGGAAGGAAAAGATCCACATTCTGCAATAGTAGTTTATACACATTGATTGATCATTCTTAAGAAAGTTTTAGTCATAAACCTTTTGATAAACTTCTTGAAAAAGGGTGGGAGACCCTTGAAGTGATCGGGAGATCAATCCTATTACATTGTGTATGTAACTCACACATTGTGGGTGAACCATACGACTGCTCTCACATAAAAAAGCAAGATAAAAATTGGATTATTAACTCTAACAAGTCACAGAGGTTAATCCTAATAGATTTGTAAAAAGCGAGTATCTCACATTGATTCACCCTCTCCCCTTTCAGTGTGAGACCTAAGAAAGTCCTCATTAAGTGATATTAGAGTTGGATTCCTTTGTTGATCCATTTTGTTTGCTTTGATCTAAAAGTATTTGTTGTTATGAATTTTTGCTGGTTGATATGATAAATAACATGAATAGTGTTAACAACAAGGGCATTCCCACTTTTAATGGACAAAATTATCAGTTATGGAGGAATAAAATGCTTTTATATTTGATGTCACTTGGCTTGGATGTGTTTGAATTTGTTGTTAATGGCTTCATCCCTATTGCTGAAGGTGTTACTATGACACCTACTGATAAGAAGAATTTATAGTGTGATGGAAAAACAAGAAATGCCTTATATGCCTCCTTATCGGACAAAGAATTCACCAAAATGATGAGGTGTAACATAACCAAACAAATTTGGGATAAATTGAAGAATATTTACAAAGGAGACAAGGTTGTGAAGGAAGCCAAGCTACAAATTTAGATGAGTAGATTTAAAAACATAAAGATGCAAAATGATGAATCTGTAGGTGCCAGTGATAATCTTCTCTACACATGATGATGAACAATAAGACAAGTTACTAAAGGTGTTAAAAAGGTACAAGAGTGCATTAGGTTGGTCTATAACTAACATTCAAGGCATTAGTCCTTTATTTTGCATGTACAAATTATGCTTGAAGAAAACTTCAAGACCAACATTAAAACACAAAAAAGAATCAATCCAATCATAAAAGAGGTTGTGAAGAAGGAAATAACTATATAACAATTTTAATACCTAGTAAACTTAGTCTAATTCACTTCATTGCACATTTTAAATAGTATGCATAGTTTTAGCATAACATGGTTGTCCAAGTCTAACCGTCGTTATTGGAATAAGAGTTGAACTCCACTTTCATCAGTACTCTCAAAACTATGAACTCTAACTAAATGGTTGTAAGAACTTTAAGCAACTTCATTGAATTCATAATTTCAACAAAAAGAATTAATAAAGGCATCCATAAAGGCAAGATCATTGACACCTCCACAAAGTCTCCATTACTAAGAAAACCAACTCTAATAAAAAGAAAAACTGTGAAGTTTATATGGTAGAATAAGAAAGTCAATTAAAGCCCTACCTACCTTACCAATCTTATAGAAATCCCTAAGGATAATTCAATCTTTACCTAACATTTCACCTACTAAATTTGGTTGCTCTATTTTCCTACCAAACAATGCAACACCAACAACCATGTTTAAGTATCTAGGCACTAGCACCCCTAAACAATTTCACTAAACCTAAAGGACCAAAAGGTCATTATAAAAAATATTCAAGTCATATTTAATTCTTTCAATGCAAAAAAACCACTATAGAAAACATGAGGTCATTTTAATTTATATGATGCAAATGATCACTTTAAAAACTATCTAACTCTTGTAATGAAAAAAGGTTTTGATAAAAATAGTCATATAGTTTTCAAAACCCTAAGGACTGAGGAAAGCTCTAAGGCAAGCCAAAGGCTATTAAAATAAATAAATTAAATAAAAATTCAAATAATTCAACTTCAATTGTTATAGGCAAGAGGAACCTTTACATCACTAATAGTTTAGGGCTAAAGGTCCCCAAACAAAACCCTTTATGTATTTTTGTCTCCTTTCCTTGTAATTAGAAAATTTATATCAAATTCTCCTATCTCTCACATTTTCTCATTGAATTTGAATTATGTACATATTTTTAAACCTTATCCATATTTTAAAATGCTAGTGTGTGCACATATAATAAATATTGTTTAACTACATGTCAAGAGAGGAAAATGAAGATAAAATATAAGAAAAAAATAAAATTAAGTGAACAACGATACTATTATTAGCACAAGTGTTTGGATTGACCATTATCTACACTAAACACCATGCTCTCTAAGATGAGTCATAATAATACAAAATAAGTCTCATTAATTTGGAAAATTGGACAATTTTTCAAATTAGTTGTTTATAGTATTCCAATCACACCTCAATAAGGATAAATATTTATGTGTATAATTACTAATTAATTATTTTATTGTGTTTGTTATACATATTTATATATTTCATATTTAGTGATTTTTGAGAAAAAATAAATTTTAAAAAATAAAAGTAAAAATAAAAAATTAATCATGTCAATATTATATCAATGTTAACATGACACCAATCTCTTCTTAACCTATCTAAAAGCCCCATAAATTAACTTTCACTATAATTTATATAAAATACAACAATTTGTTATTTGTTTTTAATAAAAATACTTCAATAATTTAAAATTTAAATATTTATTTATAAATATTAAATTTTAATCTTAAGAATAGAGTGTAAAATTTACGAAAAATCCCCTAATAATTTAAAACTTAAAATTTTATACTTAAAATTTTAAATTTTAATTTAAAAAATATAATATTTATGAGAATAAAAATAATTATTACCATTATATAATTTATAATTTACTAGATTTCTTAATGAGAAAAAAAATAGTTTCCTTTTCATTTTGGCTAGTGTTGATGGATGACATTATTCATTACTTGTGGTAGGTAACACTCGTATTCTTATGTTCAAATGGAATTACTTTGCAAACAAAAGATGTCCCACATATTAATAGATGTTGTTTTATACCATATCTTCAAGTTTTTGATTTGATTATAGATCGAGAACCTATCCATTAAAGAAAACATTGAATGACTCACTATACTGTTTATAAGAATGTCAATTTGTGCTAAAGAAAAATTATATTAAAGGCTTGCTTTATTCAAGTCCTTATAATTTAAGCATATATGAACTTTTCCATCCTTTTTTGGAATAGTCACATTGTTGGCTACCCACTTCATATATTTTGCAATTTGGAAGAAACCAGCATCTAACTACTTTTTTCATTCTTCTTTGATTTTTATCAAGACATCAAACTTCATCCTCTTAAGCTTTTACTCGACTATTTGTATTCTAGCTTAAATGGAAGCTTGTGCACTATTATGTCAATGTTTAGAATTGACATGTCTTGGTATAACTAGGAAAATACATCATTTTCTTGACTATTTTGCATTCTAACTTAAATGGAAGCTTATGCACTACTATGTCAATGTTTAACACTAACATATATTGGTATGGCTAAGCAAAGTCATCATTTTCTTGATTGTTTTGCATTTTGACTTGAGTAGAAGCTTGTGCACTATGATGTCAATATTTAAAACTAACATATCTTGGGTATGACTAGGCAATAACATCAATGTATTCTTTAAAGAACTAAATCATGTTTTGCCTATTATCCTAGAGAAGACTTGCATTGATTTTGACTTCCCATAGGTTTTCTACAATGCCTAGATTTATTATTTGAATCAATTCTTTCTCCATAATAAATTATCTTTCTTTTTATTCAAAAAGGCATTGAAGGTCTAATAGGGTCTCTTTGTCTTCAATGTCATCAAGAATAGGCTCATCAAGATGGAATTAAAAAGTAGTTTATAGACAAGCATCAATCATACTATTAAACTCGTCTTTTGTTGTTTTAAACAAAAAACATGGCTTAACATGAATAAGTATTGTTAAATGGGTAGATATAAAAAGAGAAGAAAAGCAATATAATAGAGAAAATGAGATACGTTATTAAAAGTGTAGCTTATATAAATATATATTATTAACTAACATATGGCAAAAGATTACCCATTTTATTTAATAGTCAACCCTTAAATGTCTTAAGTAGAAATAAATCAGGGAAAATGACTGCATTACTTTGTAATATGCTTGAAATATAGAGGATTCTTCCAAGCTTGCCAATTATTAATAGGAGCATTGAGATAGTAATATTAAATCAAAGGGGTTGGAGGAAGATCCCATTTTTTCTTTGAAAATCATGTGGATTGTCAATCTATTAAATTTTATGGAAAATTTGATTACATCATTTCTCTTTTCCTCAATTTGGTTGATGAACTTGGCATTTATAAAGCAATAAATCAAATGTTGTAAGAGCCTATTACAAGATCATCTATTAAATGTAAAGGCTTATCTACTCAAGAAGGGTTTGTCATGACCTACATCGTAGCTAATTCTTGAGTAGCATTATTATCTAATGGCTTATATTAAGTTGTGATACCTTAAAGTTGTTTTATTGATTCCCTTGTCAGGAGAGTAGTCATTTCTCATCATTATCTCAATTAGATGTAATGAAATATCTCAATTAAATGTGATGAAATCTTGAGATAGGATTTATATGACCATGGTGTCACATTTGTGATTTCAAAAGGGAAAATGGTGCATCCTAATGTTTCCTCAAATACCTTAACATAAGGTGTTTTCAGCGGTCTTAAAACTAGTAGGTTAAATTTTTTGCCAACATCAATTAGCTTATAAATTATATAATGGACTTCACCTTTTAATGCAAGTTAAAATGAATTGCCCTAACAAAATTAATCCATAAATGTCTCAATAACCAACCATACATAGATTTAATGTCCATAACTTGGAATTATACAGTAAAGGTGCACAATCTGACTTGTATAAGGAGCTCAACAACTCTTATGACCTATTACCCGATGCCATTAAATCCTCTAACAATCATACAACTAGGCGTCATGATTGTAATATCAGCTAGCAACTAAACTGAAGTTTCTTTGGGTATGACATTCAAGGATGATCCACTATTAATAAACACTTGGGACATGTTGCAGCTATAGCACTTAACTAAGATATTCAATGCCTTAATATGGCTTTGTCCTTTAGTGGGAATCTCCTCATTAGAAAAAAATAATATAGTTGCTAGCCACTATGTTATTAATAATATGGTCAAAATTGCCTAAGAATATGTCAAACATGGCATAAGCCTAATTAAGAATGCATATTAGTGACTTACAATATGGCTTTGAACTTAAGAGAAGATTAAGATTTTAGCTTAACTGTGATAGAGTTGTTCCATTATGTTGTATTCACTTAATGAATTTAAGGAATTGTCTGTTGTTATCATTAGTGACTGTTTCCTTCAGTTTAGCATTTCACATATTCAACAATTTTTCCTCCTTTGTACTCTTAAGAGGGATCTCTTTGACATCCTCAAATATCACTACACACTTTAGCCTTTTATGCTTAAGTTTTTCACTATACCATAGTGTGTAATATCTTCTTCTTCAAGTTAGGCTCCTTACTCTCATAATTTTAGATGTTGCTACAAGTACCAAAGCTAGTGTTAGTTGTTGATTTTAAGAGTCAACTTACAAATTGTAGTTCCTTGAAATTCCCTTAATAGGCACAATCAATTGAAATATTTTGGTACTATAGGATTCTTTTAATGTTTTAAGGGTGGACCTCATTAAATTGTTACTTTAACTTCCAAGGTATGAATATCAAAGTGACCTTTTGATAAACCTTGCTCTTGTAGGTCTCATAAAATTGACTACCTTATGGTTAGGAAGAGCATTGGCATTGATGTTCAATTTTTTTTCTACTTTTGAAAAGTTAATCCAACCATCATACCTAAGTTCAAAAATTTTACACTTAAGGTTCAAGTAATTATGAGTTGAATGCTTTAGAAAAGAAACATGATTTCCTAACTATAAACTTGTCTAATTGAGTTAGGTCTAAAGTTTGGATCTTCATTATTAAGATATGAGTTAGCAATTTGACTTGTTATCTCATCATCATAAAAAATTTGAGATAGTATTTTAACTTTTGCTTGTAATCTTTTGGTGAAGAACTTAAGGCTAGAGATGCTTGAAGCTTACTTTGGTAGTAATAAATGTGGATTAATCTACTGTAACATTTTTAAAGTATATTTTGTTTGAATGTTATTGATACAATTAACCATAAAATCTAATCTAGTTTATTTTATAAGAATTTCAGTTCACCATTTTATGCTAATTTGTCATTTTAACATTAAAGCATAAAGAGTGATTGAGTAATTCTAACTTAAGATCGATGGTATTTTAAAAGTAATGGGAAAAGAAAAAATTAATCTACAAGAATCTGTACATTTCTATTAGAAAATGAATAAAAAGCAAATCCTTATTGTACTTCTTTACGAAAGATTTGTTGGTTTAATTAAAACTTGCCTACCAATCATGAAACAAATGAGAAAAATCTGTTGACATGTCATAATTGAAATGCATAAACTAGAAGTGGTTCCAGTTTCTAAGGTATAAGACATTATTTAGATAGCAATATAGTTATGGTTATTGTAAGTTGGAGGTATGAATTATTAAGAAAACCTTTTGTAATAATAAGTTGGAGCCAATTTTCCTTTAGCATAAACCATCTTTGGAAAAAGCTATATGATTGGGATCTTTATAATCTTTGGTATGAATAATCTCAGCTAACTCTGTTTTTATAAGTATAAACTCAAACAACTAGTCTTGTTTTTGTCTTCGAATAAATTATAAGAACCTTAAGAAAAAAAACTCTAAAAATAATATGTTTAAAATTAGGAGAGTGATGTTTAAGTTCTAACAACCAAACATGTATTGTAATAAGTTCAACAATAGATTGAGTAAAAGAACAGGAAATTTGTTTTTGATTGTAAGAAGGAGAAATGGGTCTTGAGGTTTTGGTGGAAACAATTGATGGGGCTATCTTTGGCATAAGTTGCAAAGTTTCTTGATAATTTGTTTGGAGGAGTAATTGATTCTTTTGATAATTGGGCAAAGGCTATAAACTTATTAGTAGATTTAGTATATGTAGATTCTAGTATTAAGACTTTATGTAAAATCATTCTAACTTATTCTTTTGTAACTTTGTCATTACTTATTTTAGAAACTATTTTATAATCTTTTGAAAAACAAAAATTGAAATGTAAATCAAGTAAAACATTAGAATTTTCTCTAATAAATTCAATTTCAAAATTAAAGAAAAACTTGTCATTTTACAAAAATTTGTTCAAAAACTAAATTTCCACCATCTTTTTCTAAAATTAATTTTGTTACTTGATAGTTAATGTGAAGTAAAAATCTTTTGTTGGAAGCATGATCTTGAAATATCATAATACATAAAATAATGCTCAATGTTTTTAATAGTTAAATAATTTACTTGAGATCCTTGCTAAATTCCAAAATGATTTCTTACAACAAACTCTTTATTATCAATTTTTTTGTCTTAATATTCCACCATATCCTAAACTTTTAAACCAATGATTTTATTTTAAAATAACTTGCGTCATTTCATCTGCCCACTTAAAAGGATATTTCCTTAACCTTTTATATAGAGTCAGATATGTAGTTCTAAAGTTAAGAATTAAATTTAAAATATAATTATGATATCTTAAAAATCTTTGTAATTGCTGCTTTCCTTTTATTTCATTAGGTAATTTGTTAGTAAATTCTATAGATTTATCAATAGGTGTAATAGTTACTTGATAAATATTGTATCCTAAGAATCTAATTTTAACTTGACATAATTTCATTTTCCTTGGAAAAACAACTAAACCATTATTTTCAACAATGTTATGAAATTTCCTAAGAAGATTAAAATGTTAAGTTATGAATTTTGAGAATACTAATATATCATCTTTGTAAACAAATGTAAATTTAGAATAAGGGTTAAATATATCATTCAAAATATTTTGAAATTATATGACCTTCTATTCATAATGCTCGAAGGGTACAATGATAGTAGTTTTACATTTGTATTATCCATAAATTTGTACATGCCAAAATCTTGTTTCACATCAAATTTAGAAAAGATAGTTATTTCCTACTAATCGTTGGATTAAGTTTCTTTTATTAATAATAAGATATCTAGTCTATTCAAGTTATTTGTTTAATGATTTATAGTTTATTATTAATCTTAAGGCACCTCTTTCAATCTTTAATTGATTGTTAACATAAAAAGCAAAGCACGACTACTGTCATTTGCTTGGACTAAGTATTCCTTTCTTTAATAATTTTATTATTTATAATTTAAAATATTATAATATTTTTATATTCATTCGCTTAGGTCTTACTTTTGTAGGAATATTTCTTTCATTAAAATTTTGTACATATGATAATTATACAATATGATTTTTTTCTATTCCAAAATGTCGTTGGAATTTCTACCCAAACCTTATTTTCAAAATTTTTAAAACAATTTCCAATGAATTTTTGATTTAATTCCTTCCATATATCTTCTTCTATTATTTTATAATTTATTTCCCGATTTAGAAAATGTGAATGTTTCGTTTTTGAATTCAAAACAAATTTCTTTGTTAGCAATTATATTAATTATTTCTTGTGAATCTACACTAAAAATAATAATTTTGTGTAAGAAATAGTGTTCTTAAAATTAATGCTAGCTTAAATTATTAACTAAAATGAAAATATTTTTAAAATATATTCCTCATTTGCATATAAGAGCAGCTGATAATTTATAGTTAATTTTTTATTTTTTATTATTGGCACTTCTTAATATTTGAATAGTTTCTTTCTTAATATTTACTTGTTATAAACCTTCTTTCATGCAATTATTATCAACGCTAGAATTGACTAAGCCAATTAATGTCATATGATTTTCATTGTTTATTATTAAATTTACTTTTGTATATTTTTTTTTGAAATTCTATTCTATTTATAATGTTTAAACATACGTATTTTCTAAAAACTATGATTTTTTTATTTTAACAATTTTTCTTCGTACATTAATTATTTTAGTTTATTTTTTTATTTTTGTATCATTAATTTTATCATTTATATTTATTAACAATTATTTATCCTTTGTAACAACGTAGATACATGCAATCTTCACTTTCACTGCATGTATAAGGAGTTGATTATTTTTTAATTTTTAATATTTCATCATTGTATTTATTTATTAATTCATCGTCTATGTTTCTTATTGTTAGATTCCTTTGTTTTTATTAAGAATTTTATTCTTCACTTTTCAATTTAGTTTACACTCTTATTTGTAATGTCTTACTTGACCATATTTATAACAAACTATTTATTCCATTGTATTTTGAGTTATTGTTGTTCTTTTTTTATCTAAACTTATTAGGTTTGTACGAATTTTATTAGATTTACAAAAGGATTTATGGAGAGTGTTATAATTTTTCTTCATACATCTTCTAAAGTTTTATTTTTCTTCTTTTTTTTTTTTCATTTTTAATGGTGTCAATACTATTTCATATTCATATTGAAAGCATAATGATCCTAATTCTTTTCTACTTATTTGTACTTCATTTTTTATTTTTTATTTTAAATCAATACACAATTACAATCCTTCAGTATTTGTATAAGTAATAATTTTTCTATATGTTAACAAATTATAAGGTATGTTTCCATCATAAATATTCAAAATTCTTAATAATTTTGGTAACCCCACAGTGAATGTTTCATTCCCAAAAGCCTTGCTTAATTGGAAAATTTAAGTTTAGAAGTATTTTAGAAGGTTTTTCTTAAAATTGATTAGGATATCTAATATAAGTGTTTATAAATAGTATAAAGTAAAGTATTAGTAGCACTTTTTTTAAGTATGTTTTTATTTGTACATGAGATGTTCCTTTTATAGGTATACTACCAATGACATGTTTCGCTATATTTAACATGTCTTTTCTTTCATCATTTGTATTATAATTATTTGACCATCCTTTTAGTATTCTTGTAAAATTAGTTAATCAATTATTAGCCATAGCTTTATCTGAATTCCCTCTAACTTGATATGTAGCTGTTGTCATTGTCATTTCCTGTAAAAAAACATGAATAATATTCACTTAGGCCATCTATATTCTATTCATATACCTTATTTCCATCAAAACTCATAGGTATTAGATAAAATCTTTCTTCATTAATAATATTTGAAAATGATTGCTTGTTATGAAAGTGTTTTTATCTTTAGAGTATCAAATTGACTTTTATTATTATGCATTTATATGGTATTTTATTAGATAAAAATTCTTTCTTCATTTCTAATTTCTAACATTTCTAATTTTTTTTGTTATTTTTTTAAAAGATCTTCAAATTTTGTTCCAAATTTGATTCTATCCGTATTTCTAATAGTGTAAACAAAGGTTTAGATATAATTATCTTCTAATTCCTACATTTGTTGAGCAATAACGTTTAATATTTTGATTTTGTATATTTTTAGTATTCTTTTGAGTGACAACTATTAAATTTGAATCTACTTATAATATTTTAAAATGCAAAAGCTATAACCATTTTATATGCATAGATAAATTTATGTTCTTTCACAAAAGAATGCATAGAAATTATACTTTCATTTCTAGAGATTAGTTAACTCTATTTTTTAGATTTAAAAACGCCAATGTTATTATCTTTGAATTTATATGTGCAAGAGAGAGTGAAGGCAACCGGTAAAGGTGTCACTAATGAAACTCGTTGCTTCTAAAATGTTAACAGATTGTAATTTTTTTAAAAAAGAAATATTATTTTTACATTATTTTTATTACCTTGAATAATATTTCTAATAACTTGGGAGTTGTTACAAAAGATTTATCAAATTTTACTGTTATTAAAAGACTTTTTTTCCTTTATTAACACAAATATTATGAAACAACAGTTTAGAACTCGTGGTCTGATTCTGCTACACGAAATATTTGCAATAATCTTCTCTCATATTCCAAAATAAAATGAATTTGGAGCCAAAATTGTTTTATTAACACAAATGGTCGTCCCTGAACATTAAATTTACCGCCGAATTACATAGGTCTAGGAACTCTCATGTCGAAACCCCAAAAGAGGGGAAATAGAAATTAATGTTCTTTTTCAAAAAAAAAAAAAAAAAAAAAAAAGAGCAGAGGAAAGGAATCTGAACAAAACGAGCCACAGGGCAAGTGCATTGATACAGGATGATTAAACAACAAATGGCCCGTTTTGTCAAAAGCATGCATACCAATCCCCTTTGTTTGGGGTGAGCTCCAATCCAAAGATGCATTGATATAAGCACTAGTGGGTACGCTGAGGCACCAACTTGCCGAAAAGAAAAGCACCTCCATATACCCTTAAGTGGGTCCGTTGGACATGAAACCCATAGACGCTCAGCAACAAACAAAAATTCTGTTTCTGATCCAACACTTAAAAGAAGACTAACTCGATCCATTCCAAGGAGGCGACCTGTTTTAACGTAAGGTTCTCCTACGAATGATTGCCCATGGTACATAGCCAGCCACTCTTGGAAAGACTAAGAAAATCGTGTAACATTTAATCTCACTATAGACACGAGCTTCAGCCTAGCAAATCTCTGAACAAATTGGGATTTTGACTCGCTGGGGTCACACCCATCTGCCTTACAAATGCATCCTTTTCCAATGAATCTTTAGGGTCTGGGCCTTTAGTATGTTGCACAGGTTGTGCTGCTGCGTCAACAGTTGCATTGGATAATGTAGAGATGATATTTATATCATCTCTATTAGAAGATGAAGCACAAGCAGCCCCACCACTCTGCCCACCTCCAAGTGTCTTCTCATATAAGGCCATAATGTCAGGCACTTCATTGGCAGTAATGGCATTACGGTTCACACTTCCAGTTTCTTGGGCTGGGTCAAGCAACCCTTCCAACTGCTTGAATGGATCCATGGGTTGGGCCTCACTTGTGCTGGCTGCTCCACCAAGGTCCAGCAAGTCTGGAGGTGGTGCAACTGGCGTTCGCAACACAGGATTCAGAGCTTTAGATGCAACAGTGGCCTCGGCTGCATCCTGACTGCTTGCCTTAGCAACCCTTTGACTTGTAGAAGATGCCCTCCTCTCAGGTTTTGATATTGCACCCCCAAACAAAGTTGCAGCAAGCTTCTTCTTTTCTGGAGAGATTTCAAGTTGTGACCCCTTTGATTCATGAGATGTTTCATGTGCTTTTGGATTTCCAGTGCTCACACCATCTTGGGTGATGCCATTCACAGGCTTTTGCGAATTTGAATTTGCAGTGGACGTTGAACGAGAAGAGTAAGTCGGCCTACCCCACTTCTTTTGAACCCCATCAAGTCGCAATTTAAGTTCTGACGATCCGGAAACAGATGAAGATGGTACTGATGCTACCATTTGGGTCTCACTATAATAAGATGGTGAAGGAACTGATAGGAGTTCAGCTGAAGATGCAAGAGGTACTGGAGGAATGGTTGAAGGCACTGTGGGCTTTGGATGCTCGTAAGCCTCAAACCTGAGAACATGTGCAGTAGAAGCTTCAGGCTGATACTGGTTTCTAAAGTCACTGATGTTCAGCATTCCAGGACGTTCATTTTCTGGAATATATGGCTGGGCTCCTTTTTCTAGCGACTGTTGGACATATCCATTGAGAACAGAAAGGTTTTTATCAACCTGCAGGAGAAATCAAAAACATTGGTGTTTTAGGGCAAAATAAGGTCAAAAAGAACCCAATAAAGTAGCAACATGAGATCCACAATTTACAAAACTAGGCACAAACAGTTCTTGGACATCATTTATAGAATCCTAGTCTAATCCCATATTCAAATATATGAGCTTGCCATTGCATAAAAGCTGACAGAATATTAAGAAGCCAGAAGGAGACTTCATAAATCTTATCAAGCTAGCCAGGACAAGCTTATTAATCACAGAGGCAACATTAAACAGAACCTCAATGTCTTCACAACTTGCATCTGGTGGTATTATACATTTGACAGTTTGAGCACCCAAGCCAATGACTGCCCGGAGTTCATACACACGCTGCTGCAAGTCTGTTGAGTGGGAAGCTGATAATTCTTCAATCAGAGATTGACACTACACAGGAAAAGAAAAAAAAAAAAGCAAAGAAAGAAAGAAAGGTAACATTAGAAATGCAGATTGTTTGCCAAAGATTCCAGGCATAATTAGCCATGATAACATAACATCCACTCGACAATGAGATCATATGTGCACTAAAGAAATTTTGACTGGCTATACTAGTAACTGCACCGACGTGTCACAGAATTCAGTATCATGAAAGGTCACAATTCTCACACCAGAGAATTTCAAGAACAAAGCAAAAGACCAATATGCTGCACTTAGTGTTAAGTGAATTGACTGAATTACTAGCACTTCAAGGAAAAAGACGATCTCTGAAGTGGAATGGAACTATTTAAATGCGTTGCCATTCAAAATCTTTACAAGTTTTCATTCCATACTAACTTTGATACATTAGGATCAAACCATCCTCTGATTCTAGAATCGGATCAGATATTGCAGGCGTAAAAAAATTTCCCCAATAAAAATTGGTATAACCTCAAAATTTTCTCTATCCAACATGGCCTTTATGATATAGGGGGAATAACTGCTCTGTGTGTGGCCATTCAATGGATGGCTTCCAAATGGTCAATGAAACCACTCTGTGGAGATGATGAACCAGGAGAGAAACAACTTTTGAATTTATAGCTTGAGTGAACAAAATATTAAAACATAGTCTAAAAATCATAATTGGTCTAGAGTTCTTTGGGGCCATTAGGGTTGTACTAAGTACTAAGAAGTAAAAGAAAGCCCCTACATCTCAGTCATACACAAATTCAAGCTTAACTAAGCAATAAGCAATTCCAATACATTAAATCTCATATCAGCAAATGAAAAAAAAAAAAACCATCACCACAAAGTACAGGCAGATACCTAGTGAAAATATATATAAAAGATACCGTAGTTAGTCTGACACTAGTCCCATTAAGCAATCTTTCAATTTTGGGCATTCATAGCATCATATCTCAAAGTTGTCAAGCTTAGCTCAATAAACTTCAGCAATGATTTTGAACTGATAAATGGTTGTCATGAACCTGGCACTGTTGTCTTGTTAGAGTATTAAATGATGTTTAGAATCTACTTTTCTTTCCTACATTAGGTGACTTGGGGTCAGTTGCACCCCAGTCAGGCATTTCTATCAAATACTCTCATCCACCTGCTTTCCCTAGGAGCTCTTTAGTTCACATAACAAAAAGCCATAGGCCAAGAATTTGTAGACACATGAAACATGTAAACCCAGCTTCAACAGAATTTTTCCCACACTACAAATTTTGTCTTTCCGCAATCATGAATTACCTTTGAATCTGAATCAGATCACTCATCTAAACCAATGAAGTAGCTATCATATTCAGCATTAGCAGAATCCCAAATTACTTCAATCATAGTTAAATTGGTACTGCCTAAAACTAATGAATGGATGAGCCTCCAATTGTTTGTATTGTCCTTAATAGATTAAAGGATTTTGGCATAGAAAGTGCATATTTCCAATGGAAGATTCCAATGTGGAAGGTACAGGAGATGGCTTTTAGCAGTTCTTATAAGCCAACTTAGAGTATTGTATGATTGTATTTATTACCCTGTTGGTATGACTGATCTCTTATTTCCAAGGCCTGTAAGCCGACATATTTTCCTTGTGAGCACATGTTAGGAAGAACAAGTTTTAAGAGTTTCAACAGCGCGAGCAAGTGAATACATGCCGGATTTTTGAGCCCATGCATTTTGTGAAAGATGATAGTGGCTCATACACATACTACACACATACACAGAATAGTTTCTAGGTATTGTAAAAATATAATCACTATCACAGAGTATAAAGAACAACCTGACCCCACTTATTCATTTTATTCAAGTCAAATATGCACAAGAATAGCACTAACACATGGGAAATACATTAGAGCTTCAAATTAAGCACAGCAGAACAGGCATATATGGGAATCCAATTATTAGTCAAGCACAAAAATTATCTGGCAAGTAGATGGAAGAACTTAACATGTAAGTATTGAGAAAATCTACCTCAGGTAGCAGATCTACTTTTCTCCCAGCAGCTATTTCAAATGCATAAATTTTCATGAGCGCTGTAACTGCATATGCCTTTGAGGAAAGGGTGAAGAGTTAACACCAGAGAGAGAGAGAGAGAGAGAGAGATTATGCTGTCATAATCATTGTATCAGCTAGCAAATTACATCCTCCAGAGGAAGCAACTAAACATTCATTTTATGCCTTCACACCAAAAGGTAGGCTAAAAACATTACTTGAAGGCATAAGCTTGTTCACTTGTGCACTTGTGCATGCCAGCACATATGCATAACACATGAACAAGTTAAATAAGCATATAAAAGCACACAGAAAAAGAATGCAGGATTACACATGTTACAGAGAATGTCAACTAGAGCTTTCACCACAATGATCTTGCTTGCTAGGAAACTGTCCATTGCCATAAAAGAACTTTTTAACTACTTTGAGATCCCACTGAGATTTGCACAAATGGGGAACTATTGATGATGCATCGTGCCTTTAATGAGAACGATAGACTAAATAAGGACCACACTATCAACAAAAAGAAGAAAAGGAAAAGGGAGTCGTAGAAGATTCAGAGGGGTTGCATCTCTGATGACTAGTGCTTAATTATCCATCATGTGCTTCATTTAATATGGAAATTTACAGAAATAGATGATTGATGTGTTCAAAAACTTTTGAAAAATGAAATGAAAAAAAAAGAAAAAGAAGAAAATAAGGACTAAATGGAAATCCAAATTAACAAAAGCATAAAGAAATCAAAATATAAATTGAGAAGTCAGAAAGCAATTTGGAAATGGCCAAATACAATAAAAACGATACAGGCCATAAAAGTTGAACAAAAAAAGAAAGAAAAAAAAAGTGGTACTAGATGTAGAAAGGTAATAATTACATTTTACAAACTAAAAAGGGCTTTTCTAATACAAAGTCAGTGGAATTTTATCCATGCCTTTTGAGCAAAAGGACAGTCCATTTCCAACTAATGAACACCTTCAGAGCAAATTATTCTATTTAAACTTTAGGTTAATAGCCCAAAAGACACAAAACTTCAACAGTTTCAAATTAGCATGAAATTTAGTTAGTATCAATTGGAATCTCAAACTAAGTCTTGGTTTCAATTTGAGTAAAGTATCACATAATATCCACATTCTGTTAACTGACTGATATTCCATCCAAAAGTTTAGCACTGATAGTTTTGAATTTTGCATCACATATGCACTCGACATCGTTAATGATCCATCCAAAATATTAGCAGTGATAGTTTTGAATTTTGCATCATATAGGCATTTCACATAGTTAATGTTCCATCCAAAAATTTAGAAGTGATAGTTATGAATTTTGAAACATGTGCATTCCACATCATAGTTATATAACAGAATTTCAGATAGTTATGTTAAGATAGGCAAATTTAAACCAAAAATTAGTTTAAGACCCAGACTGATCAAAATATTTAGTGCATAATAAATTTGAATGGAAAAAACCCACAAAGTTCATGTACTTTGTTTCATAACCTGTTTCCTTACAGCAATGCATCATCTTAAAAAGACAAGTCAGAGAAGGAAATAATCCAATAAGAAGACATGGAAGGAGGAACCAAGATGCATTCATGTGCAGGCACTCTTTTCCCGACAAAAGAAGCAGGCAAAATGAATTGACCACAGGAATGCCAAATCTTATAGGGGAGCAGTTTTCAGAATAAAAGGTCTATTGCCTCATCTTCAATCTTAACTGAAGTTCAAAAGTAAACAGAAAAGAAGATTATGGTAATGAAACACAAGACCATGAAAATAGAATGGGATTGATCGTGCATGTCCACAGTCTGAGCCTAAGTTATCTGTCTTATATGTTAAAAGGGCAACCCTTTGATAAGTAACAAAATAAAAGCAGATAAGAAATGTCAAGTGGATGCAACATATGTGCACATGAAATAAACAAGAAAAGGTGACAAAAAATAATAAACAATAAAATCCATAGAGGCAGCCTATATAGTTCAACTACAAGGGAGAAATACGTCCTACTTGAGGATACCTTAACAGTCTCATCATTTGAATATGCCTCTGCCACATCACATAGCTTCCCAGATATGTATGAAGTGGAGAACTTTCCATCAGCAGTACCATATTCTCCCAAGACCCAGCAAACAACCTGTAAGCAGAAATAGTTCAACAAGAAGAAGAGGATTGCCTCATAATAAACATGAAAAGATACAGCCAGTCCTGGACATGTGCATCCTACGAGAATAAGTAACTTTAGTTTGAAATAACATACTTGAAGAAATAAAGACGGAAGTTTTGGCTCCCCAATTATATGCAAATAGGACTCCACCTGCACCACAAGAAGAGTTCTTGATTAACTGGTTCGAAGAATATTAAAAAGGAACCAAAATAGATACGGAAACCAACAGTAGGAGATGTAAAACCTCAAAGAAAAAAGATTTCTCAATCTATTCGTCTTAGGCCGAAAACATGACATGCTGGTTAACATCTTGCTTCATGATATTTAATGCTATAAATTCACAGGATTTTGCCCCCTCCATTCATTCAGTGTTATATGACAGATAATACCACAAGAAGAATTGTCATATGATTGGTTGATAGACAAAACAGATCCCAATCTAAAAATATATAGTGTCAAAGGACAAAAGGTATACTGCCACTTGTACATTAGAAGTACAAGAATCAAGAATGAAGGACAACTTTCCAGTTACATACAGCAGATGATCTCAGCTGAATGTCAGTGCAATCATCATCCTCCCCAATTCCCTCTGCAATTAAGCGCATTAAGTTGTGTGCCACCTTACTATTCACCAGGTCTCCCGCATGCTCAAAGACTTTATTCATTGTCTGTATAATCAATGCAGCAGGAGTAACCAACAAAAAAGTTCAAATAAAAATAATAATAAAGCATAAACAATTCAGAGGAAAAGGTGGAATGTTAGACCTACCTGAATAAACCACTGGTTGCTGGGTGCAAATTGCTCTGCAAGTTCAATGCAACGTGATGCTGTTTCAGTTTTATAATGATTGTCACTGATGCTAATCATGTAATCAATCATGCGGTCAACAATCACTTCAACATTGGAGGACTTGGTCATTTTGTACAGCAGTTCAAAAGTTTTTCTCTTTAAAGTATCATCTGGGTCCTGTGTCATTCACCAACATTGTGCACTATTTTATAAGCTGTCATAAAATTATAATTGATATGAAGCATGTCAAAAAGTAAACTTAATAAAACCCAAATAATGCTTCAACTCCAACAATAATACTGCTGGATACTATAATGAATGGCCAAATAAGGTCAAAGGTTTAACTTCAGTTAGCATTATCATATTAATTTTGAATATTGGATGATCTCCAAATTACTGGTTAGATTTTAAGGCTATGGAAAGAAAGCTCTTCCAGCTTTTAATTTTCTATGGTGCCACTTTATAAGCCATGGATGGGTGAGATTACAACAAAAGATTAATTAAACTTGGGGAAGCCTCATGAGAACAAACCCTCAACAATATCTCATTCATAGCAGTAACTATTAAAAGTGATCTCATCACTTGGGGTTTTTTATTTCTTAACTCCTAATTCTCTTTTTTGGTACTTTTCAAATCAACTAAACCAGAAAATGGGACCCAAAACAAATTTTAAATTCCAAAGTTTTGTCACTATTATTGTTCATTATATCGTTTTCCTCCCTTCCCACCCAAATGAAAACCATATTGCAAGCCAAATGACACGTGCAAGAGTATTGCACCAAGGTACTTACAAACTCACCTAAAAGCTTGGATAACTTAGCCTTTACCATAGCACGGAATCCTACCTTTCTAGTAATACCCCATTAGAAAAGAAAAAAAAAAGCCAAGAATCAAAGAAGATCCTCCTGAGCCACAAGAATCCTTAGATAGAATGTGAATCCAACTCAGCCTTACTGAGATTTAACCATGAGTGTTGGGTATCAGAACAACAAAGAGGGCACAAGTACAATAGTTGCGAATCAGTAGGGATAACCCTTCAATCCCACTTAAAGTAGGTACACTTTTAGCAAAGCAGGCTTCAGAAAAGGGAAAAGCAATAGGTACTCATGAGCAACATTGGACAAAGAAAAAAAGAAAACATATTATTTCTTTTTAGACCACATATAATATATTGACATCGAGAAACCACATGGTTTCTAGAAATTTAAAAAAAAAAAAATGCATCTATTCATTAGTAATAAGAGTCCAATCTTTGTTGCCAAAAATTTTCTTTCATATCCACAATCATAAAATGACCAATATCAACAGCCAAGTCCAACTAGAAAAACAATACCTTCAGAAAAAATGGCTGAATTGGGGTCAGTTCTATGAATTCTTTTCTAGTTTATGAAACAAAAATGAAACAGCCATTTGTGTTAAGGCTTTGGACTTCAGGTCCAGATATGGACAGACAAAAACAGAAAAAAAAAAGAGAGAGAGAACTCCCCCTTCAATCAACATTCAAATCTGGCTGACTGCCATTACCATTGCCACTGTCACACCATCCCCAATCACCACCAATTGATCGTTTCCATTATCAACATCATTACTACTATGGTTGGCAACACCATTCAGCAACCTACCCCTAGTTTGGGTATGAATTGTTCACTTACTACTCAATGTTTTTGCCAAAAACGAATAAGGGGTTACAATATTGAAGAGCACAGAATGAACGAAAAAGAACATACAAGTGCAATCTAAACTGGAGAAAAAGCATGTAAATGAAGCATAAACTAGTCAATCAACTTTTGATCCACTATCAAACCAGACGATGAGCCTCACAAGTGTTTCTGAGTAAGAAGCTAACCTCTAAGCAATCTATCACTGCCAATTGGTGCTGTTCAGCCATCTCTGGTCTTGATATAAGTCGACTGAGGGCATCAATGCCCATATATTTTAGATTATGACTGTCACTCTGCAGCAAAGATATGAATGTACTATTTCAAATTAAAGCTAAAAGCAACAACATGCTCCAACAAACTAAGCAATTCTAAACTTGCAAAATGGATCCATAAAAGCAGGAGTCAAACCTTCAAAAATCTCGCTATTATATCAGCAGCAGCTTCTAGCAGCTTAAGATTTGGATATATTGAAGAAACACAGCATATGCACTCATAAAGTACAGCATTTCCTATATTGCTTGATGAATCACACTTCTTGAATATGTCACCGACAACAGTATACATGTGCTCACTTGCTTGCTTGTCACCATTTCCTAACAATGCCAGAATTTTCAACAATTTGATCTGCAAAATCACACTGCTAATTGAACCACATATCAAGAGGGCAAGAGCAAAAACAAATTGAAGAGAATGAGATGAAACAGTCAGCATCAAAGTGTGAGTACGGCTCTAGGCTAGCAACACTTGTTTCAATGTCAGTTACATCCATGTAGACATAGCAAGCATTATTGTTATTGACCCATTTTAGAGTTTAACATATAAACTATTCTGGACTCACCAATAACTTAAACTTTTGGGTTGACAAGTTTCTTGATATGACATCAAAGCCTTTATGACTAAGTGCAAACTATTTTGCTCTCATTCTTTTCTTAACTGTGAATTTCTGCAGGTAATGAGCATTTGTGCTTTGTTCACGCTTTCAAACCAATGGGCTTGAGTGTGAGTGGGCGCATTAGAGTTGAATATGTAATTCATTTTGTCCTCGCCCAACTGCTTAAGCTTTTGGGTTGACTAGATTCTTAATAACCCACACAGTAGGGCTGAATGAATCACTTCTAAAGTTGAATACAAAAAAACCAAGGCCCATGCATATGGTATGGAAAGGAAAGTGATGTGACTGTGTATGGTTATGTCCTTTTGCATGATTCAAACATGCTAATCATTTCAAGCACATATATACAGATGCAGAAATATTCACTCATACAGTTTAAAGCATGGCTACAGAGTTCCCTTAAGTGTACGGTGTACATTTTCATTCCATAATGCTGAAATTGGTAAGTCAGCCTCACAAACCATTTTTAAGATACAAGGGAGACTGATTTTCAAAATTAGTCCAAGGGGAGCCAAGAGAACATGACTGCTTGCTGGAAAATCCTAATTAAGGAAGATAGAGAAGAAAATGATAATTAAATGAGAATGTCCAGTTGTGCAAATCATGGAACTACTAAGCTGTGGGAACCTGCCTGTTGATGAAGAAAAGCTAACCAACTATGCTTCTTCAAATATTTCTTCAATTGACAGTGAGAGACATGAAGAAATTCTTAAAAGCTACCTCTTGATAAACAATAGCTAACCAACTATAACTAAGCAGACCGCCCCTCGAAAGATGAAATAAAAGCAAACTCTCATAAATAACTCCCTGAGGTTACTAACAGAACACTCTCTTACTCCCACTCATCATCAAGCACACAATGACGACCAGCCTGCAGGCCACTCAATTTTCTTTTCTTATCTGCTCTGGATTCTATTCTAGATGCCACTTACTTACTTAAAGATGTTTTCATTCAAATGTCACGCATATATATTCCCACATATTAATTAACATGTCGACCCCAATATTGCAACCCAGAATAGACAATGCTCTTAGGTAGCTACAGCAATGAAAAGACCAGGTGAGAAAATATGCTGGAAGTGGAAACATTGTTGTTCTTCAACTCATCAATTCCAAGAATGTAATCAATTCCCCTCTAAAAAGAGGCATCTCTGGTTTTCAACATCAACACGACAGATGAATATGAACAAAATTTAAGGAAAAAATACCTGTATGAATGGAGCTGGCATGTTATGATAATCATAAGCCTTTGGCAATCTGCGTTCAGCAACTTGTTTAAGAATGCTGACAAAGCTGACGACTACATCTTTATATGTATTGGCATCCATTGTTATAAGGTCAAAAAGAGGACAAAGTGTTGCACCCATCACCCCAGGATCGTTATCACAAACTCTCTGCAAAATTGCAATCTCAATCATGATTTTTGCATTTAATTCATCCACAAGCTAAAAAGGTTCAACTAGATAAAGAAAGATAAAGATTTAAACAAAAATTTGAGCAAAAAGAAAAAAGAAAAAAACCATTTGCATTGCTGGTTGCTTACACTTTTTTCTTGTGACTGTACAATTGCTTCAAACAAGTTCAGGCACATGACTTCAGTTCTAAAGGATTTTACTGTGTCTCTGGGTTCTAATCTTGGGAAGGAGTTTGGGATATATAGGAATGGGGAGAGCTACCTCTATTGTGTAGCTCACAGCCTAATAAGCCTCCTAATGAGCCAAAAGAAAACATAAGAATTTTACTGTGTAGTACACAGTACTATTCTTTTTCATCAAGTTGGAAAGACAAATGTCTACCTTGGGTTATTTGGTAAACTAGGAGAAATCTAACTGCTCTTACTACTCTTATAAAAATTTGGAATTTTTTTTAAAGGAGAAACCCCAAAATGGAGACTGCCCAAAGATGTTATTTTGCCAATAATAATTCTCTCCCATTAGTGGAGATGAAGTATAATGTTCTTGTGGCATAAGTATCCAGTCCAGTGCATGATTGTAAACAGATTTGGCCATGCCAAATGCTAATAAAAGATCATCGTATCCGTTTGGATGAGCCTCTCAACAATGGAATGCTACTGGTTGTTTTGCAATCAAAGCACCAGAATTAGCAATAACTCAACTCAGATCGAGTGAGCTCTAGTTCTAGGGGCACAACCACCTCACCAGCAGTCAAAAGTAAACAACACAAAGAAAAAGTAGCCCCAAGTCCTCTTGCTCCAAAACATGAAGTGAATTCCTCTTCAGTTTCATTTTATAATTTGAAAATTGGAGGAGTCAAAGAAAAGGAAACCTTGCGAAAATTGGAGACGAAGTGAGAAACGGAAGAGGGGGACTTCTGGTAAAAGCGATGGAGAGCCATGACAGCCTTCTTCCTCACAGCCTCCTTAGGATGAGCCAACAACTCAACCACCTGGGGCAGCACGGCCGGGATGGTCTCGTCGTTGATGAGCTTGCAGACGGCGTTGAGGGCGGCGCAAACGACCAGGTAATTGTCGGACTTCAAGTCCTTCTGGATGGTATTGACGATGAGGATGATCAAATCGTGGTCGTCGTTCAAGAAGAGGGTGACGGCGAGGTAGCCGGTGCGCTTGAGGAGGAGGTTGTCGTCGTGGGTCATCTTGACGGCGTGGATGTAGCCGAAGGAGGCGTCGTGGCCGAGCATCTCGACGTAGAGGAGGCGTATGATGTACTCCTTCATCTTGCGCTTCGGGATGTTGGGCACGACAATGCGGCGCTTTAGGGTTTCGATTTCGTTGAGGACGATGCGATCCTCCTCGGCCTTGGATCGGGCCTCTCCGATGGACTTGACCAGATCCAAGAACTCCTTCGATTGCCCGAACCCTCCCTGCGACCCCATCGCCAGCTCCCTCCCTATTGTCTTCAGTTGCTCCATCCTTCTCTTCTCTTCTCTTCCTTTTTCCTTTTCTTTCCTTTCCTTTCTTTTCTTGAAGAGAAGAATAGAATAACACACACAAAAATCAACAACTTCTTGCCTATCTACCAATTGCGCTTCTTTTGGTTCTATTTGCAGAAACGAAACAGAGCAGCAACAAGAGCAGATGGGAGCCAGAGGAGGAGGGCAGGCAGCCTTAGGATCTTTACTCAACTTCTTGCTTGTAAATTAAATTTACACTTCCATTTCTAACGTACATACACACATGTGGATGTTGTCAACAGTAAGAGATGGAACCAGAGGCCACAAATTTTATCATTAAGAGTTATTCTGAGAAACAGAGCCACCAGTGTCAGTCTCACCGATGACCATTTTCAGTCTTAAACCTGAAAAATTTGGGTGAATAAAAAAAAAATGGTCAGATTTACCTTTGTCGTTCGATGTCAACAGTGTGATGTCCACACGTAATTAATTTTATCATAATTATTGTCAACGTCATTAAAATATTTAAGATATATATAAGATTACCACAAATCTTATCATAATTCTTACATACTAAAGTGTACCATTTCAAAATTCATTAATGATCAACAAAACAGAAAACAAAAGAAATTTTGATGCATAGAGGGATTAAACCACTAAAAATTGCACCAATCTTCATCCTCTATAATTTTTGCAATTATGAAGTATTATTTTAGGTAATAGTAAAAATTGTGATTATTTGGTACTATAATAACTATAAAATTCTTCGTTTTCTCTGACGTAACATTTGTAATTTATTTGAAAAAAAAAACCTCCATTTTGAATTGACAATAAAAACCTAAAATTTTTTACAAAAAATAAAAATAATGTGAATATGACAATTTATTTATATTTTATTTTTTATCTAATATCATTATTTTCTCATAAAAAATTAATTAATGATAAATTTTAAATAGTATGTCAAATTTACAAATATATATATATATATATTTGAATTAATTATTGATTCTACTAAAATTAATAGACATGGACTTAATTAAATCTTATAATTTTAAAATTATGAATTTAATTTTTAAATTAATAGAATTTATCGATAAATTAAACTTTTTATTACCACAAACTTTTAATTTATCGATATTTTTAAAATATATATATGACATTAACTTATTTAATCATATTATGAACAATAATTAGTATTTCTTCTCCCTTTTAATCTTACTTAACTTGATTAAAAGTTAATAATTGACTTATAATTTTGTTGTATGACTCTTCAATTTTCAAATTTAAGTTTACAATTTCAATCAAAATAAAATAAGATATAAACTACCTTTTACCACTTTTTAATATCTACTCAAATTAATCATTCAAATAAAATTTCACAATTAATACATTTTTCATGTTTACTTATAAATAAATTTTAAACTTACTACAACTCAATCAATAATACTGAGTATCTTTCCACTGTTTAGTAATACTAATTTGAAGTTTATATATACAAATTTCATCTTGTTTTACTCACTAATATTATTATATTCAAAGTATACATCAATTTTGGCTAATAATTTCATAAAATTTTTAATAAAAAAATCTCCATTAAAAATAAAAATATCTTCAAAATTACAAACATTTATATTTAAAGCAACTACAAGTCATATTGCTAACACAAGATTTGTTGTCCTCTAATATTATTTGATATGGTGTTTAGTGAAAATAAATTTAATACTCAATTGAGTATAAGAAAAAAAGATTTCTCAAAAAAAAAAAAAAAGTAAGAAAGATTATGTCTTTAATAGATAGAATAATTTAATTCTCAAATTTACATGAGTAATTATAACTAAAATTATTTAGTTGAAAAAATACTCTAACTAAATAAAAAAGCACTTAATGATTAACTAGAAAAAATACTCTAATTAAATAAGAAAGCTCATAATAACAAATAAAAAAAAAGAATTTCAAAATAATTCAAATAATTCCTCAATTGTTCACATAATGTTCGAATAGTGAGATAGTCTTTAATAATACTTAAGAACCAAACATCCTTAAATTTCCTTTTGGATTCATGATGGTGTGATATATGATGATGTGTTCTACATCATATTTAATATCATATATAGAGCAACTTTCTTACTTAGGTAGTAAATTACTTTTTCTTTCTTCAAATTAAGAAGGTATTGAGCTAATACGACTTCCACAATCATATGAGTTAAAATAAAGTGCAACAATAGAGCTTCTTTTTATCTTAAAAGCATGAGGACAACTAGGTACATTTTTCTTTTGGTAAGTAGAAAGATTAAAGAGCATAGGTCAATTAATTAAACTATAAGTAAGCTAACACGCTAATTACTTTTACAAAACCTTAATATATATACATCAATGTTAAGTCAGGGCATGCCATGAATGGGTTTTTAGTTATAAGGGCATGCCATGAATGGATTCTTAGTTTAACCTTTATACCTTAATTACTCAATAAGAAAACTAGTAGTTTATTAGCAATAACAAATATACACTTTTGAGGATTAAACATAAGCCTTTATTGAATTCCTTGGAAGAACTAATGTTAATACGTGCCTTTCATGGCATTATGATTTTACAATCATGTCATCCATATGAGTTTTTAATTTCTTTGTGGATTGTATCATGCAAAATGATAGTGTCCATTTTTTTAGTGTCCCACATTTTTTAAGTTAAAAAGCATGACTATATAACAATTGCTTCCTTATTAAATAATGAAGTTTTCCTTTTTTTCATTAGATGTCATTTTAATTTGTTTATACCTTAAAAACCCATATAGTATTAAAGCATGAGAAATAATGTTATTTATCAAAAAGTTTGAAAGGCAATGGTAAGATCATCTTTTCAACAAGCTTAGTCAAATAATATATTAAGAATCATTCATTTTGTGTATGAATATATATAATAGAAAAATATGTATGATCTTCATAAAAATAATTAGTTACTACTTATATATTATACATATACTTAGTACCTAGACTAGCTTTATTCCTTGGTTTACATACAAACATTTTTGTTTTATTAAAATTAAATAAACTTATTAATAGTTGTGAAGGTCTGTTGTAATTTTTTTAACACTTAAAAGAACATTTTATTCGTAACTTTCATTCCTAAAACAAAACACTCAATAAATATATATAAGTTTATATTAAGTAAAGAATAATTTTAGATGAAATAACTTTTTATTTGTATACACACATATATAAAAAAAACAAAAGGAGTATGGAATGTTAAAATTAAAACTTACTTTATAATGACTTTTCACAATAAACATGTTTACTTGTAAGCACTTTTACAAATTGATATTTCATAATCGTGAACAAACCAAAAACATAAACAACATTTAAGTGTAAATTTTGCCTCCAAATTATATTAAAACAAGACACTTAACAATAAGAATTTATACCTTTACATAGACCAAGAACTACCCAACTCCTTATCTTATACATAAGAATCTTCATTGTATCTTTAAACAAAAATGAATGCATATGATTACTTGGGAAGATGAAAAGCCATCATAATCATTATTCTTAGATAAAAGTGAAAAGACCTATAAGATTTATAATTCAATAATAAGAATTAATTAATTACTTTGATTATAAATAAAAGTTAATTTTTAGAATCCAAAGAGTTACAATAAGTATATGTCTTTTGTACAAGTTATAATTGAAATAAATTATATGAAAACACAAATAATATAATGTAGTAGTGAAAGTTAAAACATTTTCTATTAAATTTCATAATTTTTTGGAAGAGAAAAACATCAAAATAAGCTTTAAAAAAAAGGAAATGTGTGCTTAAAAAGGTATATATGGTTTTCTAATCTCAAAAAAGTAAAATATATAGATTTCCAAACATTGATAAAAAGAGGAAGACTATGACAACAAAATCTTATCAAATCAAATTACAAACACATATACACTTCTTCAATCAAACTAAAATGCATAATAAATTAAGCATACATCACTATAAGTTATATGTATAAAAATATTCCACTTCATGCATATATCTTTTTTGAAAAAATAAAATTCTAATACCTTTAAGAATTCTAAGTCCATCAAGCATTGATTCATCATTTAGTATGCAACAATCATGAGATATGTCTTTTTCACTCGCAAAAACATAAGTAAATTTTTAAGTAAAAAGCACTCATAGATAAAATATATTTTGTTGTAACTTCTTTTTGACAAGAAACTTTCTTTGTGAACAATATCTAAAAATGAGTCCATCTAATGCTCTAATGTAATTTTAATCATAAGTAATAATAAGTAAATTACTCAAGTGAGTCTAAAAATATAAGAATGTATTTTACCTTAAGATATAAATAAAATATTTCATCTCTTAGGATCTTCGAAAGAGCTAATTAGTACAATTTTATAATGATTTTATTGCATAATTTTTTAATTTCTCTTAAAACAATCATAGAGTAGTAATGAACAATTTTCACTTATATGCATAAATAACTAATTACAATATGGAATCTCTTATTATGATTAACAAGCACTAAGAACATCAAAACTTACTCTCTAATAGATATTCAATGTTAGATACAATAAACTATTAGTACTAAAAATGTCACATATGTTAGTGTATACGCTAGTATTTAATTGTTGATTATTAATTTGAATACATATTTAATATTTCATGCATATTATTAATTAATTAATTAAAGATATGATAATATGATCATTAACAAACTTTAAAGATAAAATTCATAGAATAAATATAATTTGTAAAAATAATTATGATGATATCAAAATTATGAATTACATATTACATCAAAGTATTATTATTAAATATTTGATGACTATTTTAGGTATAGTAATGATTCATAAGAACTTATGATTTAATACATGAAAATGATGACCATATTAATATTTATGAACTAATATAATTGCATAATATTAAGTAGAAACTAATTTGATAATTTATAACTAATTACAAAATTAATATGATTAAAGGATTTAATTAAATTAAGAGATCTTATACTAAAAGGATTAGTCAAATCACTTTGACACACCTAACATTTGGATGGTCATAATATATGGCTAGACATTAATTATGACTTATGAATATAAATTGATTATTTAGAGAATTAATGTTAAATTAAAGAATTTTAATTTATTCAATCATTTGGGATTATAATTCATTTTCAATACCAATATGTTAGGATCTTAATGCATCACATACATAAGGAAAATTAAGGAAATATAAAATATAAATCAACTAAGATTTGATTGATAAGTTTTAAAAACATAACGAGTTAAGTATATGATATTGTAAATACATAAACTTAAGCATAATTTATTAGAAATTGGCATATGTCTCCATAATAAGGTTCAAGGGCCATAATCCATATAAATAGCTTACTATAAGCCTAACAAATTAAGGTTATAGCTCTTGCTTGTTCTCTTTCTCCTTAAAAAGGTTATAAATAGTTACCAGTCGTAGTTTGCACCAACCCATCAATAAGCTTGAAAGAGAAAAAGAATTAAAAATTACTTTAATAATAATTTCATCTTCTAAACTAAAATGCTTTTATGTAATAGGAAATTAATCTTCTTTCAAGATTAAAAATTTTAAATCTTTATTTTCTCTACACATTTATTGGTAAATATCTTTGCAATTTATAACAACATAAGCGATAAATATAATTAGTTTCTTTTTTATTAAAACAAAACTTATTAAAAAAAACTAGTTTTTTTTTTCAAATTATTCAATACATTGTCATTCACTTTTATTTAAATACTCCTAATATGAAATTATATCTCATTTGTTACATTTATATCTTACTATGTTGGTATAAGATTTTTCTTTACATTTTTAAATCAACCTTAGTATAACTATAACCATACTTATGAATTAAATAATTATGTGCTCCTATAATGCTTATTATAAAGGGTTAAAGAGTGACAAACAATACAAAATAATTGGCAAATAAAAAATGGATAAATACCATATAATTGCTCTAATTAAAAAAAAAAAAGGTATTTGGTATAGTTGTTCAAAAATATAAAATGTCACATTGTGAAAGTATAAAAACTTGACATGACTTATAATGTCCATGATTTTCCCCACTTCCAAGTTTGAGCTTTTAAGTGAATTTAATGTTTCCAGGTTTTATTTAACATAATATCAAAATTTGATTTACCCTCTTGTCTATACTCATTACTTAGTGGTTTAGAAATTTTAATATCTTTATTCTAATCAACTTTTTACTTATTTGAATATGTTGTATTTTGGTAAGAATATTTTTTCATCAAAATTTTTAATATATATTAATTTTATAATATGTTGTTTTCTATTCCATAATGAAGCTGGTATATCCAAAAAAAAAATTACTTTCAAATTATTGACAAAAATTTTAATAATTTGTTGATTTTTTTCTTTATGGATTTACTCTTTTATTCTTTTATAATTTATTTGTTGATTTTAAAAAAAAATGTTTCTTTTTCCATATCAACATAAGTTATTTAGATATTGATCAAATACATTTGGTTTAGTTATTGATTTGAAACAAAATGCTTTGTCAATAACAATCGTAACTATACCTTGTGAGTTAATACTAAAAGGATAAATTTGCATAATAGTATTCCTAGAATTAATGCTTAACTTAAATCTTTTACTAAAATAAAGTTATTTTTAAAGCATATTCTTCTATTATATATATGAGAACTAAATAATTTATATTTTTTTTTGGTCATTAGTAATTCTCAATATTTGAAAAGATTTTTCATAATAATTAGTTGGTATACAATTATTATTAATACCAGAGTTAATTAATGCAACCAAAGTCATATGGTGTTTATTGTTTAATACTAAATGTACTTTTATATATCATTTTTGGAATTGTATATTATTTATAACATTTAAGGGGTCTATTTAAGAAACTTAATTATTAAGATTCAAAGTAATTGATACTATTTCATATATATTATTATCTATTCTTTGTTTAATTAAATTTATATCATTTTTCAACAATTCTCTTTCAAATTTTGGATTTATATTTTCTTATTATAAATCCTTTAAAGCAACTTTATTAATATAAGGGGCACACTAAGTATACGCATTCTCTAAAGTATAGTCATTTTTATTTCTCAATCATCTATTTTACTTATTATGTCTATTAATAATTCTTTCTTTTGTAATAATATTAACACATCTATTTACAATACATAATTTGATACCATAATTGTTTTCACCACTGCTTGAGTAAGAAATTAATTGTTCTTAAATCTCTAACATTTCATCATTAGACTCATTTTTAATTCATTATTTATATCTTATATTTTCTCAATTATATTGAGAATTTTATTCTTAATTTTTTCTTTTAATTTTAAAACTTGAACTTTTTCTTTTAATTTATACTAATTTTTATAATGTTTAACTTGTCTACACTTATATTAAACTATATGTTTCTTGGTAGTTTGATTTATTTTTTTTCTTTGCCTAAATTTTTTAGATTTATTAGATTTATTAAAGGATTTATCAATTATGTTATATTTTTTCTCTTAAAATTTTCTAAAATTTGTATTCTTCTTTTTTTATTTTCAATGTTGTCAACACTCTTTCATAACCATATTGAGATCATAATTACCTTAACTCTTTTCTACTTATGTGCAATTCATTTTTCATTTTTTTTTATTTTGATTTTAAATTAATACATAATTGCTAACCCTCTTTTTTTATATAAGTAAAAATGTCTCAATATCTAAAAAAATATTATCATTTTTAATAATATTTAATTAGTTAGAAAACTATGCTTTACAATGTATTAGTGAAAGTGATACTACCTTATTTTTATTACGTAATTGCTAACCCTCATTATTTATATAAATGAAAATTTCTCAATTTCTAAAAAACAATTAACATTCTTAATAATATTTAACTAGTTAGAAAAATGTATTTTACTATGTATTGGTGAAATTAATGGTAATTCATTTTTATTAGATTTTACTTTAATAATATTTATTGTTTCACAATAAGACTATGAAATAGTTTAAAATGGACTTCTAGTATTTTCTTTAGTTTCATTTGACACCTCTCTTGTTTCAATGTCTATTAAATAATAATCCTATTGTCCCTTAAAAATGTCATTAACATTAGAAATATACAAAAAATTGGTCCTAAATTTTTCTAAAATTTTACAATTAGGTTTAAAATTTTTTATATTTTCATTTGACTTCTATATTCTTAAAATTTGTTCTAAATTTGGTCCTTTTTAAATGGAAAACAATCAAAAAGGTTAGAAATCATACATTGATCAAAGGAAAATTATTAATGATATAACCATTTTCTGTCCAAAAAGGACTGATTTGAAATTAACTTAAAAGGTATATGACTTAAATGAAAAGGTAAAATGATTAAGGATCCAATTGAAAACATTAATAAATGTTTAAAATTATTAGTTATGGTTCTATTATTGTCATTTCTTATAAAACATTATTAATGTTATATTCACTTAATCCATCTATATTTTATTCACATACACTACTTCCCTTAACACTAATAAATATTAGATAAGATTATTCCTCACTTGTTATATAAAAAATGGTGGTTTATTATAAAAATATTTTGGGTTTGGTTTATTATATTATTTTTTATTATTATGCATTTTATTTATAATTAAGTTTTCTTTAAATTATTATTGTAATTTTTCTATTTCATAATCATGTTTATTATTGTTAGTTAAAACATGTAATTATGTTTTCTTAGTTTCATTTTTTACTTTTAATAACTAATGCTTTTGATTTCTTTGTTATTTTTTATAAAATATATTCATACTTTATTTCTAATTTTATTAGACTTTTTGACTAGTATTTCAAATAATATAAAAAAAGTTTAGATATTGCTATTGAATTTTCATAAGATTACGAGAAACTATTTTCTAATTCTTTGATTATCACGACAATAGTATTTAATATTTTATTTGTATAATTATTTTAATTTATCTATTTTTAACATCTTGTTAGTTAATGACCATTAATTTTGGATTTACTTCTAATATTTTAAAAGAGAAGCAGTCATAACTTTGTTAACATGCTTGAATTTATTTTCTTTCATTGAAAGATGTACAGAGATTATAGTTTCGTTTCTAAAAGTTTGTTAGTTATGTTTCTAGGATTTAATAATACTAATATTATTATGTTTAAATTTATAACTATATATATCAAATCAATTAAAGAAATCAATATGTATTTTAAAATAATTATAATCTTCATAGTATTTTTCTTGAATTACAATTCTTTTTATTTGAATAATTACTAAGAAACCAAATCTTCTATCTTTATTTTTTATGAATAAATATATTTTCTTAATAAATATTTATTTTAAATAAAATTAGCATTTTTATTCATATTTAACAAATTAGAAAATTACATTTCACTATGTATTGGTGAAAATAATAAAGGCTTACTTTTATTAAATTATACTTCAATAATATTTATTGTTTCATATTAAGACTACAAAATAATTTTACTAAAATCAACTCCTGAAAAAGTAAATTTAGGCCTAGAAAAATATCACCAACTTTTTTACTTTGAAATGTTGATATATTGATGTGTTTGAGAAGGAAATATTATCTTTACATTTCCATTATCATATTAATAATTTGTATAAATTGGTTAGTTAATTGAATATTGTGTAAAGTCCACTTTTTTTTTTTTTTTTTAACATGACTTGTGACTAGTTGAATAATTTAAAAGTCTCTATGAAAGACTTTTTAAAATTTATTTCTACCAAAAGAATTTATCCTTTAGGTGTTTTTTTTTTAAATCATTTGGTTTAAGTGTTTAACACAAAATAAATTTTATATATCCAAACTATATAAGACTTATTTGTTAAACATTTAGATTACACGGTAGTTTTTTTAAGATTATATTTATTATATAATTATTAAATAAATTATCAAATATTTTCATTTTATAAATATTAGTTTTAGTTTTCTAACTATATTCTAATGTTATAATTCTTATTTTATTTTCTCTATCTATAAATTTTGTTTATTATAATCTAATATATTTGTTTCCTCAACTTAATTAGATGATGTAAAAATCATTTTACTTACAAATTTAGTTAACTTAAACATGATTTACTTTGTTTTAGGCTTTTCTTTAATATAGAAGCCACCTGTTGAGACCACCCTTTACACTTTAATCAGGCTGACTACCAACGCAATTAAATCAAACCCAAAACAATTCAACTAAACTTTATATAAATTAACTTAGTCTAAAAGTAAACCAAATTCTAAATCTTCCCATGACTGTTTTGCATATAGATTATATTAAAATACTTGCAAGTTCTTCTTTTGCTTATAATATATCATAATTCACGTAATTAACAAACAATTCTATAGTAATTTGATTTATTTATGTAATATTGTTTTTGCCGCCACCTAAGTCTTTGTTTTATACCATTAATTTTTCCTAAGTCCACTCTCACTCTTGTATTATATTTATAGACTCTTATTTAGTTCTAGTATTAAAAGTATATTATGTATAATAGTCTTCTCATCTCTAGGGAAAGAAACATGCTATTGCATTTGGATCTATTTTGTGAGGTCTCCAATAATATGCATAAACATTATGGTTACTATGTTTTGACTAATGGTAACAAATTTCTACGAGTATAAACTCATAGAAATGTCTAGGCTTATTTTTATCTTTACCTAAAATATGAAAATTTTTGGGAAAAATTCTAAGAATAATATATTTAAAGTTTGGAGGAAGAAATTTGATTTTTAACGAAAAGACATGTATTATGGTAGGTTTAACAACACTTCGAGGGAAAGAAGAAAGAGCTCTTTTTGGCTAACAAGAGCAAGAAAAAGAGGTTGTGAAGTTTTAGTAGTAATAGTTGATAGAGCTGATCTTGGCATAATCTGTATTTGTAAGGCTTCTTGATAATTCTTTTGGGGAGTAATTAAGTCAGAAACTGCAAATTTATTCCTAGAAGTAGATATAGGTAACGGACTTTTATGAATAACCATTCAAAACAACTAATCTGAGTCTTTGTTTTATCATCAGAAATTTTTGAATGCTTTATTATATGATTATAACACTGCCTAGACGAATATCTTCTACCTCAAAAAAATTGGAATTACTCGTGGCTGGAATACGTCATTACTTGCATAATACTTATTATTGCATCTGGACGTCACCAAAGCTGTTGTTATTAATGGTATCAACCATATTCCAGGAGCCATACACTTTGAAACTGCCACAACAAATCAATCATTTTTATAAGATGAAACATAAAATGGTAACTCTTGTAAGGTAGATAGAAACCTTGGGCACAAAAATTGGAACGCTATGAGGTTGAAAAAAAAGGGCCTGTATTAATATTGCTAGGATAAAGAACATTTCAAAATCAAATAATATAGAATGAGAGTTTTGGAGCGAAATTTGTTTTATTAACACAAATTGTCTTCCTTGAACATTGAGTACACCGCAAAATTACATAGGTCTCCAAATGCTTGTGTTTCAAAGACAATTCTTCACTGTTAAAACCCCAAAACAGGGGGAAAAAAACAATAATTAAAAAAAAAAAAGGAAAAAAAGGAGGAAAGACCATCGGTAAAATCTAAACAAAAAGCCACAGGGAAAATGCATTAATACAGGATGATTAAACAACAAAATGGCCCGTTTTGCCAAAGGATGCATAGCAATCCCATTTGTCCGGGGTGAGCTCCACCCCAAAGATGCATTGTTGTAAGCACCGTGGGGAAGCCAAGGCACCGACTTGCTGGAAAGGAAAGCACCCCCGTGGACTCTAAACCAGTTCTGTTGTACAGGAAACCCGTAAATGCTCAGCAACAAACCAAAAACCTGTAATCTGATCTAAAGCTTCAGCTGACTAACTCAATCCATTCCTAGGAGGGTCAGGGGCGACCTGTTTTACCATAAGGTCTGCCTTTGAATGATTGCCCATGGTATATAAGCCGGCCACTCTTGGAAAGACCAAGAAAATCCCATAACATTTGATCTCCCTATAGAGGTCCAGCTTTAGCCTAGCAAATCTCTGAACAAGTTGGGATTTTGACTTGATGGGGTCACACCAATCTGCCTCACAAATGCATCCTTTTCCAATGAATCTTTAGGATTTGGGCCTTTAGTATGTTGCACAGGCTGTGTTGCTGCGTCAATAGTTGCATTGGATAATGTAGAGATGAAACTTACATCATCTCTATTAGCAGATGAAGCATAAGCAGCCCCACCGCTCTGCCCACTGCCAAGTGTCTTCTCATGGAAGGCCAGAATGTCAGGCACTTCATTGGCAGTAATGGCATAACGGTTCACACTTGCAGGTTCTTGGGCTGGGTCAAGCAACCCTTCCAATTGCTTGAATGGATCCATGGGTTGGGCCTCACTTGTGCTGGCTGCTCCACCAAGGTCCAGCAAATCAGGAGGTGGTGCAACTGGAGTTGCATGCAACACAGGATTCTCAGCTGTAGATGCAACAGTGGCCTTGGTTGCAGCCTGACTGCTTGCCTTAGCAACCCTTTGACTTGTAGAAGATGCCCTCCTCTCAGGTTTTGATATTGTACCCCCAAACAAAGTTGCAGCAAGCTTCTGCTTTTCTGGAGAGATTTCAATTTGTGACCTCTTTGATTCATTAGACGTTTCATGTGCTATTGGATTTCCAGTGCTCACACCATCTTGGGTGATGCCATTTGCAGTTTTTTGCAAATTTGAATTTGAAGTGGACACTGAAGGAGAAGAATAAGTTGGTCTACCCCACTTCTTTTGAACCCCATCAAGTCGCAATTTAAGTTCAGATGATCCAGAAATAGATGAAGATGGTTCTAATGCTACCTTTTGGGTCTCACTATAATAAGATGGCGAAGGAACTGGAAGGAGTTCAGATGAAGCTGCAAGAGGTACTGGAGGAATTGTTGAAGGAACTGTGGGCTTTGGATGGTCGTAAGCCTCAAACCTGAGAACATGTGCAGTAGAAGCTTCAGGCTGATATTCGTTGCTAAAGTTGCTGATGTTCGGCATAACATCACGTTCATTTTCTGGAATATATGGTTGTGCTCCTTTTTCCAGTGACTGTTGGACATAGCCATTGAGGAAAGAAAGGTTTTTATCAATCTGCAAGAGAAATCAAAGACATGAGTATTTTAGAGCAACATAGAGCCAAAACAAACCTTATAGAGTAGTAACAGGAGATCCAAAACTTAGAAAACTGGGCACAAACAGTTCTCGGACATCATTTATAGCATCCTAGTCTAATCACATATTAGAATATATGAACTTGCAATTGCAAAAAATCTGACAGACTATTAAGAAGCCAATTTGAGACTTCATAAATATTATCAAGCTAACCACGAAAAATTTATTAATCACAGAGGCAACATTAAACAGAACCTCAATGTCTTCGCAACTTGCATCTAGTGGCATTATATATTTGACAGTTTGAGCACCCAAGCCAATGACTGCCTGGAGTTCATATGCACGCTGCTGCAAGTCTGTTGAGTGGGAAGCTGATAATTCTTCAATCAGAGATTGACACTACATGAATAAGAAAGAAAAAAGAAAAAGGAAAAAAAGAAAGAAAGTAACATTAGCAATGCAGATCGTTTACAAAAGAGTCTGGACATAATTAGCCATGATAACGTAACATCCACTCTATAATGAGATCATATATGCAGCAAAGAAAATTTGACTGCCCCTACTAATAACTGCACCAACATGTGACAGAATTCAGTATCATGAAAGGCCAAACTTCTGACACCAGAGAATTTAAAAAACGAAAAAAAAGAGAGAGAGAGAGAGACCAATATGCTGCAATCCCAAAATAATTAGTATAAGTGCATTGACTGAATTACTAGCACTTTTAAGGACAAAGCAGATCTCTTAAGTGGGTTGGAACCGCAAAAATGTGTTGCTATTCAAGATCTTTAAGAGTTTTCATTCCATACTAACTTTGATACAATTGGATCAAACCATCTTCTGATTCTGCAATCAAATCTGATGTTAGAGGCTCAAAATTGCCCCAGTAAAAATTTGTATAACCTCAAAATTTTTCTCTATCCACCATGACACTTATTATGTTGGGGGGGGGGATAATGAAGGCTACTGCTATGTGTGTGGCCATTCAATGGATACCTTCCAAATGGTCAATGGAACCACTCTGTGGAGAAGATGAACCAGGAGAGAAACAACTTTTGAATTTATAGCTTGAATGAATAAAAATATCAAAACGCAATCTAATAATCATGATAGGTCTAGAGTTCTTTAGAGCCTTCACTGCCATAATACATACTAAAAACTAAAAGGAAGCCCCTATATCTCAGTTAAATTTAACTAAGCAATTCCCAATACATTAAATCTCATACAAAGCCCAAAAAAAAAAAAAAAAGAAGAAGAAGAAAAGGAAACAGAAAACAATCACCACAAAGCACAGGTAGACACCTAGTGAAAACATACATAAAAGATACTGTAGTTAGTCCACCGCTAGTCTTATTAAGCAATGGCATCCTTCGCATCATATCTTAAATCTGTTGACAATAGGTGGATAAACTTCACCAATGTTTTCAAAGTGCTAAAGAGTTGTAACGAGACTGGTTCTGTTTTCTTGTTTTTATAATCTACTTTTCTTTCCTACATGAGATTTCAAATAAATAAATAAAAAAGCATTATATTGAAACCAACAGTGCCCAAAGGTTGTCCCTCTGTTTCTTACACAAGATTCCTCCACACTTTAAGATTCTTGAAGATTTTTTGCAATAATAATATACATTTGATTATTATGCACTTCTACGTTTTAATCCTGTTACACAACACAGTTATTTAGAACTCATCTAAAAAGACTATTCCTTGGGAAAAAAAAATAAAATAAAATTGTGAACGTATGGAAAAAGTTTATCCATAAAATAATGTGCCCAGAATAGAAAGAGCAGAGGTGAATTGGGGTCAGTTTGTACTCCAGTCAGGCTTTTCTATCAAATATTCTCATCCACCTGCTTTCCCCTAGAAGCTCTCTAGTTCACACAATAAAAAGCCCTTGGCCAAGAATTTGTAAACATGTGAAACCTGTAAGAAGCCTTTCAACAGAATTCTTTCCCACTACAATTTTTGTTTTTTCATGCTCCAGAATCACCTTTGACCCTGAATCAGATCACTCATTTAAACCAATTAAGTTGCTATCTTCATTCTGCATTACCAGAATCCCGAATTATTTCAATGATAGTTCAATTAGTACCACCTAAAACCAATGAATGGAGAAGCCCCCAATTGTTTGCCTTGTCCTCAATAGATTAAAGGATTTCTTCATAGAAAGGGCATATCTCAGATGGAAGAAGATTCCAATGTGGAAGGTGCAGGCCATGGTTTTTAGCAGTTCCCATGAGCCTGTTGGCATGACTGATCTCTTATTTCCAAGGTCTGTAAGCCCATGTATTTACCTTGGGAGCACTTGTTCATAAGAAAAAGTTTTAAGAGTCTCCACAAAGTGAGCAAGTGAAGATATGCCAGATTTTTGTGCCCATGCATTTCATGAAAGATGATAGTGGCTCATTCACATAATACACACATAAGCAGAATAGTTTCTAGGTATGGTAAAAATACAACTGTTATCAAAGAGTAAATAGAACAACCCAACCCCAACCCCACTCATTCATTTTATTCAAGTCAAATATGCATGTGAATAGAAGTAACAGACAGGAAATAAATTAGAGCTTCAAGAGATGGAGACAAACACAAAGTATGATGGAACAGGCATATCTGGGAATCTAAGTATATTAATCAGGCACAAAAAATATTTGGGTAGTAGATGGAGGAACTTAACATACAAGTATTGAGAAAATCTACCTCAGGTAGCAGATCTACTTTTCTCCCAGCAGCTATTTCAAATGCATAAATTTTCATGAGCGCTGTAACTGCATATGCCTTTGAGGAAAGGGTGAAGAGTTAATACCACACAGAGAGAGGGGGGGGGAGAGAGAGACAGAGATTATGCTATCATAATCATTGTATCAACAAGCAAATTACATCCTCCAGAGGAACAAACCAATCCTTCATTTTATGCCATCACACCCAAGGGTAAACATTAATTGAGGGCATGAATCTGTGCACTTGTGTATGCCAGCACATATACATAACACATGAGCAAGTTAAATAAGCATATAAAAGCATACAGAAAAAGAATGCAGGATTACAAGTTACAGAATATATTGACCAAAGCTTTCACAACAATGATCTCCCTTGCTACAAAACTGTCCATTGCCATAAAAAAGAACTTTTTAATTACTTGAGATCCCACTAAGATGTGCACAAATGGGGAATTATTGATAATGCATCATGCATTTAATGAGAATGAAAGACTAAATATGGACCACACTATCAACAAAAAGTGAAAAAGGCTGTATCTCTGATGACAAACACTTAAGTAAACATCATGCACTTGATTTAATATAGAAATTTACAGAAATAGATGATTGAAGTGTTCAAAAACTTTTGAAAAAATAAAAAGTAAAAAGAGGAAACTAAATGGAAATCCAAAGTCACAAAAATCATAAAGAAATGAAAATATAAGCTGAGAAGTGAGAAAGCAATTTGAATATAGCCAAATACAGAAAAAAGGATACAGGCAATAAAAGTCAAACAAAAAAGAAAGTAGATCTAGACATGCAGACACAATGTGATACAAGATTCTCTCATTTGGGATATTTTTACTTACACAGTCATTAGCATTTTTCTATTTGAGATATTTTTAATTTTTTATGTGAATTACTTTGGGATCTTCTCGAGATTTTTTTTTCATTGTTATTTTCTTTTTCTTCTTCTAGCCAGCTCTATAAATAGGGTTCAATATTAGCTTTGTCAATTAGACCTGTTATGGATATTAAATTGATATAGAACATTAAGTTTAGTTTTTGGGTGGATTCCTGCGTTTTTTTATTCTATCCTTTGGTTTGTTTCTATCCTACATCATAATAATTACATTTACAAACTAAAGGCTTTTCTAATGTGAAATCAGCAGAATTTTATCCCTACCATTCAAGGAGAAAAAGATGGCCCATTTCCAATTAATGAACACCTTCAGAGCAAATTATTCTATTTAATCTTTAGGTTAATGGCCCAAAGACACAAAAGTTCAACGATTTTAAATTAGCACGAGGTTTAGTTAGTATCAATTCAAGATTGTTTTAACAAATCCTGGTTTCAATTTTAGCAAATTATTATATAACATCCAGAATCTGTCAACTGACTCATATTCCATCCAAAAGATTAGCACTGATAGTTTTGAATTTTGCATTACATAAACATTCCACATGGTTAATGTTCCATCCAAAATATTAGCAGTAATAATTTTGAATTTTGCATCATATATGCATTTCACATATTTAGATAACAGAATTTCAGATATTGTGTTAAGATATGCTACAATTTAAACCCAAAGTTAGTTCTAGACTGAGACAAATCAAAATATATTATTTCATAATAAATTTTAACAGAAAAACCCTGCAAGGTTCATGTAATTCTTTTCCTAACCCATTTACTTACAGCAATGTATCATCTTAAAAAGAGGTCAGAAAAGTAAAAAATCCAATGAAAAAGTCACTCAAGGAGGAAATGGAATGCATTTGTGTACAAGCACTACTTTCCCAATGAAAGCAGCAAGCAAAATGCATTGACCACAGGAAAGCCAAATCTATAGGGGAGCAGTGTTCAGAATAAAAAGTATATAGCCTTGTCTTCAATCTTAACTAAGTTCAAAAGCAACAGAAAAAAAGTATATGGTAATGAAACACATGACCATGAAAATAGAAAGGGATTGACCATGAACATCCCCAGACCATAGGTTATCTGTCTTACCTTTAAAAAGGGCAATCCTTTGATGAGTAACAAAATAAAAGCAGATAAAGACATATTAAGGGGATGAAACATATGTGCACATGAAATAAACAAGAAAAGGAGACAAAAATAATAATCGATAAAAAGGAGAACCCATAGAGACAGCCTGTAAAGTTCAGCTACAAAGGCAAAAAATATCTCCTACTTGAGGATACCTTAACAGTCTCATCATTTGAATATGCCTCTGCCACATCACATAGTTTCCCAGATGTGTATAAAGCAGAGAACTTTCCATCAGCAGTACCATATTCTCCCAAGACCCAGCAAATGACCTGTAAGAAGAAATAGTTCGATAACAAGAAGAGGATTGCTTCAAAATAACCATGAAAAGATAAACCACACCTGCAAGTGTGCATCCTACGAGAATAAGTAACTTTAGTTCGACAGACCGTACTTGAAGAAAGACAGATGGAAGTTTTGGCTCTCCAATTATGCGCAAATAGGATTCCACCTGCACCACAAGAAGAGTTCCTAATTCATTGACTAGGAAAATATGAAGATAACAAAAATTGATACAGAAACATAAAGTTGGAGCTGTAAAACTTCATAGAAAAATCTAGATTTTCTCAATCTATTCATCTCAGTCTGAAAACATAACATGCTAGTTAATATTTTGCTTAATGATATTTAATGCTATAAATATGACAGATAATACCACTAGAACTGTCATGATTGATAGACAGAACAGATCCCAATCTTGGATATATCATGTCAAATGACAAAAAGCATACAGCCACTTGTACATTAGAAGCACATGAACCAAGAATCAAGGAAAACTTTCCAGTTACATACAGCAGATGATCTCAGCTGAGAGTCAGTGCTATCATCATCCTCCCCAATTCCCTCTGCAATTAAGCGCATTAAGTTGTGTGCCACCTTACTATTCACCAGGTCTCCCGCATGCTCAAAGACTTTATTCATTGTCTGTATAATCAATGCAGCAGGAGTAACAAACAAAAAAGTTTAAATAAAAAATAATAATAAAGCATAAACAATTCAGAGGAAACAGAGGAATGTTGGACCTACCTGAATAAACCACTGGTTGCTGGGTGCAAATTGCTCTGCAAGTTCAATGCATCGTGATGCTGTTTCAGTTTTATAATGATTGTCACTGATGCTAATCATGTAATCAATCATGCGGTCAACAATCACTTCAACATTGGAGGACTTGGTCATTTTGTACAGTAGTTCAAAAGTTTTTCTCTTTAGAGTATCATCTGGGTCCTGTGTCATTCACCAACATTGAGCACTATTTTATAAGCTATCATAAAATTATATTTGATATGCAGCAAGTCAAAAAGTAACTTAAGAAAATATATTGTGAGGAATAATAAGACCCAAATAATGCTTCTACTCCAAAAATAATACTGCCGGAACTTAAGAACATATATTGTGAGGAATAATAAACCCAAATAATGATTCTACTCCAAAAATAATACTGCTGTATCATATTATGGATAACGTCAAATATTTAACTTCAGTTAGCATTATCATATTAATTTTGAATATTGGATGATTTCCAAATTACTTAGATTTTAAGGCTATGGAAACAAAGCTTGTCCAGCTTTTAATTTTCTATAGCCCAAATTTATAAGCCATTGATGGGTGAAATTAGAACAAAAGATGAATTAATTTGATGAAGCCTCATGAGTACAAACCCTCAACAATATCACTTTTGAAGCGGTGACTGTTAAAAGTGATCTCATCACTTTGGCTTTTATTTTCTTCACTGCTAATTGTCTTTTTCAGCACATCTCAAATCGACCACACCAGAAAATGGGACCTAAAAAAGAGAAGCCCCAAATTTCAAAATTCTGGCTTTATTATTGTTTATTATGGCCTTTCCCTTCCACCCAAAAGAAAACCACATTGCAAGACAAATGACATGTGCAAGAGTAATGCACCAAGGTACTTACAAACTCACCTAAACACTGGGACAACTTAGCCTTTACCATACCATGAAATCCTACCTTACCAGTAATACCCCATACAACAAATATTTTTAAAAAAAAAAAAAGAAAAAAAAGAAAAAAAGAAAAACCAAAGATGATCCTCCAGAACCACATCCTTAGTTAGAATGTGATTCCAACTCAATGCGTTTTGAGATTTAATCATAAGGATTGGGTATCAGAACAATAAAGAAGGCACAGGTACAATAGTTGTGAATCAGTAGGGATAACCCTCCAATCCCACTTAAAGTAGGCACCCTTTTAGTGGAGCAAACTATGGAAAATAGAAAAGCTATAGACACTCATGCGCAACATTGGAAAAATAAAAAAGAAAACAGATTCTCTTTTTAGACCACATATAATATTTTGACATCAAGACACAAAGTAGTTCCTAGAAATTGAAAAAAAGAAAAAGAGTATAAATTCATTTGTAATAAGAATCCAATCTTCATTGCCAAAACTTTCTCCCATATCCATGATCATAACATAACCAACATCAATGACCAACTGTAAATAGAAAAACAATACTGAATTTGAGAAAATAAGTTTAATCAGGGTCAATTCTAAAAATTCTTTCTAGTTTATGAAACAAAAATGAAACAGTTATTTGTGTTAAGGCTTTTGGACTTCAGCTACAGATATAGACAGACAAACTTAAAAAATGAGACCTCCCCTTCAATCAATGTCCACATCTGGCTGTGATTGTCATTACCACCACCAGTGTCACACCATCCCAAAGCTACCAACAATTACTGTCAATTGATCTTTTCCGTTATCTACATCATTACCATTACAGTTAGCAACAACATTCAGCAGCCTATCCCTAGCTTGGATATGAATTGGTCACATACTATTCAACATTTTTGTCAATAAAAAAGGGCTTAAAATAACGAAAAGCACAAAATGAATGAACAAGAATAGATAAGTGCAATCAATATTGGAGAAAAAGCAAGTAAATGAAGCATAAACCAGTTAATCAACTTTTACTCATAATCAAACCAAACAATGAGCCTCACAAGCAATTCTGAGTAAAAAGCTAACCTCTAAGCAATCTATCACTGCCAATTGGTGCTGTTCAGCTATCTCTGGTCTTGATATCAGTCGACCAAGGGCATCAATGCCCATATATTTTAGATTATGACTGTCACTCTGCAGCAACAATATGTACTATGTCAAACTAAAGCCAAAAGCAACAAATGGTTCAACAACCTAATCAGTCTAAAGTTGCAAAACGCATCCAAAAAAGCAGGAGTCAAACCTTCAAAAATTTGGCTATCATATCAGCAGCAGCTTCTAGCAGCTTAAGATTTGGATATATTGAAGAAACACAGCATATGCACTCATAAAGTATAGCATTTCCTATATTGTTTGATGAATCACACTTCTTGAATAGGTCACCCACAACAGTATACATGTGCTCACTTGCTTGCTTGTCACCATTTCCTAACAATGCCAGAATTTTCAACAACTTGATCTGCAAAATCACACTGCTAATTGAACCACATATCAAGAAGGCAAGAGCAAATATAAATGAAAGAGAATGAGATGAAACAGTCAGTATTAGAGTGTGAGTATTGCAGTAAGCTAGCAACTTTCACTTGTTTCAACATCATTGACATCAATATAGACAATGCAAGCATTATTGCCACTGACCCATGTTAGAGTCTAACGTATGAGCCATTTTGGCCTCAACAACAACTTAAACTATTGGGTTGACTAGTTTCTTGATGTGATATAAAGGCCTTTATGACAACAATGTCATGACTTCAAAATATTTTGCCCTCATTCTTTTCCTAACTAAATTTCTGCAGGTAAATGCTTACAAACCAATGGGCTTGAGCGTGAGTGGACATGGTAGAGTTTCATATGCGATTCATTATGTCCTCGACCAAATGCTCAAACTTTTGAATTGACTAGCTTCTCGATAACCCACACAGTAGGGCTGAATAAATCAGTTCTAAAGTCAACCACGAAATAACCAAGGCATAAGAATGTGATCTGGAAAGGAAAGTGGCGTGACCATGTATGGTTATGTCCTTTTGTATGATTCACATGTGCTAATCATTTCAAGCACATAGATACAGATTCAAAAACTAAACTGCCTTATATTCACACATACAGCATAAATCATGGTTACAGAGCTCCCTTAAGTGTAAAGTGTATACATATATTCACAGATATACAGATTCAGAAACTAAACTGCCTTCTATTCACTCATACAGCATAAATCATGGTTACAGAGCTCCCTTACATGTACAGTGTACATTTTCATTCCAGAATGCTGAAATTGGTAAGTCAGCCTCACAAACCATTTTTAAGATACAAGGGAGACTGATTTCAAATTTGCTCCAAGGGGAGCCAAGAGAACATGACTGCTTGCTGGAAAATCCTAATTAAGGAAGATAGAGAAGAAAATGATATTTAAATGAGGATGTCCAGTTGTGCAAATCATGAAACCACTGAGCTGTGGGAACCTGCCTGTTGATGAAGAAAAGCTAACCAACTATGCCTCTTCAAATATTTCTTCAATTGACAGTCAGAAACATGAATAAATTCTTAAAAGCTGCCTCTTGATAAACAATAGCTAACCAACTACAAATAAGTAGACTGCTAGAAAGATGAAATAGAAGCAAACTCTCAAAGATGATACCTTGAGAGACATAATAGAACACTCACTTACTCCCACTAACCAGCTAGTGCACAATGATGAACAGCCTGCAGGCTACTCAATTTTCTTTTCTTACCTTCTCTGGATTCTATTCTAGAAGCTACTTACTTAAAGATGTTTTCATTCACAAAGTAACACATATATATTCCTGTATATTAATTACCATGTCGATCCCACTATTGCAACCCAGAATGGAAAATGTTCTCAGGTAGCTACAGCAATGAAAAGACAGTGAGGAAACATGCAGGAAGTGGAAACATTGTTGTTCTTCAACTCATCAATTAAAAGAATCTAGTCAATTTCCCTCTTAAAAGAGGCATCTCTGGTTTTCGACATTAACAAGACAGATGAATATGAACAAAATTTATGGAAAAATTACCTGTATGAATGGAGCTGGCATGTTATGATAATCATAAGCCTTTGGCAATCTGCGTTCGGCAACTTGTTTAAGAATGCTGACAAAGCTAATGACTAAATCTTTATATGTATTGGCATCCATTGTTATAAGGTCAAAAAGAGGACAAAGTGTTGCACCCATCACCCCAGGATCGTTATCACAAACTCTCTGCAAAAATGCAATCTCAATCATGATTTGTATATTTGATGCATCACCAAGCTAAAAAGGTTCAACTAGATAATGAACGATAAAGATTTAAACCAAAAGTTGAGCAAAAAATAAGAAACCATTTGCTTTGCTGGTTGCTTACACTTTTTTCTTGTGATCAGACAATTGCTTCAAACAAGTTCAGGCACATGACTTCAGTTCCAAAGGATTTTACTGTGTCTCCGGGTTCTATTCTTGGGAAGGAGTTTGGGATACATAGGAATGGGGAGAGCTACCCTTATTATGAAGCTCACATCCCAATGAGTCTCTTAATGGGCCAAAGAAAACAAAAAATTTTACTGTGCAGTACACGGTAATATTCTTTTTCATCAAGTTGGAAAGACAGATGTCTGCCTTGGGTCATTTGGTAAAAAAGAAGTTTCCAAACAAACAGTCTCCATGGCAAACAAGAAAGATATATTTCTAATGAGAAATCTAACTGCTCTTACTACTCTTATAAAAATTTGGAATATTTTTAAAGGAGCAACCCCAAGATGGAGACTGCCCAAAGATGTTATTTTGCCAATAATAATTCTCTCCCATGAGTGGAGATGAAGTATAATGTTCTCACGACATAAGTATCCAGTCCAGTGCATGATTGTAAACAGATGTGGCCATACTAAATGCTAATCAAAGATCATTGTATCCGTTTGGATGAGCCTCTCAACAATGGAATGCTACTGGTTGTTTTGCAATCAAAGCATCAGAATTAGCAATAACTCAACTCAGATCGAGTGAGCTCTAGTTCTATGCTGTCTCTTATACACATCTAGATGTGTATAAGAGACAGGCCTTGGATCGTGCCTCTCCGATGGCCTTGACCAGATCCAAGAACTCCATCGATTGCCCGAACCCTCCCTGCGACCCCATCGCCAGCTCCCTCCCTATTGTCTTCAGTTGCTCCATCCTTCTCTTCTCTTCTTTTCCTTTTTCTTTTCCTTTCCTTTCCTTTTTTTTCTTGGAGAGAAGAATAGAATAACACACACAAAAAAATAAACAACAACTGCTTGCCTATTTACCAATTGCGTTTCTTTTGGTTTTATTTGCAAAAACGAAACAGAGCAGCCACAAGAGCAGATGGAAGCCAGAGGAGGAGGGTAGGCAGCCTTAGGATCTCTACTCAACTTCCTTGCTTGTAAACTAAATTTACACTTAGATTTCTAATGTACATACACACATGTACACAGTACATCCAGACAGAGGGACGGGACAAATAGAGACAGAGTGTACAAAATTGGCATTAGAGTTATTCTGGAAGAGCAGAGCACAAATTGTGAATGATCGCAATGATTGAGTTAAAAACATAAAAAGCGATGATGGTTGTTCGAACAAAGAAAAAACGATGGACTAATAACTTTTAGTCGAACCTAATGAAAATAGCCTAAAGACAAATTTATTGTTTTTCTTTTTAAATAAAATTAATGATATGTATATAAATTCTATCAATTAACAAAAAATTAAATATATATACATAAAAATTAACATTTTTACCAATAATATCATTATAAAAAGTTAACTTAATAAATCATTCAATTCTAAAATTTGATGAAAAATGATTTTTTTAATTTAATAAATTAAGAATAATTTAATCTTTTTATAATATTTGTAATGATATTTTTTGATTAATTTAACTTTTTTTAAAGAATACTTATTGAAGTATATTAATTATTATATAACTCAAATGTAAATTTTTTTTGTCTCATTTGAAAATGTATAATATAAATAATTATTGAATTTAAAATAGAACATGTTAAATATGAATTTGTCCAAAATAATAATGATAATGAGAATATTAAATAATATATATTGGCTACTTGTGTTTGTGAGTGCAAATGTACAAGTAACTAAATACACTTAATATTAATTCTTGACATGAAGTTTATACGTTAATTATATATGTCAAATGAGTATAGTGGCAATTCAAATTTGTCAAAATATTCTTATATCAAAATATTAGATTTTCTAATATTCTCTAAAAAAAAAAAGCATTTGTCTCACACTAAAGTTGATTAAGGCTTTAAGCAACAAGGAGGCTAAAAGTATGCAGGAATAGTTGTTGGTTTACAAATTAGACATGAGAACTTATGACATGTGGGCTAATTGTAAACTGACACGGGTAAGGGCATTATAGGTTATTAAATACTAAAGTTTGGCTAGTAAGACACATGACTTGAATTATTGACCAAATCTTTAATATTGAGCATGATTTACTACAAAAGTGGAAATGTTAAATGAGTTATTGACACTATATCCTCCAAGGTATGAAGTGTGGTTAAATGTTGAACAAATTGTTAAGATAAGAAGTTCCTTGAAGATATGAGAATGTGATTTATTGCTTAAATATACTTGTTATAAGAAGTTACATACCCTATTTGAACATAAAAGGACATAAAGATTTTATAAGCCAACACAAAGGAAAAATGATCTTAAGAATAAAAGGATCTTTATTATACATGATTAACTTGATAATTGAGTTGGGTATCAACAACCACAATATGTAGCCTTTCTATATATACTTATATAGTGGCAATTAAGGTTTTGTAAAGAGAATACTTGAAAGAGTCTTTCGATAACATCCTTTGTATTTTATGAGTGAAAATAATAAAAGTTAGGAAGTAATTTTTGTATTTATGAGTTATCTCTCAAGTGAAATTATGTATAACATTCTTGTTAAAGTTCATTTTGTGATACTTATATGCTTAAAAGCGCTAAGACTAAGTGTGACTTAATGTTATCACATTAAAAAAAAAAAGTTGAGTGAAAAATTGGTCTTGTGACAACTAGTATTAGAGCACTGAGGTTCAATTAATGACAAATGAATCGCACATTTTAGTGATTTGGAACATAATGTTCCTGGTTTAAAAAAGGCAATAGATAGCCAACCAAGTTAGGTTGTAAATGCTTCTTAAAAGATGAAGGTGATAAGAACTAAAGCCTTTGATAGAGAAAGTGATGTGAATACCATTGAAATTTTTATATGGGATATGAAGCAATATTTCAAGGTTGCTTAAGTACTGAGCAAGCAAAAGAACAATCTTACTAGCACATATCTTACCAAAATGTTGATGAAATAAACTAAATAATAATGTCAACATAAGCAAATTGGGGTAAAGAAGTAGGAATGTTCAAAGAAGGAATTGAAAAATCAATTTCTATCTTACAACATGTCATAAGTTGTAAGGGAAGCATTAAGAAATTGAAACATATTAACATTATGCAAGATTATGTAAAGGAATTTAGTTTCATAATACTTAACATTTGCAACATATCAGATGAAAATAAACTATTCAATTTTCTTTCTAGTCTTTAGTCTTAGTCTCAAATTGAGTTATAAAGACAAGGTGTTAAAGACTTAACTTTTTATCATAATCATTGTTGACGAGTTGGTTGATTTCAAAATTAACAAGTCTTTTAATTATGACAAAAGAATAAAGGAGAATAAGTAAAAGGATAAGCATAATGATGTCAATAAAGATAAAGGCAAAGTTATTTATTAAGAGAAAGTAAAAACAAGTCTACCTTAGGTTGTTTCATTTTTAATAACTTATATTGTGTAAGAGAATAACCCTAAAGGAAAAAATTAAGTACTTTGGTTGCTAAGAAAAGTGGTAAAATCAAAGTCACATACGATAGTAACCCTTTTCATGTCAATCCTCTATAGTTGGTAAATGTTAAAAAAGTTGAACTGACCCATAGTCTAGCCTAATGTATATAAAGATTAGAATTAATAATCGAGAGTTGATGATAATAGTTGACATTGGTATCATCTATAACTTTGTTGTTGAACAAATGATATTAATGTTTGGACTGAAAGTCACCAAAAGCAGTAGCCAAATAAAGATAATTAACTTAGTAGCCCAAAAGGTACTTGACATAATAACATGGGTAAAGGTAACCATTGGTAGTTAGATTAACAATTTTAACTTTAATGTTGTGTCATTGGATGGCTTTTAAATTATTTTGAGAGTTGAATTCTTTATTAATGTAAAAGTTGTTTTGTTGTCTCACGTAGTTGGTTTAATGATTATGCATGAAAAATATTTATATTTTGTTACTAGTAAGATGACTCCCTTTACTAACATTGGTGAAAAATTAAGTAGTATTCTATCTACTATGCAAATAAAGTATGACATGAAAAAGTGTGAAACCATATCTTGGTTGCCTTAATTGATATTATGGATTAGGTAGTTGATAAGTTATTAGGTGACTTTGAAAATATGATAACTTTTAAATTACCCAAGTGGCTTCCCTTTGAGTATGCCATTAACCACAAAAATGATCTGGCATTGGCTTCCAAACCTTAGTTTAAGCCTTTTATTGTTTGAGTTCGACGAAATTGGCAAAATTACAAAAATAATGGATGAAATTATTATATGCAAACTTAATTTAACCCTCTAAACCATTTTATGGTGTCCTAACATTATTTCAAAAAAAACAAGATATCTCTTTGCAAATATGTGTGGATTATTAGACCTCAAATAAGATGACGGTAAAGAAAAAGTACCTTATTCCAATCATAATAGACTTATTTGATCAGCTAACTTAAACCTTATACTTCAACAAGTTGAATTTTTGATTTGGATATTGACAAGTCAGAATTGCAAAAAGATATGAGGAGAAAACTATATACATCAATCATTATGCTTTAATGAATTCCCAATAATGGCTTTCATTTTGGCTAATAATCTTGCTACTTTTTACAATGTGATGAATGATTTGCTTATTGACTTTATTAATTGACTTGTGATAATAAACCTTGATGATATTACTATGCATGATAATTCTTTTAAGGATTACTTAACCCACCATAAGAATGGTGTTATCCTAGTTGAGGGAATACCAAGTTTATTTTAATAAGTAATACTGTGAGTTTGCTTCGTAAGAAATAATGTTCCTTAGGCATAAGATTTATGAAGGGAATGTTAGAATAAATAAGAGAAAAATTTATGCTGTTGTGGAATGGTTAACTCCTATTAAAATGTCAAAATTAAGATCTATTAACTTATCTAACTATAAAAAAAGTTTGTATATAGTTACTCTAAAAAGGTGACCTCTTTTATAGACTAATTTAAGAAAAACAAACTATAAAGGTAAAAAAATGGAGTACTAAAAAGCCTTTGATAAGTTAAAAGTAGTAATATTCACAAAGTCAATTTTATGATAGTCTAACTTTGAATTGCACTTTAATGTCTTAAATTACACTTTAATGTCCTAATTAATGCATTGGACAAGGTCATTGGTGGTGTGCTAGTCAAAGAAGGTCAATTTATTGCTTATAAAAGCTAAAAAATCAATAAGGTATAGTAACGGTATGTCACTTATGAGAAGGAAAAACTTGTTGTGGTGCATTGTCTTCCCATATAATTGATCTACTTGTTGGGTACCAAATTTGTAGCACATACAAACAATGTGGTCAATAGATTTTTCTTTTAAACTAAAACAAAAAAAAGCTCTTTATAAGACAAGTTTAATGATAAGAGTTCTTAACTATGTATAATTTTATGAGGGAACATGAGCCAATAAGGCACAATTAAGTTATTAATGCCTTAAGTTGCCAACAAGTTCAAGAAGTTGCTACCCTTACTCATTGCTCTCACTCAAGTGCAAAGTGACTTATTAAACAACATCAAGGCATAAGCCTAACATGTCCTAAATTATCATAAACTTATGTAGCAAATAAATTAAGGTGTCGTAAGGCGATACTAACTATATGATGGGTTATTGCATATTAAGGGATATTGTTTTATATGTTCTTAATTGAACAAGAATTAAAAAGGAACTTTTGTAAGAGTAATAAGATTTTCAATAGGTTGGTTATTTGAGTATGGAAAGGTTGGTAGTCTTATTATCTAAATTATCATTGGCCAAAAAAATGGAAGATGATATTTATGTATGCATTGTTTGTCAATAAGACAAGAATGAGTAGTGCAAAGAATTATACTTATTATGGTTATTACCTGTTTAAGTAAAGTCTTAGGTGTTCAATATATATGGATTTCATTCATAGGTTCCTAAAGGTTGATAATATGAGATCAATCATGATTGATTAATTCACAAAATATCTTGTTTATTATTGTCTTTTCTATATATCAAGTAAAGATAGTCTCTAAGTTGTTTTATAAGCATGTAGCAAAATATTTTAAGTTATCCAAAAATATTATAAGTAATAAGAATCCTCACTTTACAAGTAAATTTTAGAGGACTTTCTTCATCATTATTAGTTGTTAACTAAATTTTTTCATTGCTAATCATTCTTAAACTAATGATCAAATTAAACATATCAATGACTTTAGAAAATTATTTTTGACACTATATGACTATTAGCCAAAGAAATCAACTAAAGTGTTAAATTTTACCTAATTTCATTACAATCTTTATCGCTTCTCTTCAATAGATATAAATCCCTTGAAATTGGCTATGAAGAAATAATCCTTGACTCCTAACAAAATTACTATGATAGATTTAGAAAGAAAATGTCGAATTGGCTATCAATATACCCATCTAAAGCAAGAGTTATTTAATGAAATCCAAGACATAAGAGGGCATAAAAAGTTGTGTTGGCCAAGTTATGAACAAGTGGTAGGCTCTCCTCAAACACATAAGAGCATAAAAATTATAATGATCAAGATTAAGGGGAAGTACTCTTAAAAGTGAGGATCTTCACCAAACATGATTAACTTAACAACTAAATTATTTATATTCTTAAGTGGTTAAGGGTGTTAACTCTCACAACATATAACTTGTATAATGGTAGTTGATGCTAGTGTTTTTATGAAGGATTTGTGACTTGTAAGATAGGGGAAAGTTATGGTTATTCTGTTGTGGCCCAACATCAACACTTTGATGCTTAAGTCAATAAGAGCTCTTTGGGAGAATAAAAAAGGTGAAGATACGTGTATTAAGCTTACCTTATAAGACTATGATCGTGGATTTTTTTCTAATGTCATTGGAAAGCTCTCCTTGTTTGATGTAAGAGGATACAATAGAGAGAGCATGCTAAAAGCCTTTTAACTTGTAATATTGGTGTGTTTTTTTTATCATGCATAATGTCTTTAGGAGTAATGAAGCAACCTTTTATAAAAAAAATGATGTAAAGAGAAACTATGTTAGCTACAAGAGTAAAAGTGTTCCTTTGGATAACATATACTCCCCTTACTTAGTAAGTGTTCTTTTAGTTACAGTTAAAGCAAGGTGGAGATAATAAAGATGTTATTTGGGTAGGTATTAGGTATAAACTACTCAACTTCCTATTTGTAAAGTTGTAGTTCGATGGAGCTTTTAGGCTTGTAATAAACTCATTAAAGGCCCATGATGATAATGTCCTTATTACTTATCCCCCTTTAGTGTTATAATTTGTTAAGGAAGCTAAAATTTGAATTAACATATCTCATCAATTCTCTCACCAACAAAATATTCTTTTAAACTTATCATTGAGTTCAAGTGATACTCTTTTATTTACCTAAAAAGATGTCTATTTAATGTGTGAAAACTCTAGGTTTTTTCCTACTAAATTATATCCTTTCTTTTGTCCTTTCAAGTTATCATTCTCAACTAGTTCTAAAAAAGATGTTTCATAAGTTTTTGTCTCCACCTATTAAGGTTACTTTGATAAAATGACAAAGAGATTTTATCACCCCTCTGGCATTAAAAAATCATGTCATACATGTTTCAAGTGCACTTCTCTTTATATAAGGCAATTAGCAAAAGAGTTGACCCTCTTTATCACCTAAGTCTTTTAACAATTCCCTTTATTATATCAAATTGCACCTATAAAACTTTATCTTAAGAGTTAGAGTAATTTGATCATACTAAAAAAAATGGCTAAAAGATTGGCATGGGTATTACCTTAAACGTCATCTTTCATTCTCATAATTTCAAGAGAATATCTAGTCCTTATAACAAGGGTCTTTATTCTATAACTCATTGGTTCACTAAATGAGTTTAATTAGGAAAAGACCTGAAAAGGTATCTTGTTGCTTCAAATTCATTTACTTTAAAGATAAAGGTCTCATCCTTTATCTATTGCTATAAAATTATAATTCTGTGAAGATGAAATGTCCTCTTATAAAAGGTCAAGATAAGGCCATTATGAAACTTATTCAAAAGCAAGAGATAAAATTAACTACATAAAAGGTTAGCTCTAAACTAGCCTCCCTAGCACCTTTTTCCCATACAATTTATTCAAGTAATCTAGTTGTCCACCCTTCCATTTCCCTTAAAGCAATCCAAGACATAGTTGTCTTTAGTTTTACGACTAACTTTTTGGCTTTTTCTTTTAAAGTTGACTGTAAGTTTAAGAAAGATTTGTTACTATAATTGGGAGACTAAAGAAGAAAAAGGATAAAGGTTCTCGTGTTGCAATATAGTATGGGTGATGTAATGACCAAAATAAAGGATAAAAGGGAAGTATTTTGCAAGGAAGCTATTATATGGCATGATTGAGCTACCAAGGTAAAGGAGGAAGTAGAGTGTCTTTGAGAGAAGGTCAATAGGCTTGAGAATGAGTTACAAGTTGTGCATAAAAGTTATCGACCTAGATTACTTAAAAGGGTGTTCATATTAAAAGAGTTGTAATCGCTTTGCTTCCCACAGTGTTAGAAGGGAGCTTTCAATTCATAAAAAGAGGAGATCCTTATTAATTGTCTAAACATTGAGCTTGGTCAATATCATGAGTGGTTTCTTGTATTAGTGCTGAAAAGGTTAACAAAAGGAGTCCAAGCTTAAGATGCTAGTATAAGTTTTTTAAAAGACAAGTCTTTTACCATTGAGTCCCTTTTAGGAGATTTATTCTACTTTCAATGTACCCTCATTTTTTTATGTTCTAACTAGCTAATGCTATTGTCTTGTAACTAGTCATTCCTTATATAAGTGTATGACACATGTTAATTTTTTGCTCTCTTATGTTTTGTTTTTGTACCTATTAAATCTAGGCTATTTTGAAATATTTTGACTTCTTGCTTGTAATGATGTCCCTTACTTATATTTTTCCTTTGTTTTATTCAACTTTCCCCATCTCTTGTTTGCATTAAAGCATCTTGTCATTTATAATTAGGCTTTAACAATCCAATTGTTATTTCCTTGGAGGACTATAAGCATCGCTTCTTTTCCATTTGTTGCATTCATTAAAGATGGCCACCACTTTGTCTATCACTCATTGGTAAGGCAAGTTTATATGTTGGGGCTAGTGTTCTTTCTTCATCATTTTACATTGTCTTACAAGTTTTTTCTCATAACATTTTGTTTTCTTAAAGGTTTAATCATGTTTAGGTGTTCTTTGTTAGTTTAACCCGTTGTTTCAACAAATATGAGGTATAGATCCTTTATGTCATAAGAATTATTATTTGGCTGGTTTTTACCACTCTCAAGTTTTTTCAAAGTATTAGATGACTTGCCTTAATAGGGATAGGTATATTTAAGAATCGCATGATGTATTTATTGCATTAGTTATCATTATGCTTCTACCATTCCTTAAGATTAGTTAAATAGATTTTTTGTAAAAAGAGTTTACCGTCTTCCACTAGATATCAAGTTGTTAACCCTTTATTTACATGAAAGGGCTTTTTATCATCCTTCCATCTAAATTAGCTTATATATGAAGCATTTAGAGGTCGGGTTCACACTTTTCATGCATTAAGTTTTACAATAATTTTTTGTCTTTGTAGGGATAGCTTTTAATCAATTAGTTCCTAATTCCTATAGTCTTTTCACAAGCTGGCTAGCATTAGATTCTTAATGTTGGATTATCATTACTTGCTTTATACTAGTTGATTTGTATAAGATAGATATAGTTTTATAAAAGGTAAATAAAAGCTTTTATGTTATAGATCAAAGTCTTAAAGAATAAAAGCTTTTATGTTTTGTTCTCCCCCTTAGGACCAACTCATCATCATCCTTATTGTTTACTCCTCTTCTCTTTGGGAAATTCATGACAAAGTGCTCAATTGCTCCATACCTGAAGCACTTCAAGGATAATTTTCGCTTAAACTTTCATTTTCCTTTCCTTAAGTTCCTGATGATATATGTCATGACTTCATCTAACTTAGTATCACCATCTTTTTCTTCAGAGTTGTTGTCAGACTTCTTTTCTTAGTCTTTAATCTTTAATCTTTAATTTCCTCATTTTCTTGAAAGTCAACTCCTTTTGCACCTTACACTTCTTTTCCTTCTTCATTGGGACTATTATCATTTCATAAGTCATAAATATATTGTGCAGGTCATCTAAGGGCAGCCTATCCAGATCTTTATCTTTTATGGAAAAAACTTTGACATTGTAAGCTTCTAACAAGGTTTTAAGTATTTTCCTTACCATAGTCGTGGATCTCCTCTTTATAGTTTATGATAAAGCAAACAATTCCGTTAACTCTTATGAAGAATGCATCCTCCACAGTCTCATCGTTCTGCATCTTTATGTCTTCGAATTTGTTCCTCCAGATTTGTAAATTGGCTTCTTTCACAACTTTGTCTTCTTTTATAGATATTCTTCAATTTGTCCTAAATTTGCTTGGTTGTATTGCACCTCATCACCTTGGTGAATCTTTTATTAAACAGGGAGGCATATAAGGCATTTATCATCTTTCCATCACACTCCAAGTTCTTCTTATCAGTCGGTGTCATAGGGTCACCTTCAACAACAAGGATGAAACTACTAATAACAGACTCAAATACATCAAGACCAAAGGACCTCAGATATAAAAGCATTATATTTTTCCATAACTGATAATTCTGTCCATCAACTGTAGGGATGTCTTTGCTGTTGATATTGTTCATGTTATCCATTACCTCTAACAGCAATAGAAATAAAAACTCACACAACAATGCATAACTTCACTTTAAAGCAAAAAAATTAGATCAACAGAGGAACTAGACTTTGATACCACTTAATGAGAACCGTTTTAGGTCTCATACTGAGAATGAGGTGAATCAATATGAGATATGCCTTTTTTACAAATTGATTTGAATTTAACTTTTTTAACTTGTTAGAGTTGATGATCTAATTTTTTTTTTATCTTTTCTTTATGTAAAAATGGTTATACGGATATCAATCACATGCAAGTACCAAAGAACACACTATAATTTTTGCATGGTTCACTCACAATGTGTGAGTTATGTCCACGGTGTGATAAGATCACTTCTAAATCACACAATCCACTTTTGTTATCAAGGGATATAGTCTGGTTATGGAAGGATTACTCCTCAATCACTTGTAGAAGTACTACTTCTTAACTACTTACAATGATCTCTTAATCACTTTAAGGGTATCATACATTTTTTTTCAATAAATTTATCAAGAGTTTATGGTAAAACCTTTCTTAGAGAGCGATCAATCAATGTGTACAGACTGCTAAAGTAGAATATGGATCTTCTACTATCTTCACTATCAGTGTTGTTTCACTCACTATCGTTGCTACCTGCATGTGATGTGTTGTCCGCTGCTAATGTTGTTTGCATGCACTATTGTTGTTGTCAGTGTGCACTACTAATATTGTTTGTTGGTATCTGTATGCGCTATTAATGTTGTTCGTAAGCACTTTTGATGTTATATGTATGTGCTATCGCGTTTGTCTACTGTTATCTGTGTGTATTATTAATGTTGTATGTTGTTCACACGCGCTATATATTTTGTTTGCACAAGCTGCACCTTTTGTCTGCACATGCTGTAACATAAGTTTACATGTGTTATTCCTTCTATTCGAGTGTGCTACTACTGTCTGCTCATGCCGCTACTGTTATTCACCTGTACTATTGCTATTTGCTTATGTCAATGCTGTTATCCCTGTGCATTGTCACTGTCTGCTAGTACACCACCTGCTACTACGCATTGGTTACTAGTGCAAGACCCTTGTGTTGTTGCTCTACCTCATTTTGGTTTGTATTCCTTAGCTGTTTTATTGGTTTGTTGGAGCGACTACTATCTTGGTGATGTTTGCTGGTGCAAGAATATTGTCCTAGACATGCTATTGGTGTAAGGAAGCCCCCTAGTCGTACTGCTAGTATTGGTATACCATCCTAAACCTGCAAGGACGTTTGTTGCTACTGGTATACCCTTCTGAACTTAAAGGAACATGCCACTGATTTATTGAAAAGCCTCCTGGATGTATTGAGAAATGCTATTGGTTTATTAGAAAGCCTCCTAAATGTGTTGGGACATGTTGCTAGTTTGCTGGAAAGCCTCTTGGACATACTGGGACGTGCTGCTAGTTTATCGAAAAGCCTTCTGGACATGCTAGTGTGGTGGTCAGTTGTTGTTGTCACCTTTATGAGGGCTTGTTGGTTGATGACTATTTTGGTGAGGGTTTGTTGATATGGGTGGACAGCTAGCTTGCTTACTTTCTTTCTTGCTTACACCTTGTTGCTTCTCTTTAGTGACTGCTACTCTCTCCTTAGCCAGTTGCCTTATTGTTTCTCCTTAGTGGTTGATGTACTCTCCTTGGTTGGCTGTCTTACCCTCTTTTTTTCTCTCCTTGACTAGCTACATTACCTTTGTCATTTACTCAATTTTATGTAACTCACCTTCTTCTTGCAAGTGCATAGAGTATTTATAAAACCTTGAGATTAAGACTACATGATCATCATTAATTCTCAATTGTTTCCTTACAATCAACAATCAGATTTAGATCCTAAAATTTAGGGTCAACGATCAACAGTCAATCTTGACCCCTAAAATTTAGGGTTACGGTCAACATTAACTCCTCAGTATTAGGGTTAACTTGTCATAACTAGTTTTTCTCAATGATCTCTCTACATCTCAATGACATTCATAAACTTAAATTAACACATATAATCATGTGAAATGACGTTGACAACAAATCCAACATTAGTCATCGAAGATGAGCTCAACAATAGTGTAGGTGTATTCACTATTTTATTCTAATTATGGTAAACTTTTTAATAGTTATTTTTTTATAAATTTGGAGGTTATTGATTTTTTTTTTCTACATTCCTCTTTTTCTTTCCACTGTCACATGTTCTTCCATTTTTAAGAGAATGTTTGAGTTTGTTCTTGAAAACCTTTTTCTTAAGGTGTTCACCTATTTCAATGATTGCAATCTATCATGTTATATGTAGTAAAGTAGGTTAAGTGTTTCTTGAAATTATGACTTTCCTATTATGTAGTCTCTATCTAATCTACTTGGGTAATTTCAAGGAACATGTTGGATTTCTTTACTTGATCTTCACGAGTGATCATAATGCCAAGAAATATTGATCCCAAAAAAGGTCATTTCTTTACCTCTTAGAATAGGTTTTAGCTTATGTTGTAGACAAGCTTACAGGGAATTTGTTGCCTTGAGGATGTCTTTGTAAGAGTATGTTCCACTTTTTTTATGATTTAGTTATAGTGTTTCCTTATTGAGGCACTTCTTTTTGGCCCAATAGGCAATTTGGCCTAGATGTGATGAAAACATTATATAGGGATTAGTAGTAAGTCCCTGGTGACATAAAGCAAACCTCCTAATATACTATTAGATTGACGCTTTAGTGACAAATACTTTTGTACTTAATTATATGTCTCTAAATCTATTACTTTCATGTTATATGAATAAAGGTCAGATCGAAAGTTGTACTTAAATAATTTGATATATTAGGATTTAATGACTTATGTTTATAATTTATCTCCTAAATACGAAAAATTAGATCCAAGAGAAAAAAAAAATTGTTTCTTCATAAGATATTGTAAACACTCTAAATAGTATGTGTTTCTTAGTAAACAAGTCCATGGAAGTATTACATAATTGGAATCATGCGATGTCACTTTCCTAGAGAATGAATTTTCTAGGAAAGGTGGTATTAACAAGGATTTTCATCTTTATGAAATGAGTAATTTATGTAGCTATAATGTATTAAATCAATTAGTATAGCTATGTAATAAAATACTTTCAGTTATCAATTCTAGTAAAAGTATTATATTATAAGTTATGTCAAGTTTACAATAACCTATATTATGCAAAAGGAATAGTTGAAATATCTTATGTTGTTGTTTTAAGATTGAAAATAAAGTTTTTTATAATTATTTCTTATAATGAAGATAAGTATAAAGTAATAACTTAAAGCTCTTTGATGCCCCACTATGAAATAATGGACAAAAGTAATAGAAGAAAAGATAGAATTCATGAAATAAAATCATGTTTAAGACTTATTAAATTTACCTCAAAGGTGCAAAACAATTAGGAATAAATGAGAATCAAAATTAAGCATAAGCAAATGAATCCATAAAATGGTAAATTGCATACTTAATGACAAAAAGTTATACTCAATAAAAAGATATAAACGATGACAAAATATTCTCATTAGTAATAAATTTTACTTTAAGTTATCTAATTCTAACTATAATAGCAAATATGAATTTATAATTACATCTTATAAAAATAAAAATTATTTTTCTCAATAAAGAACAAAATGAAGATATTTGTATGGAACATTCGAGTGATTTCTTTGTTCAAGGTCAAGAGAATAAAGTTTGTAAACTCCAAATAACAATTTATAGCCTAAAACAATAATCTAAGCAATGATTTTTAAGATTTTATTATGCATTAATCTCATAATGATTAATAAGGATCATTGTATTTATGTTAAGATATTTAAAAATAAATTTTTAATTTTATTTTTGTATCTAGAAGTTATTTTAATAATTAAAAATAATAAAAAACTAATTTTTACTATTAAAAAATGGTTATCTTTTTATTTGAAGCGAAGCATATGATAGAGTCAATTTACATGTTAGAAGTAAAGATCCTCAAAAATTATTTAAAAAAATTACTAATTATGTTATAAAAGTCTCATATCTATCAAAATTCATGTGTAATTTAAAATGGAAAGCTGTAAACATATTATTGTTCTAGTTGCTTAAGGCAATAGTCTTAACCTTAAAACAGATTCTAAAGCACAACAAGCCCGTGATGAAATGAAGAATGATTAATAGGGAGCATTTTTATTTGATAGTTCATGTAAATATCGCATATAAACAAACACGCACAAACAGTCTAAATGCCATCGGACCAGCACTGCAGCACTTGACTATTTCCGATATCACTTTTTTTTTTTTCCTGCAAAATGCTCCCTCGTGTTTCCAATCTGGGATGCGGATCTCTCACATCCTTGGATTTCTTTTCCAGACCCTTTTATTTTCAATTATGTTCCTAATTGCCAGTGGGATAGTATGCACTTTCTCTTAATGGTTTTTTTTTTTTTTTGGGTAAAACAAAAACAATTACCAAAAAATAAAAAAACTAAAATTTGCCTTCTTCTTAAGAATTAGTCACGTCTATGGTCGTACAAACGAGGAGAGGAATTCAAGAGAAAGTTTTCATTTCTTTCCGAAAGCATAGAAATAGAGAAAATGGTGAAGAGGTTTGCTTCCGTAACAAGCAGAAATTCATTTACTCAAAAATCAAATATACAATGTACATTCCTTTTATACATTACATCAAAAAGATCTCAAATGCTAGAAGTTTCTAAAATCATGGTAACCACAAGCTTGTATCAACCAGCTAATGGTTGAAAGCTGTTAAAAACAGTAGAATCCACTAATAGCTACCTAACTCACCGAAGGATTGGTTATGAGTTACAGAAGCAAGTTAAACCATGATCAAGTGAACCAAATTTGTTAGAGTTACTGGGTGCAACTTCAATAGATCCTCAAAACATCTTCAAAAGGCTAGCTTGAATAAACCAGCAGCAGTTTCAGTAGAAAAATCAATGCAACAGTGTCATTCATTCAACAGTTTCATTTGCTTGAAGAACTTCGTGGTTCACCACAGCATTATTGTCCGGGTAGTAATAAAATTATTGAGGATACAGAAATTTTCTTGGAAAATGAGAGAAGGAAAGCATAAAACTGAATGGATTGCCTTGAAGCTAACAGCTGAAGGTAAAGTTTTATATTCTTGCTTAGATTCTTTGCTAGCATCTTCTGCCTTTTTGGAATCCCAAGTGGAGGTCTACCAAAATAACTTTTAAGTCCAGATCTTACCAGCAGGGTGTTGAGAGCATTCTGTTGTTAATGGTTGAGGATTGTTAAACCAAGTAATTGATTTCTAGTCTACTCAGGTGTGCCATAATTTTTCTGGGTATAATAATGATTGTAAACACTTCAATTGCACTTCACTTTATGATCAATGGCTAGAGTATGAGATTTATAGATAATACTCCACTAACAGCATTTCATTGCTATTTTAGCAGACGGATCATCATGGAGGTTCAGGTTTTAAGGACACATTCACATCCTTTTTATGGTAGATGAGCACCAATTTTGTTTGTGAATTGTTTCATTAACCTGGGCTAATGGTTATATTGATTATAACCCCTTGATCTTTTTATTCTCCCCTATGAAAAAGTACAAATTACTAAGCTACAATTAGATGCTACTCTTCCTGCTAAGAAGTTGAAGCACAGATTGTGCAGTGCAATAAGCAATAGCCTGGACAGTGACCATTGGATTGACGCCTAAAGCAGTTGGAAAGACGCTTGAATCAGCTAGAAACAGACCCTCAAGCTCCCATGTCTCCCCCATCTGGTTCACCACCGATTCCTTCGGGTTCAATCCCATCCTGCAGCTTCCCATCTGATGTGCTGAACATATCTGCGTTGATAAGTCTCTTAAAGGTTTAGCACTCTCCTCTTTCACGAACCTCTCGAATTCATGGTAACCCACTTTCTTTACATTTATGGTCTTCCCCTTGCAATGCTGTGTTCCAATTTCTTCGGCTCCTGCTGCTGCCAACATTCGCAAAATCTTCTCAAGCCCTTTCTGCAGGTTCTCCTCATCACCTGCTTCCATTCTATAACTTATTGAGCTTGGCGAACTAACAGTCCCTGATCCTCTGTCTCTTGCCAATGCGAATATATGGGCTGTCCTTGAAAACCTACACATTCTCCTCTTCATATCTGCCCCAGATACCCAGGGCATTACTGCCGAGAACATACCAGGATGCAGCGCTGGCGTCTGTATCAGAGCTCCATATCTATATCCACCTGCAGTGCTACCCTTGTCGTCAAAATCAACATTAACTGTAGACATGGCTGTCATTATCCCTCCTTCGTAGCTCTTCTTTCCTTTGTCCGGCCATTGCAATTCTGGGAAGTATCCCCATGCCATTGTTACTGGATGTAGGTGTAGATTTTTCCCAATGTTAGCATTCTTCAGCCCACTGGCTTTTAACAGCGCAGGAGTACTCAGAGCACCGCCAGCAACAATTGTTACCTTGGACTCAACTACGCACAAGTTTTTTAGTCCTTTTAGGCATTCAAATTCAAATGCCACTCCGGTTGCAGCGTCTCTGCAGTTTCTTTTGTTTCTCTTGCGCAAGACCCTTACGGCCTCACAGCCTGGAAGAATTACGCCATTACCAGAATTCACCATATCCAACAGCCAAGTCTCGCAGGTGCCCTGCTTTCTTCCATCTTTGCAGCCAAGGCAGCACCAACCACAATAATGATCCGGTCCTGAATTCCGGGGAATATTCATAACAGGATAACCCAATTCTTCACAGCCTCTTCTTAAAACAGCATTGTTGAATCCTTCTTCATCAATTTCAGATTGGACTCCCATTTTCTTGCATACAGCGTCCAGTGCTTCTCTGTACAATTTGCTGCCAAATAACTCAAGGCCATAGCCGCGAGCACTACTCCACTCGTGTATAACATGCTGTGGGGTCCTAATGGAAGCTGACCAGTTAACGGTAGAGCCTCCACCAACAGTAGAGCCCGCAAGAATTACTGCCCCCATGTCATCAGTTGCTAAAATACCGCTAGAAAGGTACATTTGATCCATTGCAACTCCTTCGAGAAGCGGTAGATTGTCTCTAGCAAAGTAATTTCCTTTCTCTAAGACAAGCACTCTGTGGCCAGCCTTGGCAAGAACACCAGCGACAACACTGCCACCAGAGCCCGAACCAACCACTACTGCATCACATTGGATAACTAAAGATGGAGAAGAAGAAGACGATGAGCTGCAATTGCCAGCATTCGTCCTGTCCTTGCGGCCTACAGAAATAGAGAATCCAGAGCGCCGCAGAGAGTCGGCAACCATGTCACTTGGAAGGTTAGTATTAATGACCCCTCTATAAAGAGGTCCAAATAAGACCTCTAGCTCTTCTTTGTCCTCACCACCATCTTCACCATTCGCTCTCCTATTTCTATGCGGTGATGCTTGTGATAACTTTGGTTGCAGTCTGGTTTGTGCTTGGAACCGTGGATCGGGTCCAGGATAGCCTATTGCTTCCCACGTCAAGTTCTCATTCTTGTCGTCTACCTGGAAAACGTTAAATTGAACTAGATTCAATTAAATTGAAGAGACAGCAAATCAAATGACCAAAACAATTATTGTAAAAACTAATTCCAACTTTTATATAGTATCAATCACTGCGGCAATGTTTATGACTTTTCTAAGAGAAATTCAATATTTGTTACTTTCATTCTTATTATACCATATTGAACTGTGCTCTATAAAATATATATATATGTGTTTGTGTGTGTGTGTGTGTGTGTGTGTGTGTGTGTGTGTGTGTGTGTGTGTGTGTGTGTGTGTGTGTGTGTGTGTGTGTGTATGGGGTGGGTTCGATCCAAGTGGTCGAGTTCAAGTTATTCTATCTCTTCAGCTCATGGGTAATTGGGGTTGAAGTCACTCTAGTTTGGGTTGCTCGAGAAATTGGGTTATTTGGGTTATTTGAGTTCAAGTGACTTGGGGTTTTTGGTTCATTGGAGCATTTTAAGTCAATGCATAATTTTCTGTCACATGCTCAAGGGTTAGGTTTGAGTTGTGCTATACAGTTGTTCTTCGAGTTGCACTGGTTGAGTTTTTTAGTTGCTCGGGTCGGATTTTGATGCTTTTCTGCTCTTTTGCAAACGGTTGCTAGACTGACTGCGTGAAATCGTTACAGATTGATATCTATGGAGAGGTTTAAACCTATACAATCTGTTCTAAAAACATACATCAAAAAATAAAAAATAAAGTTGCTCTCGTGTTATATAGCACATGATCTCCCATGTTAAATATATCTGAACAATTAATTTAAAAATAATAATAATAACCAAAAAAATAAATAAATCTTGGATTCTAATTTAATTATATCATGATTAGACTTTAACATTAGTTTCAAAACCAGTAATCTGGATACTTAAGTCACAGCTACCAACTAGAGAGGTAAGATCTTTGGTTGGTTGGAGGTCAGGGGCTCAAGTCTTGTCTCCATCAAAGCATCTTGTATAAAAATATAGGTTGATTTTGGAGAGTAGTTCTTGGGTCGTGGGGTTGCCTCTCTGATGACTTGTTGAGATCCAATTCTGGTTTAAGACTCAGGTGTTAATTCCCATAGAATTTCTTAGCTCCAGAGTGCATATTGTACTTTAAATAATGTTAAATATTAAGGAAATTTTTTTTAGCATTTATTATGAAATATTATTTTCGATGAGGTGAATAGTTTTTGAAATATTTTATTAAATGATTTTATTGATAAAAAAATATTTATTTTAATAAAAATAATATTCTTATAATAAATCAAAATTTTTTTACAATTTTTAGCATTACTTTGCCTTTGACCAAAACGGGAGGTTAGATTAATCGAAGTGTGCAAAATGAACCTAACATTGCCTGACGCAAAACTATATATATATATATATATATAATAAAAAAAAAAAAGTGCTCAATCAAGAAAGGATGAATTGATTACCTGAGAGAAGTAGACTAATAGACAAAGGAGCTTCAAGGCCTTGAAAAGCATCCTAAGGGGATAGATAAAGCTGATAGACCAAGCAAGAAGGATCTCTTCCTTTTGCTGCTGAGGAATTTGAGAGAAACTCTGAAAGTAGGGAAATTTGCTTGAAATGCTCGCAACCCCACAAAGTATGAATGTGCCAACCCATGTTGATAACAGCCATAACGCTAATCTAATCATCCACTTCTTTGGATGCTTCAGTCTTTCACTGATCAACCCTCCAAGCTTCATGTACCAAAAGAGAAAATAAATAAGACATCAATCAGTAACGACATCGACTCAGTAACTAATTGACAATATTAATTAATGACTAGTTGCTAGAATATGGTATGTCTTCATGCAAGATGTCATCCAAATGTAGCGGTGTACTTTCTCCATGATATTTATTGGAAATATTGCGCTTCAGCCATTCATCTGGCTAAATGTAGAAAAAAAAAACAAAATAAATAAATAAATAAATTAATTAATTAAAAATAAACGAAGCACCTATGAGATTTGTATCGAATTATTTCAACCAGCGGCTTTACGTCTTCATATGATTTTGGACCATGCATGTAAGTACCACTTAACCAACATTGATTTGATGGGTACCAGCTAGCTGGGTTTTTACTTATTAAATGATCAAATATCGACCAGCAAACTGGTAAAATGAAACAATTGTTGGCCGAATTACCCGATTTAGCTATTGCCCAATTTCCCTTTTTATTTGTGAGTGAATGAAAGGTATCGACATCGCAGTTATAGACTCCGTCATAGGACAAAGACAGAGATTAAGAGGAAAGTGGTACTGAATGTACAGAGAGAGAGAGAGAGAGAGAGAGAGAGAGAGAGAGAAATTTTTTGAGAGAAACTTCTCCCTCCTGGACCGTCTGGCTGGCTGCCAGATTAATGATTAATCAGTCTCCTGCCCGTATGAATTTTTTTTTTTTTTTTTTTGGTCGTTTTGCTGCTTTGTTCTGCAATAGGACGACCGTAATCAAGAAAATTAATATAAAAATTATATTGAGTAGCGATGACCACTTTCTAGTTATTCATAAACTTGGTATAAGCCAATGTCAATATCTCCACTTTCCTCGGCTTCTGATTTTAAACCTTTCTATTTTTACTAACCTCCCTCCTTTATCCTACTCTTTATTATTATTATTATTATTATTATAAAAATTTTTAATTTGACTCACTTAAAAAATAAATCATATTACCTCAATATTATAAGTAAAAATTTTAAATAAAATTTAATTAAAATAATAAAAAATATAATTTAAAATAATATATGTATTATACTTAATAAATAAGTATAGTAAATATTTATTATTATAATAGTTCTTGTTTATAAATCTTCAACCTTTTTGTTGTTGCATGGGAAAAACCGTCTTTCTACCCCATATGTGAGTAATTGTGAGCATACTTGTGTGTGCATGTAAAATGGTATGCAGAGAAAAAAAAAAAAAAAAGGTCAAATCAGGTACGTGTGTGCAAGGATTCACACTAAACAACAGGTTATAACTAAATGGAGGGTAAGTACATGCAATAAGGAATATTAAGGTGGCAGTGCCGTAACAATGAATTGCTGTTGCATTTTTTTTTTTTCCTGTAGTTGTAAGATTAGCTACGATATTGAGCACAGCAATTAGAGTGTGGCTCCCTATTCATTATTTAAAACCTTAATTATCACGTAATATTGAAAAATATGATGCAATGAAAGTGCGCCCCTACACGTTGAGGAGTTTCGGTCATGGAAGCGGAAGATCGATAGAAGGTGGCCACGGGCGAGTGCTCCTCTTCCCCTGCCTGACCATGTTGGTGGCGGTAGTTGATGGATGGAACGAAAGCGTCACAGAGGGCTGTTAGAGACTCCATTTCTCGGGAAGAGAATGAGTTGGCATAAACACCTGCCTGCAGCTTCTGACGATGATGGTCATGATCACGATCCCCTCCAACAGCTCCCAGTGATCCCAATACGTGGTGGAGCCTTTTGGTTTCCATGCTGCCTAACTCGACGTCAATCAACTCCGACTCCTCTTCTTCTTTCCTAGCAGCAGCAACACCACCATTCTCACCTCTTCGCTGCATTATCTCACCCATACCTTATGCTTAGTTTAACTTGGCTTTCATGGGTTTTATTCACACCTCACACCTAACCCAACGACGAGAATATATAAAGTGATGGAAAAAAAAAAAAAAGTGTTAAATACTAGGAAAAAAAATTTTAATTATGATTTTTAAATTAAAAAATTATTTGATAAGATATTATAAATTTACTTATTTTAAAAAAAATAATATTTTGTGATAAATAAATAAAATTTTTTCTTGATTTTAGTATTATTTATAAAAAAAAAAAAAAGACAAAGCACTTTGTGCATGTACAAGTGAGTGGGTGAATGAAAGGGAAGGCGTGGGGTTTCTGGGTGGGTTAGTGACAGGGAACGCGTGTAGGTCATGGAAGGAAAAATAAAAAATAAAAAATTATTCAAACATCCAGCAATAGTGGCAACCAGAGTGATGTCAGTGACAGGTGGGAATGGCCCTTCAAATATAGATTAAAAACATGACAACTAACTATTGTGCCCCTTACGATTAATGCATCTGCTACCCAACTGCAGCACTCGACCAATTGGGGATTGAGGTTCAGCGTCAGGGACTAATTCTTTAGAAAAATGATTTTTTTTTTTTTCTTCTTCAGGTAGTAGCTGTAACTGGGTCAGACTACAATTTCCTTTTAAACCAGAATTGAACTGGGATAGAACTGAAACAGTTTTTACGGTTGCGGTTAGAACCAGAATCGAAGACACAACAGTCCAATTTCGTTTGGCGGTTCTTAAAGACAACAGAATCCAAGACACAACAGTCCAACTTCGTTTTGGTCTAAATTTGTTGTCAAAATTGGTCCAAAACTGTTATCAAAATTAGACTAGGACTGAAACTCAAACCCCCCCCCCCAAAAAAAAAAAGAAAAAAAAGAAAACAGAAATTAGAGTAGGAATGGACACAGAGTAATTGAAATCGAGCTCTAACTGGGGGCCGCCGATTTGATTCTCATTTCTCAGACCACAGAATCTTGCATGGTTAGGCCAAGCTGTAGCCTTTTTTCTAAATGAATGCAAGTGGACCAACTGTGCATACAATCATATCGGCCGTTAGTCTTCAATAGACGTGGTGGGGCTACCCAGCGTTTTAAGTCTTTCCTTTGAATGGCCTCATAATGAGTGGTAATTTCTATAATTGTCTTGAAGTAGGTTCCTCTAATGTTTGAGTAACGCCATTTATTTTATTCTTTGTATTAATAGAGCTCAATTGCTCCTACCAAGATGACGTGAGCTTAGAACCGATGGTTCTGATTTTGAGGTCAATAGAATTGTTCCCGAGCTCTATGTCGGTTACTGTTCAAAACAAGATTAAAATTTTAAAATTAAAATTGTTATAAAACATTTTCATGGGAAAAAATTACAGGCAATTTGGTTTTAACTGGTTAATAAATAATATCAAATATTTATACGATTATTAATTATTATTTATATAACATAAGTTATTAGATAATATATCTACTTATAATCTTCTATAATTTATGGACTTGTGCCGGTAGAAGTTGCGCCAATCTGGAAATCAAAGCCGCCCGCCCCCGCCCCCCAAAAAAGAAAAAAAAAAAAAAGAGATTTCAAGAAAAGGATACACTAAGGTGTCAGGTGCCAATTAAAGCCCGTTGTGCTCAATTCCCGTCTTCCAATTTGGCCTTTTCTTGCCCTTTGGGGCCCACAAAAATTTAATTAGGAGACTCGTGGCTGCTGGCCGCGGCCTGTCAACGCAAATCCCTCCAGCTAACCAACGCCTTTAAGAAATAAGGACGAAGGAGTCGGAGTCGGTTCACCAGAATTCCAGATGACAATTAATTCCTGCCTGTGGGCACCCACGGCAGCAGCCTAGCCTCACTAATCAATGAATGCCGCGCACCGCTTGTGATGATATGATGTTTAACGGTTAATTGCAATGGGTGCCATGTGGAGAAGTTTAAAAACAAGGTTTTTTTTTTTTCTTTTTTTTTTATTTAAAACACGTCATATTGCGTTTTTCTTGAACCTTAATTTAAATGTTTAGCGGCGGAGTTATATCTCTCGTTAGTATAATTTTGCTTATATTAAAATTTTATTAACTGATAAAATTTACCTCTAATTCAATATTAAATAGGATTTCAAATTTAATTAACATTTACTTAAAAACTGTACCTTTGACCCTAAATCTTAAGTCGTAAGTCCGACGCCATTTAATTTCATAATTTGATCGAATAATGATTATGCGCACGCTGCAGGACCACGCAGGGACGCAGCCAGAAGACCGAGACAAAGTACCCTTTCTTGATTCCAAGCATTTATTATAAATAAGATTAGAAGATGGAACTTATCACTATCGTTATGCATCCTCTTCTGTAAAGAAGGTAATTTATGTATGTATGTATGCATGCTTATATATATATATATACTGTCTCTTATACACATCTAGATGTGTATAAGAGACAGGTGTGTGTGTGTGTGTGTGTGTGTTGGCAAAAATACGTCAGAAGAAACCGTAGATAGTTTCATGATGAAATCGTGTGATCTCAAAATAGCCTACAAATCGAAAAGGCTAAGAAATGTCTTTTATGTTTGTGGATTAGGATATTAGAAAAGATTTAGCTAAGAAAAATTAATATATAATACTTCTTGAACATTATTTTCTATTATACTGCAAATTATCTCATAATTTTCATAATTTTTATTTTATAATTTATTTAATTATTTTAGAGGATGTAGCCTAATTAGAAATTTTAGTTGAGATAATTCTAGGATTCTTAGTCTCTAATGAGAATTTTGAATGCTATAGATGTTGTACTGAAAATGTTGTGCGTAATCACACCATTTGTAAAAGTATTCATATTTTTAAAAATATTTTTATCTATAATGGAAATTTCTTCATTAAAAAATTTGCTAATAGAATAAGATGTTGATTTTGAAAAAAATAACGTTTATAAGGAAAAAATAATGAAAATTATATATTCAAAACTTTAAGCTTGTTAAATTAATTAGTAGAGCAAAACCTAATATTACTAATTGAGATGTGATAAATTTAAAATTTATTCATGAATAAAAATAAAAATCTTATTAATTAAGAAATTTTATAGTGACGATAAATTTGATAAGATTTTAATTGAGTTGAAAAATAATTTTTTTATTTTTTTAGTTGAAATTATGAATTCAAATTTAAAACTTAAAGAAGTATTATCTCTTCGATGGGTTAAAATTGGCTCTCAAAATTGATCAAGAAGAGACTCTGCATATAAAAAATATTATTTAAAAAGGATTCTACTAATCTAAACATTGAAATATTATGGATCCTTCGTGTTTTGCTGGTGAGCCCATAACTCAAGAGTCCTAAGATTTTGTCGATTCTCTTCTTATGTCAAATTTATTAAGATGAAGTGACTCGATCTAGATTTGATGTCTTTATTGATTAGCTCGTTAATTCAATAAAAATTTATGTGCAAAGATCTTGTTGTTAGTTCAAAAAATTGAAATTCTTAATTTATTTTAATTATTTGTTTCTATGACGTGTAAAACATCAATTCTTCATTGTTTCCGATGAAAGGAGTTTAACATTGACATAGAAGGACTTGAAAATTATTTTCTATCATTTTATATATTATGTATTACGTTTTTCTTTCATTATTTATTTATTTATTTTAAAATATTTACTTAGTCACTAAGTATTTTTTATTAAAAAATATTTAATACCTCGATTTAATTTATTTACATAGTTTCTAAATATGTTTCTATTTAACTAAAAGTTCTTATCATAAACTTAACTAAGTAATAATGCAGTGAGAGATATTATACTTTTTTTTTTTTTTTAATTCGCTATATTTTTTTTTGTCGGGTTGCGCCACATTGGCTTGTGTCCACCGCTTTACTCCAACTCGATTATCATCAAGTTTTTCCCTTTTATCATAAATAGGGTCATATATGAACAGTTTATTTAGTCAAAACTATATGAGTTATCAAATAAATTATCAATTATAGCAAAATTACAGTCTTTTTCTTTGAAAATTATTCTTTTAATGGATTCTAGAAATTCTTAATCAAGTGTTAATTTTTAATTATCTCTTTTTGCACATTTTTTTTCGGTGAATCAAGTGGTGTTGGAACTCAAATTCCTAACTTCTATCTCGCGACCATATGTTTCCATGCTGCATTAAAAATACTTGGAGTTTCAAACCAAATTCCCAAGGATTGTTGAGAACTGCGAATTTTGCTAGAAACTTAAGATACCGCCACTCTTCAATCAACTTTTTTATAATTTAGTTTAATAGTTTATTTTTATAAACCAAGAAAAGAATATATAGTTCTTAATTTATGGAAATGTGTTCTGGCGTCATCTTTTTTCATTCTCCCAAAATGGGTAGATATCTAGTGGAAATATTTTTTATGCCCAAAATAAATATTTTATCTAACATACCAAAACAATCTTCTTTCTTTTACATATCCTTTTTCTCTAAATTGAAGAGAGAAAAAAAAATACCTAAGTTTCATTCTTTGCATTTACATTTTCCCAGGTATCAAGAAGATTGAAAATTTTCAGTTTTCAACAGTCTAGGGTTTTTTTTTTTTTTATTATTATTATTTTGATAAGTGAGTGGTATTTATATAGTAGAAACGAATTAAACAAGCTGCAAGCTATGAGAAAGCAGTAACATAAGAGGAAAAAATAAATGTGCACTAAGGTGGTGTACAGGGGGCAAGAGGGACATAATAAAATCAACCAACCACAAGTGATACTATATACTCATCTAGTTTTCTTTCCACCCATAATTTTCTCTAAACAATGTGTAACATAGAAACCAACATAGAAATTTTTAATTATCTATTATAGAATAAGCACACATTTACATATCCCATTAAAGCTAGTGAAGTCTCTGATTTTGAGAAGTGAGTAGTCTCACTTACCTAAAACTTGTAGTTGGATTTTGTCAAGTGACCAGCAACAAAAGTAAATCTTTTCCTTTTTTAATAATATTTAGAAGTTAGTTTATATGTTATAATTTCTACCTTGGTCGTCTAAAATCTGGGTTCATAATATTTAGAAGTTAGTTTGATAGAAAGTATCAATGTTAAAATTTCAGCTACAACTTGAAGAAAAGATTAAAGTAGCTAGGAAATTAAACCTAAATCTGGGTCTGACCTTGTAAAGAAAAAAGAAACAAAAAAAAAAAAAAAAAAGGAGGAGGAAAACTTGATTGAAAACTAAGCAAGAAAAGTATCTAAGTACAAATGCGAAACGAATTTATCGGTAACAAGCTAATGAAAGTTAAAAAAATAAAAAATAAAAAATCATTACATTGTATGTGTTGATGATGATCCAAATCTATATGCTAAATAATTCTATGGAATTTCGTATTCAGATCAATGCGAAATTTATACTTTTAATACACCTTGGCAGTTGGGACAATGAAACGTGAACTAACCCATGCACGGGACCTCATAATTGATTGAAACTAAACATATAAAAAGGATATCGGGGAGAGATGTGTACCAAATAAAATTTAAAAAAAAAAGAATGAAAAATAAAGGAAGATAATATAATTCAATTAATTCGAATTACTTAGACTTAGACGTGCAACGGGAGGGAATATAGCTACTATTTGATCTATGGAAAGAGAGCCGGCAATCCAAAGTACACAAAAAGTGGGCGGAGCCAAGAAAGCCAACCCTCCAGCGAGTCCTAACACTTCCTCTCAGATCAAACCTGACTCGGTCTTGTTTCAAGGAGGTGTCCACGTCCTGCATTTGCTGTGGACTCAACGGTATCGGCTCCGAAGTGGCCGCGTAATTAAAGTCCACGGAGCTGTTCTTCTGGACGTCGTAGGGATCCGCCACCAATGTGGCTATTTCCATGTCTTCGAAGACAAGGGACAGCTTCAGATCCCTATAGCTTGCATGGGCCTTCCGGTTATCATTCTCGGACCTCACCACAATGTTTACTTGTGTCACAAGTATCCCTGCCAGATCGTATTGAAAGCTGTCCAGCCGGGCGTCCACCACGCTGATGACCGGCACTCTCGGGTGTATCACCAAGTAGCCGACGAACGTAGCAATGCCCATGACGATTACTGCCACGGTTATTATGGTGCAGATTGCCGCCCCAAGCCACCAGAGCGGGTGGGTTCTTGGTTCTGAGGCCAATTTATTGGCCATATATATATAATTCAATTTGGCCGAGCGGGTGAATTTACAAATGTTGCTAAAACATTAAACTTTGGTTGAACAATGGCTGTGTGTTTTGGAGGACCGATCAGTGGATATGATGAGGATGCCCATTGACAGGGGCAAGTTTTGTGCGCCCTTCAGGTGAAAACTAAAGCATTAAACATTGGGTTCTTAGCTCTAATTTGTGGGGAAGGTTAAGCATGTTCTTTTCCTAGTTTTAAAGCATCATAGTCTCCTCTGTAAGATACACTAGTTTTATAAATAAGGTATCATAATCCTCTTTTAGAAATAATAATAATAATAATAATAATAATAATAATAAAAATAATAATAATAATAATAATAATAATAATAATAATAATAATAATAATAATAATAATAATAATAATAATAATAATAATAATAATAATAATAATAATAATAATAATAAACAGAAACAAAGTGAAAAATGAATCCTAAAAATATATATTCTTTTATCCTGGTAATGGATTTGTGCTAAACTTGCATTCTCAACTCAAAAACTATCTGTGTCTTTTTCTCACCATTCGTCAATTACACATCTATAATAAGTTGTTAATCACGTTGTTGTTCTAATAATAATCATACTTGTAGTAGTCATATCGACTACTTCTTAATTACGAAAGCTTGGTGCATCCTCTCCCCAGATGCATCACTGCATCCAATTTAGTACAAATCACATTATGCCTACCTGCATCCATCAGATAACATGTTTACATCTCTTACTTATATTGTTAAATTAAAAAAAAAAAAAAACACAAACTAATTTAGATTTTGGGTCATCAGTTCACCAGTGTGACTATTGAGTCGATCCAATTTTTAAAACTATGATTCCTCACTACCATATTGCCTTATCCTTGAACAAGATTATCAGTTCAATTTTTCTTGTTGTATATGTTCTTATTCTCGTTTAAATCAATGGTGAATAGTAATAATAATGATTCAAAACTCTTTAATCTTAATAATCATTGGAATAAATACTAACATCCTTAAAAAAAAAATTTAATAATTTTGACAATTATTAGAAATTAAATATATAATTTTCATACAAAAATTTACCCAAAAAATGTAAAATACCTCAAAAAAAAGTTAGTTTGCAATTCAAAATTTAGAAATTGAACCACTAGTTTTTAATTATCACAATCATCACATGTTCTGAGTAAAATTACATTAAAAATATCTAATTTTCACAATCATATATCCTCTAATGTGATGATAATCTCTAATATTTTGTTCTCTTTGTTTTACTGCACAAAAGACTTTTTTTTTTTTTTTGTCATACTCTAACTTCCATAGAGAGAGAAAGGAGAGTCAATTACATAGGAGAGAATAGTTTAGAGCATTTTAATTGCTTCATTTTTATAAATAATTGTCCATTTAACTTACCTATTTAATTAATCAAATCGAGTTTGACCAATCAATAAATTGTTGACATTTGTTAGATCTAACTATAGCAAATCTCATATTTTTTTGGTTTATCCTCCTTTTTCTCCATTTTCTTATTCTTTTTTAGCCTACCCATTTTTCACTTCATATTTTATGATTGTAGATAATAAAGACATACATTTTTAAAGTGTATCAATAACTTTTATCTTTTTTTAAAGTGTATTCATTTTTAAAGCATATATTTTTAAAGTGTATTTATTTTGTTGAAAAAGAGCATATTGTAGTCATTTAAGTGAAAGAATAAAAATTTTAAGTTTAAAGAAATGAGATAAAAGGTTCTGAGATGATTAGAAACAATTGCTTCTAGTTATCTATCATTAGGATTGAATATATATATATAATTAGTTCTAAAATTTTATAAATTTTTATAATTTAATTTTAATTTTTTTACATTTTTATTTGAATTTTATATATTTTAAATTAATCTTTTTTAGATAAAAAATAGTAAAAACTATTAAAATTTGTATATTGACTAAATAGAAATCATTAACGGATTAATTGCTTTAGTTCAAAAATAACCAATTTACAACAAATTTAAAAATTATAGAACTCAAATGAAAAAGTAAAAAATTTAAAAATTTAAAATTAATTTTTTATATTTTTCTGTATACAAAGACAAACGCATCTTTTTATAACTTTTGTTTATGTTAACAACACTTCTTAGTTATAATATGATTTTTTTTTAAAATTTAAAATTACACACTATATAATATAAATATATTATAAATTTAAATTTTTAAATTTTGATTAAAAAAATAATTATTACAGTCGCAAATTCTAATCAAAAAAATATTCTCAATTCTTCTTTTTATGGAATCGAGAGAAATAAAGATAAAAAAAAATATGTAAGGTTTAATATCGCTCGAGGGATAAAGAAAAAAGAAAAATAATTTGGGTAGCAGCAACGCAACCAAGTGGACCGAAAAATGAACATCGACTTTGGGGAGAGGGGAAGATGTTTTTTTTTTTTTTTTTCCTTCTTTCTTTCTTCCTTTCTTTCTTTAGACGTAGTCAAAGTAAATTTTTTTTTTAAGGGTGGTATTAAAAAAATTTTAATTTTAAATTGCAGAAAAAAAAATAGTGTTCTCAATTTATGTTAAAAGGGGGATTTTTCATTTTTGTTTTTTTTTTTTTTAAAAAAAACTCATTGCCAAATACTTTGGGTTAATCATTGAAAAAAAAAAAAGTTGCGAATATACATACCTTGGGTTAATAAAAAATTACCAGCAAGTGCCGACCAGACACGAACCGATCCTCGAGGACGGAACCAGAGCTGCTTGTTTGAGAACCAGAACCAGGAGGATATATGGTCAGGTCTACTCATGTTTATCTTTAGTTATGTCTCTACAGTTAAATTCACGCTTTTTTTAAGGAAAAAAAAAAAAAAGAAATTTCAGTATGGAGAAGAAAAGGGATTGACACCAAATTGACAGTTTTTATATAATAAATTCAGAGCACAAAGCAAAAGAGTGTTTAAGTTGATCGAAGGAGATGGATTTGTTCGATCGGAACATGGGGCTGAGAGAGATTGAGACACTGGAGGGCCACACCGACAGGGTTTGGAGCTTGGCCTGGAATCCCGCAACCACCGCTGCCGACTGCCCGGCTCTCCTGGCTTCTTGCAGCGGCGATAAGACGGTTCGAATTTGGGAGCATGCTCCTTCCACTCGTTCCTGGCACTGCAAGGTCTTTTATTCTCCTCCTGTCTCACCCCCACATCTTGCCTTTTACTTTTGTTCGCTTTTGGCATGACAGCAAGTTGTTAGCTTTCCCCAGAAGTGCATTATTATTAGCATTCCATTTTCGTTTTTGATTGATAGCCAATGCAAGAATTGTGGTTTCTTGATCTTTTTTATTGTGTAATTTCTATTGTTGATGGGATGGTGGGTGTTTTTTTCTTTTTTTGGGGAATTTCTCAAACATCATGTGATTATGCAGGCAGTTTTGGAAGAATCACATACTAGAACAGTTCGATCTTGTGCCTGGTCACCATCTGGGAAGTTGCTGGCGACAGCGAGCTTTGATGCCACTACTGCCATATGGGAGAATATGGGGGGAGATTTTGAATGTATTTCTACTTTGGAGGTATTTCCATCATTGAGATCTGCTAATGTATCTATATCTGTGAAAAATTTTCTCGCCTATCATTTTGCTTCATAATGTGCAAGAACTCCATCTGTGCAAGAAATATGGCTCGTGATTGCCTCTACAGTTGTGTTAAATTCACCAGAAATGATGGCATACTTGCAAATACCCGACTTGCATTCTCTATGAACCTTTTCTCATACATGGAACGGATCTGACTTTTTTGTTTCTTTGTTCTTGTCAAAAAGGGTCATGAAAACGAAGTCAAAAGTGTGACTTGGAATGCATCTGGGTCTTTGCTTGCAACATGTAGTCGAGATAAAACAGTTTGGATTTGGGAAGTAATGCCAGGGAATGAATTTGAATGTGCTTCAGTGTTGCAAGGACATAAACAAGATGTTAAAATGGTGAAGTGGCATCCTACCATGGACATTTTGTTTTCTTGTAGCTATGACAACACTGTGAAGGTAATCAGTAGATTAAGTCATGATTCCCAATTTCTTGCTTCTTTTATGATAATTTTATATAATGTTTGCTTTCTGTTGCTCTTATATATGTCCATGGTATAACCATTGTGATTCACAGGTTTGGGCTGAGGATGGTACAGGTGACTGGAACTGCATTCAAACCGTGGATGAATCTAGCAAGTACTCTGCTGATGCCCCTTTCACTCCCTGTTTACCTTTTAGCTTCTCTTCCACTTCTCTCATGTTGTGTTATGTAATATTGTTGATATAGCCAATTTTTACACCAAATTGAGTTGCTATTTGACAAATTTTTTTATGTGTTATCAACAAGTCTTGTTGTATCACAGTGTGTTTTTTAATTCAACAATACTTGCTTTCTGTTCAGCGGTCACTCTTCTACTGTTTGGGCACTATCTTTTAATGCTGAAGGAGACAAAATGGTTACCTGTAGGTATGTCAAAATTTTCGATTATGACTGATTATTGTCTTAAAGAGGTCTGGACAAGTAATTCTATAACAAATGAGAAGAAGAACATGGTGTGGCAAGTTGAACTAAACAAAAGCTGCATTTTGATAACAGTGATGATCTTACCCTGAAGATATGGGGAGCAGATATTGGAAGGATGGAATCTGAATATGACTGTGGCCCATGGTGAGGAACATGCATCTAATGTACATACTTTGGATCATCTATTTCATTCATGATATTCAATTACATATGGTCCTTTGTGTACTCAAAAGTTTAGCCCAACATATGGTCTAAATTTCATGAACTGTGTGGTGGAGTTATGTCAAAATGATAGGATTCTTGAATCAAAAGTAAATTAGGCAATGTGTTTTACAACATGACTGGAATAATCAATGCTTTGCACATAATTTCAGGAAGCATAAACATTGTCAAACATGCACATTTGGATAGCTGGGGTGGCAAATTGATAGTTTATTTTTTTTATATCCAATGATGGGCTTTCCTGCCCTCTTACAAACAGGCACTCATTGACAATGTGTTTTGCTTTACAGGAATCATCTTTGCACTCTCTCAGGTTATCATGACCGAACGATTTTTTCAGTCCATTGGTCAAGGTAGCAACAACTCATCTTACAATGTTTTCTAGTGCATTGTAGAATTTGGGCTTTGTTATGTCTTTTAATTATGGCATCACATTTTTTCAGTCCACTGGTCAAGGTAGCAAGAACTAATTTTGCAATGTTTCCTAGTTCATTGTAGAATTTGGGCTCTGTTATGTCTTTTAATTGTGGCATCTCATTTTTCTTCCCCTCTATGCCCTTGAATCTCTCCCCCATCCTCCCTCGTCTCTTTGTATAATATAGGAAGTCAGTGATAGTAAGTTTTAAGTTGACACATTTCTACTCTCCGTTCTTCAGCATCTGTCCCTTTTTAAAGTTTTCTATCTTGTTACACCCTGCCAAAGAAGAAGAGAAAATCTACAAGCATACAAACTTGCTACACCATTGAACCCTATTTGCATTGAACACTATTTGCACATTTTTATCATTTCTTCCTTCAATGAAAACAACAGATTTGTATAGACTTAGCAAAGCAATTACGCTTCATTTCTTCTCTTCTTTGCAAAGTACAGAATAGTAACAGTCTTTACACAGTTCATCAACCATATGTGGCTTAGAGCCCGAGGAGCCACATTATGGAATGTGAATTAAATTGGTGAAGTCTAAAATATTTAACTTCACTCATTCTTCCATTTAAAGAGTGCATGACTGATTTGACCTTATCATTTAGTTTATTCACCTAGCTTTATCAGACATATAGAAAATGGAGATGATTTACAGGGACAGGTTCTCTTGTTTGATTTAAAGATCGAATGTGCTTTCACGCATGTTGCATATGACCTTATCTGTATTGCTTTGATATTTCTTTTCGTATGACTATTTCAGGGAGGGTATTATAGCCAGTGGAGCGGCAGATGATGCTATACGATTTTTTGTGGAGAACAAAGATGATTTGGTATTCTACCATTTGTCTCTTATAGACAGTTGTTTTATGGTTTCTGGAGTAGTTGTGATCCCATACATTCAGCAGAAAGATATTGCTAGCCCATGCACTGGCACACTAAAGGAATATTATGCTTATATATAATTATATGCACATGAAAATGTACACTTCATGGACATATATTATGGAAAATATCCATATCACAGCAGCATTTTATTTGCTTATATAATGAATGCAAAGTCTGTAAGTACTTTGTATCTCAGATTGGCAACAGAATGTTGCTTTTTTATTTTCTCCCTTTTTGTTTTCATACTATACAGCCCTTTAATTTCATTTTGGGAAGCTGAATCTTGTTGTGGCAGAGCCTTTGGCAATAATCTTTTCATATTATATGCTTACAACTTTTTTTTTTTTTGGGACAAATTTTCTTCTCATGCATGCAAAAGATTTTGAAAGGGAAAAGTGTTTTTCCCACCAAAGTTCTGGTGGCAATGAAATGTCTAATTCTTTCTGTATTTAGGACAAGAGTTTAGTGACAGGACTAAGTAGTGCTTGTTACAGGTTGAAGGTCCTTCGTATAGACTGCTCTTGAAAAGGGAAAAGGCTCATGAAATGGACATAAACTCAGTGCAGTGGAGTCCTGGGGTAAGATTCCTTATGGAAATCTGTATGATTGTATTCATGCACGTAGCTTTCTCTGGTGAATTTAGACTTACAAAAGAATCACTCAAGGCTTTGTCAACTATGGTGTCTGCTGGGTACATGGTTTTTGGTTTGCTCTGAGGATAAGATATACTGCCCCCAGCTAATTGATTTTGATATCTCTCTCTTTGTTGTTGAATTGGACAGGAAGCCCGCCTATTAGCTTCTGCAGGTGACGATGGAAAAATAAAAATATGGGAGCTGGCAGGTTTAACCTGATATACAACATTGTTAAGTGCTAGCTAGTTGTGTGAGCGATGAAAACATCTACGAAGTGTTCAGCTTCAAATAAGCTCCGAACAAATATTTTATACAGGCACTTGGATTGTGAGATAATTTTTCTTCTTTCAGAAAAGTGGCATGGGAGGGAGACCTGCGCCCGTCCTTTCTGTTCTCCTTTTGCTCAAAATCCACGACACTAGAGCTCGTGTGAGACTACTAGTTGTTTTGCCTCTCTTCTTCTTCTAAGAAACCGTTTCTGTATAAAGTAAAATATTATTTGTTTTGGTTTAACATACAAAAAATAATACAAACCCTTATGATTTATAATATACAAACCTTATAATTTATATTAAATCTAGCCTGATGTTTTAAAATTCAATGAGTTGGATGTACGATCGTTCAGTGTTGCTGATGCGGATGGAAACTGTTAAACGTGGTGATAGGTGAAAATTCTGTCAGTGGATAAAACTCAGGACAGCTGGAGGCGATTTATATCAACTTGAACAGATGTAGGGCCCAATAAAATAGCCTCTCGTATTTAATGAGGCCCACATCCAAGAAACTAAGCTAAAATCTAAATTTGGGAGATTCCCTGTTACGAACAAGGATTAAAGTTTGACCATATTCGCAAAATGCTGCCATTTTGTGCAATATTATTGTCAAAATGATTAAAAGAAGAAAGGAAAGGAAAGGAACCGATAGATGGGATGGTTAGGTTCCACAGTGACATCTTCGAGGGAGACCTCTCACAGCTCAGGACATTCACAGGGGATGTGTGCTACTATTATAGACATGGCTGTCTTCGTCACCGGCTGCCAATGACATATTGAGATCGTAACGCAACGCAACGTGTTGCTGTCGTATTTGGGTCTGGTATGCTTCTGCCATTGGAGAATTAGGGTTCTATGGCAATTTTGGGGGAAGTAAATTAATGGGTGAGATTTCTCGAGTTATGTGTTTTTCTTTTATTATTATTTTATTTATTTTGTTAGCCTAATTGTGTTTCTTAAAATTTAGATTTAGTTTAATTTCATTTATTTAGATTCGTATACTAATCTTCCTCTTCATTGTTGAGCATTTTGCTTAGGATTTCTTATACTTTCCATTTCAACAACCAATATGTCCTACTCATTGAAATGCAATAACAACTCGATCACTTTGTAGGACCCTAAGATCTTCCTTTGAAGGTGTTACTCAGTATGAACATCTTTGCTTTACTAACATATTAAGCCCTAACTACTACAAGCTGTATCATACCACTTTCAAGGCACTTATGGTTCCTATGATGTTCTTTGTCTAATTCAAGTGTTAAACCATCCAATTGTAGTAATGTTGCATAAATACATATAATGATACTTACAGAATTGCAACTAGTTAAAAGGATGGAATTAGGACTACTTCGTTGGAACATTTAAATATTTCATAACATAATTATAACTACATTTTTGTTAGAAACTAGGAACCCTTGAATTTGTGGTTAGGAAATGGGATTTTTAGTTAAGCCGAGGTTAACTTATGATTTAACTGTCATTACAAGCAAACTCAGTTCTTGGGAGCTTTGAATAGCCAAGGGCAGCCCTTTTCTCTTTCTGATATATGTACCATAACACGGGATTCAATACTGACCCATATTGTAATCGTTTTGGTTTCATTTAGGGACTCGAGAAGTCACACGACCTCTTAATCTTTGTATTAACTTGACTATTATGAGTGACCCTCACATAAATGTTATTATCTTAAGTTTTTACTACATAATGCTCATGAAATCTTCTTCTTAGATCGAATTAATAAATTATAAAAAATTAATAAAATTTTGATAAAATAGATTATTAATCTTAAATAGTAGTGGTTGATTTACAGGTATTGGTTCTATATTATCTATGCATTCTTATTTTAATATCCTGATCATTTGAAAATCATAGTTAAAAATATTTTAATTTTAACTGTCTAAACATAAACAATCTAAAAAGAGATATCATAAAGAAAATATCCACTAATTATAAAGAAAGAAAGAAAAAAAAAATACAAGAGTGAGAGAATAACCAAATTTTTTATACAAAATGTCAGTTAGTTATCTATTCACTACACCACTACAAAAAAAAACAAAAAAACTCAGGTAATTTATAAAGCACAACCCATTCATGATTTGATAGTTGTTAGTCATCTGCAAAAAAAAAAAAAAAAAAAAAAAAAAAATTACATTCCCAGGTTGATAGGTAAATTAAATATTACCTTTGGTTAATTAACAAAAGAAACGATAATTAAAATGCACATTTTTCTTGTTATTGCGTTGTTCATCCCAACTTATGAATGCTATCACATGGCATTTGGATTCAACAAACTTGTTACAGTATTGTGGTAAAGGAATGGAGACTGGAAAATTGAAGCGAGCACTTTTGCAAGAAATGAAATGTCAAAATCATTTAGTTGATGATCAAACAGCTTATGGTCATGGATATCAAATTAACTTTGACGAATCGTATTAAGAGCATGACATGTTATACCGACCCAAAGGTTGTAAATAATAAAAAAAATCCAAAGAAATCTACCCCTGGGATGATTTCGTGTAAACCTCATGACATGTTTTACTGACACAAAAGTTAGAATCAGTGACATAATGGGGATATATAATAAAAAAAAGTTTTGTAAGTTTTTATAATTGAATCATAAATATTTTTATATTTTCATTTTAATCATATATCTTTCAAATTTGTTTTAAATATTTTATAAAATTATATAAAATATGAAACAGAAGAATAATTGGGCCATTTTGAGCTAGTTTGCTCGCCCTTCGAACAACATCATAACGCAATCTGAGTCGTGTGTTGGAAGCGGCAAGAGAGTGGTCAAAATCAGTTTTCCATTGAATTGCTTCATATCTCTACTTGTTCGAGTTTTAGATTTTTTTTTTTTATATATATTCAGGATAATTCAAATTTTAAGCCTATTAATTCTCAAATATTTTAAATTTCAGATTATTTTAAATATGGGCCAATTTTTGAATAAATTAAGTTATATTGCAGAAATTGGGTTAGCTTTTATTTCATCTAGTTGTGAACATTTTTTCAGAGAAAAATAAAATTTGAACTTTAAAATTGATTTATTATATTATGATCATCATGAATATTGTAAATTATTTTTTTTTCATTATAATTATCAATAATATAAATTGTGTTTGTAAAGTATCAAAATTAAATGTACATGCACAACAAAAATAGCCTAACAACTTTATTTCGGACGTAATGATTTTAAACAACACAAGTATTATAAAATTTAGGTTGTTTCTCACAATAAGGTTTCAAATTTCATCACCAAAAAGTTTAATTTGAATAATTTATATATGCTATATTTGAACAAATAAGTATATTCTGATTCAATATTTAGTAGAAAAAAGAATCAAAAATAATTATATTTCATCAATAAATGTAAATCAAATAATAATTTTTAATTAAAATAAAAATATCAAACCTATAAAAATAAATCAGTAACATTGTAACTCTTAGCAAACCTAATCAGATTTTTTTAAAAAATAACAATTTAATAATTGTAAAAAAAATAAATTATATATATATAGATTTTCTCTAGTCATTTTCTCGATCTTCGTCCTCTTTATGCACTCTGCTTCCTTCACAGGTTTCCTTCTTCTCTCGTTATTGTTCACAATTATTTCGCAGTCGGTAGTGGAAGGAAGCTCCGATATCTACGAAGAAGACGAAAGATTTTCCAGTCCAGCGTGGTTAGCACCTCTCTCTCTCTCTCTCTCTCTCTCTATATATATATATATATATATATATATATATATATATATCGGAACAGATAAAATAAAAGGTGTGCATTTAGCTTACTGATTTTGGGTCTTCCTTTGTGTTGTTGGTTTCTTCCACTCTCTTTCCCGATGAAATCGATTTCAATTTTTTTTGTCTACAAAGAAGATCATTATCCATCCATGGATTCAATTGTAATCTGGATTTGATTGGGGGTCGGGAAAATGTCCACAATGTTCAGATGGCCTAAAAAGATCACACCCTCTCTGGTTGAGCAACTTATAGGTTCAGAAAAAGATGTACAGAAAGCCATGCTCATATTTGACTCTGCCACCGCAGAGTATAGCAATGGCTTTAGGCATGATCATACCACGTTTGGTGTAATGATCTCTAAATTGGTCTCTGCAAACCGGTTTAGACCAGCGGAGGAGATGCTTCATAGAATGAAGGACCAGAAGTGTGGTATTTCTGAAGAAATATTCCTTTCTATTTGCAGAGGCTATGGCCGTGTTCATAGGCCTCTTGATGCCATCAGGGTTTTTGGTATGATGGATGAATACAAATGTAAACCAAGTGTGAAGTCTTACATTACTTTGTTTGACATTCTTGTTGACGAGAATCAACTTAAGGCTGCAATGAGGTTTTATAAGTATATGCGATCAATGGGTGTGCAACCTAGTGTTGTTTCTCTGAATGTTTTGATCAAAGCCCTTTGCAAGAATGATGGTACTATTGGTGCTGCTTTGAGGATTTTTCATGAGATGTCCAATCGTGGGTATAACCCTGATACGTATACATATGGCACCTTGATCAATGGGTTGTCTAGATTTGGAAAAATTTGTGAAGCCAAGGAGTTATTCAAAGAAATGGAAACAAAAGGTTGTTCGCCATCTGTTGTTACCTACACTTCTTTAATTCATGGCTTATGCCAGTGTAGTAAAATAGATGAAGCTATGGGATTGCTTGAAGACATGAAGATCAAAGGAATTGAGCCAAATGTCTTTACTTATAGTTCTTTAATGAATGGTCTTTGCAAGGATGGGCGTTCTTCATTGGCAGTGAAGTTTTTGGAGATTATGGCTAGTAAAGGACAGAAGCCTAATTCAATAACTTATAGTACATTAATCAATGGACTTTGTAAGGAAGGGAAATTTTTAGAAACTGTGGATATTCTTGACAGGATGAAACTTCAGGGCTTGAAACCTGATGCTGGGCTATATGGAAAGATAATAAGTGGCTACTGTGATATTGGGAAGTTCTGGGAGGCTGCAAACTTCCTTGATGAGATGATCCTTGGGGGAATCTCTCCAAACAGAATAAACTGGAGCCTTCATGTTAGGATCAATAATATGGTAGTCCAAAGTCTTTCTAACAATGGCCATGTAGATCGAGCTTTTCAATTATATTTAAGCATGCGGACTAGGGGCATCTCAGTTGATGCTGGGACTTTTGATGTACTTTTGAAATGTCTTTGTAGGAAAGGAAACCTTCAAAAAGCAACCCATGCAGTGGATGAGATGGCAAAAGATGGATGCATTCCTGAGATGGGGACATGGAATGCATTGGTGGGTTCATTCTTGGATCAGAGAAAGGTGCGTGAAGCATATGAATTGTTACTGGTTGAGCTTGTGGGGTGAATTTTGTAGCTGTGTCAAATAATATTGGAAAAAAAGATTTGTAATATGCCAAATTTTCCCCATGTTGTTTCCTACTTTACTATGACAAATGTGCCCTCAACAATGCAGAATGCATCTTCCAAGTTTTTGATAGTTCAGATTGCTCCTGTTCAGTTTACATTTCTTTGCTAGTGTAGTAATATGCCACAATTGTTTGATTCAGAAATGTGGCTATGCAAAGTGTTTTTGCATTACAGAAAACTGTAATGCGAACTTCAGTGATGGTACAGGAACGAATGAATGTAAATAACTTTAGATTCTCTTGGCTGTGACTAGAGAATGTGCAAAAGCAACATAGGTATACAATCAGATGATTGAAGTTTGAAAGGAAGCTACAATTACAGCAATGCATTGCAAATGGAAGAGATTTCCATAAGCTGAAAATCTAGACAGTGCATTCTAGACAATGCTTCATCAACCTTATTTTTCTCCTCCGTCTTTAAACTATTTCATGGTCATATCCTAATAGTTTTAACAGTCATGTGAATTGTATGTGAATTGGAAACTTTTGTTCTAAGAAGTTCTTCAAGCTATGACGATCAATTCTTTCTCATAAATAGAATGAGATAAATGCTTAATGTTGCATCAGCTTCTTCTGTCCTCTGAAATCCTTCATACTTACCTGGCAACGCAGTTAATGATTAACGTTGACTGGGTGGGACACTTTATCCCTTTGTCAACCTTTTTAGGGTCAGTGTCAATTCCTTTCTTGGAAATGATATGAATCGGGTATGTAACCTCAGGCACTGCAAAAAAAAAAAAAAAAAAAAAAAAAAAAAAAAAAAAAAAAAAAAAAAAAAAAAAAAAAAAAAAAAAAAAAAAAAAAAAAAAAAAAAACTAAAAACAAAGAGAAAGAAAGAAATTGCTCTCCTTGGCATACAATTGATTGTGCTTTAGTGTCAGCAATGCGAGACAAAGATGATGCAAGTCATAGTTAAAGACTTGCTGAAAACTAAGATGACATCAAAGAAGATTAGTATTAACTGGCGTAACTAGGTCCTGGAAACATCATTCATTAGGCTTTGAAAGGTTGGTGGGGCATTTGTTAGGCCAAATGGTATCAAAAGATCCTTAAATTGTCCATGATGAGTCTTAAATGTTATCTTAGGATTGTTTTCACCATCCATTTTGATCTGGCAATAATTAGATCTCAACTTCATTTTAGAAAAATGAGTAAAACCACCTAATCATTGAGTAATTCCTCAATAAAGGGAATGAAAACTTACCTTTGATAAACATAAAATCATCAAGAATTGTCCTTGTTCACCATTACTACAGGACAGGGAAAGGGACAGGTTCTGTCTTGGATGATTCCTGACTGCAACTTGTCTTTGATCATGCCGATGATGATATCTTAGAGAGGGACATATGTAGGGCCTTGCGTTGACTGGTGCAACCCCAGGTTGAACTAGAATCCTGTGGTCCCACAATGATTGAGGAGGAAGAGATACAAGTTCCTCAAACATATTAAGGAAGTCATTCAAAAGTGCATGCACTGCCAGGTACCTGGCTGGTTTGGCAACCTTAATAGATTAAATTGGAGTTAATTCCCCACAAGCATCCAAGTCTATGCTGCATAATTGCATTAAGCAGCTTAAGAAGACAAGGACAAGGTCATTTCCATAGTTTTCTCAACCATCCTCTTCACCACAATGGAAATGACTCTCCTTTGTACACATGCTTTTTGCCCTCCATAGTGAATTCCATTTTTAATTTTTGAAAGTTCAAGATATGTTCCTTGGAGTCTTAGGCTGTTGAACACCCAACATCATTTCATAACTTCCTAAAGAAACTATGCACGCATCATAATTGAGAATACTTCCCTGTAGCATCCACTGGAATCCCTTACCCATGGCAGTGCAATTGACACAAGCCATAAGGTATCTTGACTCTTAAGTTACCAACAGATTCCATTTGTAAGCCAAGCATCCTTACAATGGATAAATATAAGAAATTATGTGTACTACCAGAGTCTGTAAGTGTATGAATGAGTCTAGACCGAAGACTAAGGGGACTTAACAGCCAAAGAGTGTTTAAAGAAATTGTTCGAAGACATCGCACCTACCCAAAGAATAAAGGGACTTAACAGCCAAATGACTTTTGCCTTAGGATATTGAAGCACACCATAAGAAGTATTTAATTTTATTGGACATATTGAGATTCCATAATTTGTTATAGCCATTTGCACATGAAGGAGAACTTAAGGCCATTAAACCCTTCTACAAGTCTGTTTTGAGTATATTATCCACACTTTTAATAATGTAATTTTCAACACAATCATAATATCATATAATTACGTCTGTTGTACCTCAAAAATTGAGTGGAATGGATAGGATTTGCTCACTTTAACATGACATAAAGATTTTTTTAACTAGACTTTCACTCCAACATTTTGTGCCTTTATGAATCAATTTGACTACCATATTTTAATATGGTAACCTTAATGATAGACCTTTAAACCCATTCTATAGATCACTAAGGTTCCTTTCAAATATTGATCTTTTTTACCGTCTCCCACCAATAATGTATGCCCTAAAATACCAAAGAAAGAAAGTTAACAATAGCCTCAAAGAAGCTACTTCTAGGAAAATACATTTCATTTATTATATAAGCTAGTATCAAATTCTTAATAGTCATCAAACATTAAGCTTACTTGCTTAGCATTGTGTAATTAAAATAAAGAAAATTGTGGAAACCTAAAACATTAACATTCTTTTCCAAATTCATCCTCTCTCATATTGTCCAATGGATTTTTTTTTCTTATTTTCAAGTCTTCCCTAGAAAAACCAATTAACTAGGATATCATGCTTAATTCAAAGAATATAAGCAAGTAGCTTCTAATTAGAAAATTTTTGGTATATCAAGGAACCACAAAATTTAACTGTTTATACTATTTGGTGTGGGATAATTATGATTAGGGTAAAGATATTTACTTGCTCCATATATCTTTGTACACACAAATGTATAACTCACCACTACAAGGAAAAAATAATTCATTGAAAATTACTTTTTAATTTTTTTGTCTCCCTTTTCAATTTATTATCTCACAGTATAGATTTGTTTACTTTAATCTTTCTTGCATACTTGCTTCACTTTTTAACTATTCTCAACTAAATTTTTAAGAACTAAACCGAAGACTTTAAAAGTTTAAGGTTTAACCTATATAACTAGGGTTGAACTAGTAAAATTTGTATTTAATATTAAATAAATAAAGCTTTTAATACACACACGTAACAATTATACAATATATTAAAATATTCATGTGTAAAAACTTAAATATAATAAAAGTAATCCTTTAATACTAACACAAGATATCTAAAAAAGAATGTATTATAATTAAAATAAACAAAACATAAATATTTCATAATGTTTATGCATCTTAGAGCACTCAAATGAATGCGAATGAGAAGTTATATAAAACCATCACCAAAGTGAATGCAAATACTAGCTAATCAAATATGGTTCAATAGGAAGAGTATCAAAATATGAGAAGCTAATAAGTCAACTACTTCAGTGAGGAGGATACTAGATGACAAAGAATTTGCTTATATGCTAAGCATAAAATCTCTATGGCTTGGATCTAGCTAGTTTGATGTTTAGGATAAAAGACTCTCCTAATTTCATAATCCTTTGCCAAACAAAAGTAAGAAAAAAAAATAAAAAATATATTTAAATTTTCTAATGCCATAATCCAACAATGATTCATCATTAGCAACAAAACTCATATTCAATATTAGCCAAAACATATAAGTGTTTTTAGTTAAATATTGATGTTGGAAGTATCGTTGTGTCGAAGGTAACTTCTCTTTAAGTGTGATCACTGTCAAAAGGTTCAAATTTCAGATAAAAGGTAAATCGACTGCTAGATGCTCTCTCCCCCACTATTAATGAAAATCTTGATTTATTGACTTTCAAAGGGCCACGAAGAAGAGAATTGTTAACAAAAGGGTTTTTATTCATTTTACTAGTAATTATACAATCTAAAATCTTTATTTACACTACACCATTTCATTTTCATAAAACAATGTCATTTTAAAGAAAAAAATTGATATTTTTTAAGGAACTGGATTGTTGGACTAGGGAAAAATTTCATTAGATTTTATATTGGTTATTGAACCATTAACCAATTTTCAATTTTTTGGGTTAAATTGGTTGGTCTAGCCTAATTCAAAAAGCATTACTCTTAACTTCTCAAATTTATGGTCTTTGCATGATTTCAAGCTTTTAAACTTAAATGATTAGTATTTGCTCCAATAGGGATTATGCCTGAGTTTTGGGATGATTTTAGCATAAATCTCCCACTTTGGATGATAGTTCAAGAAAAAGTTTCAAGATACATTTAATCATAATCCCTTAACCAAATGGAAATCTCAAAAACTCTTGCAAAATTTTCAAAAGATGTTTAGATACTTTTTACAATAATCCTTTATATTAGCAATTTTTTTCAAAGTTTTTGGAAAATTTTAAAAAGGAATTAGAAGCTTTCTTTAATGATTGTTTGCATGAGAAATTTTCAAACAAGTGTTTGGATAATTTATGAAAATGGGATTAGATGCTTTATTTTTTATTATTTTTTCCACTAAGGTGGAGTTTTTAAAATTATTTAGATACTTTTTATGCTACCCTTCAAATTAAGAGAATTTTGAAAATATTTGGGAAATTTGAAAAAAACGTATTTTTTTTTTGTTTTTTTCCTCTTTTTTTCATACTTTTTTGTATTGAAAAATGAGAGAATTTGGAATTTTTTAATTTTAGAAAACTCTTTGACTTTTTTCTTTTTGAATTCCTTGGAATATTGAAAAAAAAAAGGTTTAAATTTTAGGATAACTTAGGAGAATTTGAGGATGTGCAAGGAATTTTGAGAATTTTGTTGCTTTGAAAAAAATATATATTTTTCCCTTTTGACATTTTAGTATAAAAAGAAAAAGAAGAAATTAATTGTGCCTAAGAATGTGAAAGGTTCATGCGAGTGACTTTAGAAAAGTAAATCCAAAAATGTGCATAAAAATATGGTCCTGTTTGCATGAAATGATCGTTTAATGTCAAAATAATTCCATTTCAAGAATGAAATTGTTCTTAAGGTGCCAAAACAACATTTTATGAATTGCTAAGAGTTGACTTTAGACACCAAAATGGAATTTTTCCAAATAAGGAGGGTTGGCTTTTAAGATGCCAAAAATTGTCATTTTATGACATATATATATATTCATATTTTTGAAACTTTAGACTTTTTTTATTTTTCAAACCTTGTAGCTTTAGGTCCATGGCTATTTATGTTTGTTTCTTTCTTAGCTCAATTTTTCTAGGTCTTTTATAGCCAAAAATGTGATTTCAGGTCATGCTTAATGATTTCAAGAGAGGAAAAATGGTTTAAGGTGATTTTAAAGTGTAAAACGTGATGTTTTTTTAGCCCTAAAACTCTAGCTCACTATATTCGAGTTGTATTAGGGCTTTGGGAATTCATAAACACAAAGCTAGATTAGCTACTCAATGGTTTGGTGGTCTGAATTTGTGGTTCTTTACTTTAAGTCTTAAGTTTTTTTATGTCTTTCTAATGGGACCTGTTGGCTTTTATGCATTTTTTAAAGCAAGTCTTCTAGTGGAAAAAGTTCAAAGTCAATGATTATAAAATTGACTAAGTCAACATTTTCATTTTTTTCATTTCTACTTTTTTTTTGGCTTTTTTCTAATTTTTAATGTTTCTTTGAAGGGTAGTACTAAGGGTCTTAGGAAAAAGAAAATAAGAGAAAGAAATATAGGTAAAAAGAGGCTTAGCTAAAGGTTGTCATTAATAGTAGTCCTAATCATCAATTTTTGGCACCAATCATCAAAAAATTCCAAAAAGGGTCAAAAAGTATGTTTTCAATTGATCTAACACTTTTTAACACTAAGCACACAATGCACGACTATTTAAGTTTCAAATTCACAAAAATAAGATTAAAAAAAAAGTAACATGTTTAAACCTCTTTTGCAAGGACAAAAAGGAGAGAAGGAGCTAGATGAGCTAAGGGGAGAAAAGATAAATATTTTTTTTATCATGCGTAGTTGCTTTATTTTTCATATTTTTGGCTTAATAGTGTTTTTTTTTTTGGTTGAATGATATGCAATAAACTATTGAGATGCAAATATGGTGGTAGGCTAAAAACATTATGGTGTCGTTAGAATAAATTATAGAATAAAGATTATAAGATTAAGAAAAAAAAATGTAAATATGACTTTTAAAAGTGTTAATGTCCTAAAAAGTAAATGACTAAACATTTTTTATTGAAAATAGATTTATGTGCTTAACTTATAGACTTAATATAAGAAATATCTTATTAATTTTCATAGATGTATAAATAATAAACACAAGATATAAATATTGGGCTTGTACTTGTTGATGAGCCTTGAATTTTCCTAAACCCATTAGAGCTTATGATCTATTAGGCTTATTGTGAAGGTTTGTTTGAAGTCCCCTGAACCTTTTATAGACTATGATTTATTGGGCTTATTATAGAGACTTACTAACTAGACTTTCTCTCCTTTGTTGCCTTGGATTTAAGTTTAAGAAAAAACTACGTCGTTGTATATTCCAAAATAAGTTATTGCCTTGTATTCTCCTTTATGCATTTGTCCTGGGTCATAGGCTTTCTTTCGCATGTATTTAAGGTTTGTAGACTTTAATCGTTACATTAGACTATGCTAATGAGATTTAATTACTACTTATATTATCATGAACGTAGAAAGGGAGGGCCTTTATAAGGCCTAATAATTCTTTAAGAAAAAGTAGATTTTAGGGGATATAATAACAATTTTTTGGACCTTGACTAAGGTCCCAAACTACAAGTTTTATGAAGATGTCTATTGAGCTTGTCTGAGGGCTTAATGACTGTTAAGGCTTTTTCTTTTTGGATTTATGATGGGTTAAGTCTTATTGTATTCTAACCTTTTTTATTTGGATTAGATTTTTAATAAATCATTAATTTTTATTTCATTTTCATTTTTTAATTGTATTTATGTATTTCCTATTTTATTTTCTTTCCTTCTTTTTTCATTTTTTTCTTATTTTTTTTCATTTCTTTTTTTTTATGTCTATTTTCAAATCAATCACAATCTTATTATATACCCAAAGGTGTAAGAGAGAGAGAGAGAGAGAGAGAGAGGGAGACAATGTGCACATAACCCTTTTATTAGGTCAAACAAAATATAAATACAACAATATTAGACATGTCCATAATTATCAATGGTCACCCATTACATGGAACCTGTAAGGGAATATTTCGAATACTAGTTGTGAAGTATCATACGTTCTTTATAGCAAATCGAAACTAAGGTATTATGAAAAGTCCTCAAGACCTTTAAGCAAAGATGGTTAGTTTCCTCTCATAATGGGTTATTTTAACATTATTTTCCCTTTAGCTATAACATTGATGATTATCTTTATTCACTCTATTAATTCAACTATGGTAATTTACATCTCATTCATCCTACTAAATAATCTAAACTTCCATGTATCTCATCTGTTAGAGTTAAATTAAGTAAAGTAGATTTTAAAGAATTTGACTTAGTAAAAGTAAGTAGATATGCCTAGGATACATAAGAAATTATATATTATGTGTGTAATGTCTACAAAAAAGTTACATAGCCATGAGAATTGGATATAAAGATTGGATATAAGTCCACACCATTAAATATTAACCATTAATTGTAGTTCATACGCCTTTTGATGAATGGTATGTCAACTAACACTAATAGTTAAAATTGAATGATGTGGGGCCATATTCAAAAACTTTGTCTAATTCCCATGTCAATGTAATATAACTTATATGCCTAATGGGTAAGTCATTATTACATATACTAAAATGATTTTACAAAAAAACTCTACTTTTTATTGCAGCAACAAATAATAATAATAATAATAATAATAATAAATAGTACTATTAAGGTTATAAAAGATGACTTATTATGCCTCATTTACAAAGTAAATGTTTTAAGATTATCTATACAATAAAAAAAAATATTAACCTTACTAGTTGAAAAACTACAAAAAAAGGTTACACATACGATGACTTATTAAGTTCATGTGTAAAAGGTCATTTGAGTAGTAAGTTACTACTACCATAAGTGTATGACTACTTATGTTCTTCCATAATGTGCTTACCATCAATCAGGTTATGAGCCTTATAATTAGGATCATATTCAACCTAATAATATATTAACTAAAGATATAGGTTTTGGATATAGCTTATGAAAAGCCATTCATCTGATAACTTGAGACAATCATTATGGTGATAAATTGTTACTATAAAGAGAGGCTTAAGAGGGACATTAGAGAAGACCCATTTTTGTTACATAAGATAATCTTAATATCTTGCTAGACAACGAAATGCATTGGGTAAAGGGTTCTCACAAAAATTGTAAATCCATTGGAAACATGTAAATATTACCACTCAAGTTCTTATATCATAAACCTATATGTCTTAGTGAAGATGGAATAAAACAAGACGTATGATGGGTTGATAACACTTAGGAATACTTCTCCACTTATTGATAGAACTAAACAGATTAAATAAGTTATAGACATATAACTGGTAATATGAGGTTTGATCCAAGTAAATCATGCATGCATTGACCCGAAGACAATAAATTATTATACCAATATTATAATGCCAAGTAAATAATAAGATATAAGGCTTCCTTAGAAAAGTCTTAAGAGTGCATATTAAGGATGAAAAAGTAATTCTTAAATGGGCATATAGAAGGCCAACCAATGTACTTGATCAAAGCATTACTGATTACATATAGTCGAAGTAATGGCATTGGAGCTTATTACCTATTTGGATCTTATACTTGATAAAGTTATCTTCAACTATGGTCTTAATGATGTTAATTAGAAGAATATCTATTACATTTGAGAATGGATATATGCCTTTTTATGGCATTGGCCTCTCCAATTTAAGTTACTTAACATTATGTAATGGAATGACATTGGCTATCATGAACTCTAAGTTTGAGCCATACATTTTAGTGACAATCAAAGGACCCTACAACATTAGCTACCCCAAGGTTTTAGATAATGACTCTCCTTTTATAAATCATTAGAAAATAACCACTAGACATAACTACTTTGACCCTTATATGTTTTATTTTTTATATTTTCTTACATATAATCTCAATGTTTTGTCTTACATAAGTGAAGCAAAATGATAACTAATTGACTACTTATATGGTTCTATTGATTGGTAGAGGAGGAGAACACTTATCTAGAGATGAGGCTAGTGGCGCAAGTTAGAAATTGAGCATCTTCTAGGGACTCTTATTACTATATCTTTAGATAAGTGTTCTCCTCCTCTACTTTAGCTTCAATTAGGGTTTTATTTTGATGCCTTGTTTCTCCTTAAATTTTTCTTTTTTATTATGTCCATTGATTGTGTTATTGACCCCAACAAGGCTAAGTTTATCTTTAGTTTATCCATAAGGCTCCTTAAGGGTAATAAGTCTTTTATTAATAGATTAACTATCTACATATAATTCATAACATGTTCAACACTCACCACATAGGTATTCGTTGATTAAGATAACTAGATACCAATTCCTACTTTTATACATTATTAATATTAAGCCTAAGAATTATTTCATAACTATCACATAAGAAATCTCTCAAATAAACAAATAATATTTTATTTAGGAATTCTCAATAATGGATTAATTTACTTATTCTTTTAACAAACACTCATATGTTTGTTCAAATATGAACTTTAGTTTATAAGAATAAATTCTTTCTTTATAGCCACAAACATAAAGGGTCATCTAGTTTATAGTTTGAAATCATAATCGAAATAAAAATCATATGAGAGCGATATTTGGAACATAATAGTTAATCTTATAATATATTTGGTTATGTTAGCAACTAAAATATACAAAAATATATTGAAATTTGGATGCAAAATGGATATGAATCTAAAGTGTGCAAAAGTATTATCCTCAATGAGTATTAAGGATTAGTCTTAGCTGATCTAGCTAGATCAAAACCTTTTTGACACTTCTTAAATTGTGTCTAACCATTATCTTTTTCCTTAATATTCATCAGTCATAACCATTAGTCATTATTTCTATCCTTAATTTTCATATTTGTGACATTAAACTAGCATAAATATATATAGAGCTTTTTATTTCTCTACAGAAAAAATACAGAATGAGTATTATCTCCTTCCTTTTGCACCTTGAATACAAAAATTGTTAGGTTTTATAAGTTTGTGTTATTTTTGTTAACTCACTTGTGGGGTGCATACTAGTGGGAAGATTTGTCATATTTTAGGAGGATAGTCACGTAACTTGTTACATTGTGACAATTTATTTTTCATAAGAGCTCTAGATATCTTACCTAATTTCTTATAAGAGCAACCTCACTCCACTTTTATTTAGTTGAATCTATCAAGTATATATTCCGGTAACACACCACCCATAAGTGTTGTTTATTACAAGCTGTCTAACGATATTGTCAATCTAAGCTCATTGAATACCTAGCCTAATTGATGCCCAAGGCAAGATAAGGAGAATTCTATAAGTATGCTTAGGTGTCATTTATCTAAAACACTTCATTGTAAATATCTAGACATTCTAAAATAGTTATAGTCTAGAGTATTTCATGGAAATCTTTAGAATAAGCAATTGTAGCCACACATTGAGGAGGTGGAGCAAGTATAAATATCTCACTTCTCCCACTTGTAACTCACTCAATTTAGAGAAGTTCCTCTCAATTGCTAAACACATTTGTGCCTATTATCTTTCTTTTGCTTTCTAAGTCTTCTACTTGCTCTGAGATAGTTCTTTTAAACTCTTCAAAACTGACTTAGTTCATCTTTACCTATAAAGTGACTAAATGTTGTGCAGGTTAGTACAAATCAAAGTCTGACTCCGTGACAGGTGGTATTAGAGCAATAGTTAAGACTTAGGTATAACCTAGTTGTTGTTTGAGCTAGGAGCATGACCAACAAGGAAGGAGTTGTTGTTATGGAGCAATAAATTGAGCAGCAAGTTTGTGGACGAGAGGAATAATGTGTCCTTACCAAGCACAACAAGTCTCAAGTTCCAGCCAAAGAATCGACAAAGTCTTATGTTGCTGACTTGGAAAGGAGCATCATTCATGTGAGCTTCGTTATGGGTAAATTTAATGATCAAGTTGATAACTTAATCCATGAGAATGCTAAAGTTACAAGGGCTGCCAAGTCTATGTTGAAGACCTTAGTCGCACCTTTCCATATGTGAGCTTGATAAGAACTTTTCCCTTACTCTGAATGTGTGTTGTTCTCGAGTCTTCTACGAAGACATTTTCTTCTCCATCACCTATTTATGTGTATAAGGTAAATGCACTTCTATCCCCACAAATATGTCTCGCAGCATTAAAATCTATTGCTTGCTTTTTTGAGTTGATGGCAATGTTAACTTAGGAAATGACAGTAATAATAACATTTGCATCCACCAAATTGGTACTTTGTTTAGCAGGAATGTCATTCCCTTTCGAATGTCTGCACTAAGAGGCGTGATGTCCTAGTTTCCCACACACATAGCAAGTGTCTTTCTTCTTAAAGGTTCGATTACTAGTTTTGGGCTTATCATTCCTTTAGGACCTATTATCATACATTTTTTTATCATGATGCTGATGATGATTGCGATGGCTTTTGTCTCTTCTCTTTTGTTCCACCACATTTTCCCTCAATGTCATCTCTTTTTCCTTTACTTCCCTTATTCAAATTTTATTTTTGTCCTCAATCAATATATGCATAATTACATCCTTCAATGACATATACTACCTCTTGTGTTTAAGTTGCTATTTATAGTCATTCTCTTTTCAATGAGACAACCTGCTACATACTCCTTTGGTAGCTTAATGTTCTCATTATTTAAGTCATCAAGCAATTTATTGTATTCATTTATTTGATCCTAAACACTTTTATCAAACATCTGAAAATACAAATGGTTAGTAACATCAAACTTTTATGTACTAACATCCTTCACCATATATTTTTTTGTTATTTTTTTAATATTTATTTGGCTATTTTTAAAGAGCTATAGACATCAAACAGATCATTAGATAATGTGTTGAGAATCATGTGATGATAAACTTTATTAACTTGTTCCTATATAAAAAACATTTTGTCATAATTATCAAAACCAAACATTGGTTAAGATTCTGATAAAGCAACAGCAAAATCTAAAACATTTAGAGCAGAAGAAATATGTTATTGCCAACATTTGAAGTAGGAACCAATAAACATTTCAATCTTGGAGGTGTCTAGCAAAAACTTAGGAGTAAGTGAAATAGATTAAGTCTAAAAAGGAACAAAAACATATTGATTAGTAATAGTTTAGCTTTTATTTGCATCCATAATGGTAAAAACAAAAATTATCCTTAAGATTATTAACAATTAAAATATACAAAAATATATTAAAATTTAGATGCAAAAAGGATATCAATCTAAAGTGTGCAAAAGCACTGTGCTTAAAGATAATTTGGCCCTCATAGACAAATTTTCATAATACAACAAGTTACAACAACTATCCTCCCAGAATATGACAAATCTCCCCACTGGTGTGCACCCCATAAGTGAGGTAACAAAAACAACATAAGTTTATAAAACCCAACAATTTTAGTATTCGAGGTGCAAGATGAAGGATATAATGCTTGTTCGGTACTTTGTCTGTAAAGAAATATGAAGTTTTATTTATGTTTTTTCTGATTTAATGTCTCATAAATATGAAAATTAAGGATAAAAATAATGGTGGGTGGTTATGATTGATGAATATTAAGGAAGAAAATAATAGTTGTAACAATTGGTTTCTCAATAATTAAAAATAACTAATTTAACCAATACAACCTGAAGAGTCTCAAAAAAAGTTTTAAATTTGGTGAACTAGCCAAAGAAACTACTTATCTTATAACTTGTAAAAGTAAAAACTTAAATAAAGTTTTGCGCATATGTGACGGACCTAAACATGAGTCTAATATGGAAGACCCAATGAGACCTCGCTCAATGGACTAGTTTTATAAATTTGTTCATCTCCAATATGGGATTAAAAAGAAAAAAAATTAAAATATTAAAAAATCTTTCTATTATAAATTAAAAAATATTATTTAAATTTAATAAATTATATTATTTAAAATAATGAATTAAAAAAAAAAGTAAATTTCAATAACATAAAAGGATAAAATGAGAGGCATAAAATGATAAATCATTATTTAAGTGAGCACTTCAAGGCAATAATAATATGGACAAATCATACACTAATTCTCTTTTTAAGTATTTATAAGACAAATCCAATGGTGATCTAGAATTATTACAATTTGAACTTGTTATTAGGTATATTATTTATAAAGTGCTTGATGGTATTGAAAGTAATGATGCATGAATACAGATACAATACAATACAAATATGAGACATGCAAACTGCAAAAAAATTAAGACATGAATACAACATGTACACAACTATAAAAAAATATATATTATATATGTAATTTAATTATTTTTAATAATATTAATATTTTTGAGTTATAATTTATAATTATTATTATATTATGTAATTAATACTTTAATAAGAATTTTTAAAATATATATTAAATATACATATAATATAATATTTAAAAATATATATAGTTCAAAGTAACTAATATAATTAATAGAATAAAAAAATATCTAGTTTTACTATTACAATAGTCATTAATATGACATATTAACATCAAATATGTGTATTAAAAATGTACGCTTATATTAGAAGTGTCTAATAAGTAAATTAGAAGTGTAAAACACTTTCAGAAACACATATCCAAATTCTTTTATTGTTTTTATTAGATATATTTTAAAATGTATAACACATGTCAAAAGAGTGTCATATTTGAAGAATATTTCTTATTTAATATCAATATGAATTGTTTTAAAAGAATTTGTTCTTCGAAGGTGGAAAGAGACGAAGAGATAGTAGAAATAGAGAAAAAAAAAAGATACAAATAAATGTGAACGAAAATAGCAAAGGAGGTAATAATAAATCAAAAATGGGTTATGTGTTGTGATAAAAAAAAAGTATTTTTATTAAGTCGGCTATTGAGTTAGCTAAAGGAAATAACAATCATTAATGAGTAATTAATGAAAATCATAATTCATATAAAATTAGAATTTTTTTTTTTTAAGAAAACAAAAATTTAAGAATAAAAATAAGATATTTATTTTCATGTAAGTTAAAAATAATAATAATTTTAACGTATCTCAATCTCATACTTGTATTAATATTTTATTTTAATAGCATAAATACTATATGGTTAAACGTTGAAGATTTTTATTAATGGGACAAAGCATGGGTACAATGTCTAGCATATGCAAGTAACAAGTTATTGAGATTACAAGTGGGGTTTGTAATCCAGTCAAAGGGACATTGCCTTTCTCTAGTGGCCTTTGCAAGCCAGTCGGCCAAGCAGGTTTCTAGTCTGTTGATGAGTTAAATCTCCGTCGTTTCCACTCTGCCAAGCCGTTCTTTGATGTCTATCACTATAGGCCGAATTTCTCAAGGGCACCAATGCTGCTCTTACAAGCCTTAAATAAGACTTCATGGTCTGCTTCCAAAGTGACAAACTGCCAGCCTCCTCTTTGTGCAACCTGGGTAGCCCATCTATTAAAGGAAGAGGGAGCCCATCTATTAAAGGAAGAGGGAGCCCATCTATTCATCGTCGCTCCGTCAACAATCCTCCCCTGGCTATTGTGACATATGACGGCCACTCCTGTGTGTTCCTCATGCTTAATAGCATCCCAGCTAATCTTTCTGACATCTCCCTTTGGTCTGACGCAATGTTGATTCCTGGTCTTCTGTTTTTCCAATTTGGGAGCCTCCAATTTGTTGGGAACTAGAAGTTTCAAAAGGGCAATCTCTTATGATTCTTTGTGTGCCAAGTGGCTTGTGCATGTGGGCATCACAAAAGTATATGCACCATGTTCTCAATTTGCTCACCACACATTGGGCACGATGCTTCCTGTACCACAGGGCTCCCTCCAAACGAAGTTGTTTGATCTACAGCAGGGCTCCCTCCAAATGAAGTGTTTGACAAAAGGGTTTCAAGTAAATAATCAATTTATAAATTTGACAAAAAATTTAATGTAAATTTTAAAATTTAAATTTATAAAAAAAAAAATTATCTATATATTACTTTTTTTTTTTTATGAAATGAGATTTTTTGATCATATAATTTACGCTTAAAGTTTTCAATAGTCATTGCATCCATCCACTGTTGTTGACTGATTACTCTCAAAAGGGGTTGAAGGGCCAAATGAGTCTCATCTAACCCCTCTAATTAAAACTTCTCTGCTTGCAAGGGGCTAAACCAGCACCAGGAGCTTTGATGCCCTCTCTTGGCCAAGCAAAAATTTTCTCAAAGGGAAATAAATGTCCTACAACACACGTGCCTATAGAGCTTCCGGATCTTGGATGAGACGCGAACATTGTTTTGCTAGGAGTGCTAAATTGAAAGCTTGGAGGTCTCCGAATCTCATGCCCCCCTAAGCTTTTAGTCTGGACAGATTAAACCAGCTCTCCCCAGTGAATTTTGGCTTTTTCTTCTCGCTGCCCCCACCAAAAAATGGCAAATCTCTACTTTATGCGAGTGCATACGTCCTTGGGCAATTTAAAGATCATTATGGTATAGGCTGGAATGGCACTCACAACTGATTTGATGAGCACTTCACAATCCACTAAGAAAAGTAGCTGTTGTTTCCATGACTGGAGCCTTTTTGAAGTATATTTAAAAATAGTATTTTAACGTAACAACTATCTTCTAATTATGCTTCAATCACTAACTAAATTTTTTGAAGTATAATTTCTTCTTCTTCATTAGTTCATCATGTACATGAAATATTAAATATATTAAAAAAAAATCAATAAGGAACCCATTGGCAACTAACAATTCAATCATGAGGTTTGGCGATAAAATAGCGCATGTACCGTACGATTTTGCAGCCAATGTGAAAAAAAAAAAAAAAACACCTTTTGTCTCCTATGCAGGAAAGTTTTCAAGGAGACCTCACCTGACACGAAAACAGATTGTCTCGATTCAAATTTAGGGGATTATACCAACACATATTGTAATATAATAAAAAAAAATTATTTATTTTTTCACTAAATAACATAAGCTTAATTTTTCGTCATTGTATTTGGTAGATTAAAAAAATATATTTATAAAATTTGTTATTTCAATGAACACAATTTTTTTAATAAAATTATGTAGTACTATTATTATTATTATATTATTATTAAACCATACTTAGTTTCACTTGTGAGATTTAATTTCAATTAGAAAGGTAATAATATTAATAAAAATATTTACACTTAGTACTTGTCCACGTTATAAACATGCATTTTGTTATATTTACGGTCACCCATGATGAAATATTTGGTTAAGTAAATAACCAACAAAAAACCGTTATTCAAAAATTACTAATTATTTTTATTTAACACAATTAACTTATCAATAATTAAAACTATTTGCTAGATATTATACACAAGATGTCACTTAATTATTAGCTATAACTAGACAAGTACTTATTCTAGTGTGGCAGACTTGATAAAGTTATTCATTAGTTTCATACCTCAAACTTGAGTATTTTGAGATTAAAATAATTTATTTAATTAAACTTATAGATTCTTCAATGTCAATAAGTGTTACAAGTACAAAGTATTTAAAACTCTTTACCCGTGCAGTCTTGAGAATACTTACTAAGCAATCTTCTCATCTTTTTCACAAGAATCTTTTTTTAAAAAAACTTTGTAAATATATTTCACTTATAAATTATGTGTGTCCCAAATGAAGGAGATGAGGTCCCCTTTCATACAAGTAGTGGACAAGTCACAACCGTTAAATCTCTCCTTAATATAATATTGGATATTACATCTCTTTTACTTCCTATCTACATATATTAAGTAGCATTTATGACATAGTTAGTTTCAATATATTGTCTTTCCCTAAGAGCATTTATTACACATTTGGTTCCAAGATATTACTCTTTCTTAGGAGGTGTCTACATTCAACGTATTAATCCTCCCTAGGTGCAAATGACCAATTATTTACATTCAACGTACTGATCATCCCTAGGTGCAAAGGACCGTGACATTCTCCCTCACCTAATCAAGCAACACCCTCGTCGCTTCTTCAACATGGTATGTGTCAATCTTCTTCTTGAATTACCAAAGAGATTATGCAGGTTCCCAACTAACTTCACTCTTTGGAAGTCCCTTCCATCTTATAAAGTATACACGTCTCAGCATACAATACCACTTCCGTATGACCTGATTTGCCACTATGGATTCGACTTCTCAGTCATATGAAGTTTTTGCTCTAAGCGGTGCTCGTTGTGACTCTCCTCGATTTAGGCTTCCCTACCTACATGGTAAGATTTAAGCATACTCGCATAGAAAACTGGATGTACCTTTAATTTTGGCAGCAATTCTAGTTTGTATGCAACTTTTCTGACCTTTTGTATCACTTGAAAAGATCCTTCGTAACAACGAATTAGCCCTTTGTGGCATATCTTTGCACCAAAGAATGATATGTAGTTTGGCTAGCACCAAATCCCCAAATTGGAACTCCACATGTCATCATCTTTTATCGACCCACTTCTTCATTCACTTGAAAGCTTTACGTAGACATACCCTTGCCAAGTCTGCTTGTTCTTACCAATCTTTGGTGAACTTGCATACTGGTAGATTATTCTCCTAATATCCCGATTCAACTGCACTTAGAGTTTACAGTTGTTTCCCATTTATGATCTCAAATGGACTCTGGTCAGTAAACTCACTTCACTACAAGTTATAGGAGAATTGGGCTACATCGATCAACTTTGCCCAATTTGTTTGCGTCATGTTAACGTAGTCTTAAAGATAAATCTCCAAGAGTGCATTTACTTGCTTAGTTTGTTCATCAGTTTAGGAGTGTAAGCTTGTAGAGAGGGTTAGCTCCAACCCTAGCAACTTGAATAATTCAAACCAGAAACGCCTCATGAATCGAAGGTCACGATCACTCACAATCATTTATGGAACTCCCCAATACTTGACCACATGCATCATGAACAATTTGGCCCCCCCTCGACTGGACAATCCTTCGTTGTTGGCATAAAAGTTGCATACTTGAAAAACCTATCCACCACAACCACAAAAGTCCAACACCCCTCAGACTTCAGCAAGTTTACTATAAAGTCCACGGAAACACTCTCCCATGGATAAGTTAGGATGGGAAGTGGCTCTAGGAGGCCCAGCAATGCACGTTGTTCAAGTTTGTCTGGTTGGCAAACAAGGCAAGTCTTTATAAAGGCTTCAACATTTTCTCACATATGAGACCAGTAGTATTGGTCTTCGATGAGGGCCAAGGTACGATGGATCCCTGGATGGCCCGCCCACTTCAAATCATGGTACTCACGCAACACCTCTTTCCTTAACTTCCCATGGAGTGTCACATATAGTTGTCGCCCTTTCGTGCAAAGAAGATCATCCTCTCACCAAAATCGTCGGGTCTTACCCTCTCGTGCATACCCAATAAAGGCTTGAGCCGTCTGATCAAGCTTAATTCCCTCCTTGATGCGGTCAATCATGGGAAACTTGGTTGACTCACCGTATTTGCTAGCTCTATCTTCCAGTTAAGAGCATTGGCTAAAGAGTTAGCCTTCCCCAACTTGTACTCCATCACATAGTCGAACTCTGCTAGAAAATCCTGCCACTGAGCTTGCTTCAAACTCAACTTCTTTTGAGTCTAAAAATAACTTGTGGCAACATTATCTATCCTTATAATGAACTTAGATCCCATGAGATAATACCTCCATGTTTGTAGACAATGGACCACTGTGGTAATCTCCTTCTCTTGAAAGGTATATTGTTGCTTGATATCGTTCAACTTTTGTGACTCGCATGCCATTGGATGTCCTTCTTGCATAAGAACACCATCAATAGCATAATTTGATATGTAAATTTCTAGTTTAAAAGACTAAGTGTGGTTGGGCAACACCAACACTGGCTCCTCGATTATGGCTTGCTTTAACCGATTAAACGCCTTCTGACAACGACTTCTCCTTTTTCAGCATGTTTGTGAGTGGCACGGTGATGTTTGAGTAGTTTCGAATAAAGTATCAGTAGTAGTTGGTGAGACCAATGAATGACTTTAACTTCGTCACTTCCGTTGGTGGCTCCCATTTAACAATGGCTTGAATCTTCACCTCATCCATTTATGCTCATCTACCCTCGACAATGTGCCCTAAGAATGGAACTTCCTTTTGGGAAAATACATATTTCTCACACTTGACGTATAAGTCATTTTCGCGCAAGACTTGGAAAACCTGTCTAAAGTGCTCGATGTGCTCCTTGAGCATCCGGTTGTACACAATAATATTGTCAACGTAAATCACTACAAGTCAATCTAGGAATGGATGTAATACCTTGTTCATAAGAGTGTAGAATGTGGTCAGACCATTGGTTAGGCCAAATGGCATGACAAGAAACTCATACGAGCCATAACGCGTCACACACACAGTCTTTGGCTCATCCCCTTCGGCAATCCAAACTTGATAGTAACCCAACCGAAAATCAAGTTTGGTAAACCAGTAAGCTCCACCAAGTTGATCAAAGAGATTCACAGTGAGTGGGATCAGGTACTTGTTCTTGATTGTTAGTTTGTTCAACAGCTAATAATTTATACACGTCTAGAATGACTCGTCATGTTTCTTTTGGAATAGGACAAAAGCACCGAACAGAGCTTTAGATGGCTGAATGTACCCAGCATAAAGCAACTTCTTCAACTGTTTCCTTAATTTTTCCAATTTAGGGGACGTCATGCAATACGGCGTCATGATAGGTGGTCAAGCGTCAGACACCAACTCAATCTGATGATCTACTTCTCTACAAGGAAGAAGATTCTTGGGCAACTAAGGAGACATCACATCCTTCAATGAATCGAGGACTTTGCTCACTTTTTTCGAGATTTCACTCCCCTTGCTCTTGCTATCCTTAGTTTTCAAAGTCGCTAAGATGGTCACCTTATCCTTCTTCGCTCCCTTGGCGAGTTACATTGTTAAGGTCATCTTTTAATCATGGTCTGATGTACGATGGACCACAATCACACATTGGCACCGTTTGTCCAGTACAAAAATACACTCAACAAAGGGCAATGTGATAGCATGAATTTTGTCCAAAAATTTTAACCCAATGACAAAGTCATAGTCATCAAGGGGAATTACCTCAAAGGTATCCTAGCTTCTTCATTGTCCAATCTGAAGCTTCACATCCCTAGCAATTCCAATGGTAGTGACCTCTTGGGAATTGACAATCTTAAGTCATCTAACTCCTTTCTCAACTTGAAGGTTAAGTTTTTTTGCAACTTCTTCTGATATGAAAAGATCGGATGCCCCAGTATCCACGAGCGTACTCATTGTGGTTTCTCTGATCTTCAAATCTATAAACATGAGTTCCTTTGGCTCCTTCACCTTCTTAAACTTGATTGACCTAAGGATCCGCAACAAACCCAGTCGTGCCTCCTCTTTTTTCTCATCTTTTTTGCAAAGGGCATCCAGCTTGGCCTTGTTTAGACAATCTCATGTCATGTGTAGAGCATCATAAAAGAAACATTTATAGGTACGTACTTTCTTATGTCTTCTACCGCTTAATTTTGCATGAGCTTGGGAGGGCTAGTTGATGGTCTGCCTATATTTGGGCGATTAAATTTGCCCTAATCTCCCTTACCATTGGTTCTATCTCTTGGATAAGAATCTGACTAGAAGATGGAAGGTGCCCTATACTCCACGAGAGATTTAGCTACTATAATGGTCATTGTAAGATCTTCCACACGAAACCACTTCAACTCTTGTTTGGTCCACAACTTCAGACCACTCATGAACTAGTGGTACACCTCTATCTCATTCATCGAAAGGGCTTGGAGCAACAGCTCCAAAAATTGCTTCATGTAGTCGTATACTGTGCCCTTCTATCCAAGACTTTTTAGCTCGTTGCAAGCTTTTTCTTCAACATATGCGAGATAATAATTTCATTGAAACTCCTCACAACCAACAACGTCACCACGACAATGCATTATTAGCTAAGTACATAGATGCAGTATTTACCCATAATTGGTTGTTGTTGATCCTCATGGCTTGGAAGTACCGCTCCATGTACCATACGAAGTTGTCCACGTCCTTCGCCACCTGCGAGCCCCTGAACTCCTTTGGCTTGGGTGCGTTGGTATGTGGTCCTTGTATGGTGATGACCCCATTCACACGTGTTGTCTCTAATTCTACAAGCTTTCCCTTAAGCTCTACTACCTCTAAGGGTTCATCCCGTTGATGGAGTTTTGCCCTCGAAGTCTCTAACAATTCACCTCAAAGTTCTCTCATGTCAACTTTGAGCTCTTACATCTTGACCACAAGCTCCTCCTTATTGACATATACACCTTCGATGGATTGGGTCAGGTCATCAACCGAACCTTGGACATCAGTGACGAACGATTCCATTTTCGTCATACGATGCGTCAAGTCCCCTACTGGATCCTTCAAATTTGATACAACACAACTCTTATTTCCCTTGGTAGCACCTTTATCGTGGTCATCACCCATGATGAGCATCTCATCAAAACATGGCTCTACCATAGCACTTGGAATGAATCAATTCTGATACTACTTGTCACAAGTCGAAAGTATTTAGGGCTCCTTACCCGTGCGGCCTTAAGAATACTTCCCAAGTAGTCTTCTCACCTTTGTCACAAGAACATTTTTGGAGAGAAACTTTGTAAATATATTTTACTTGTAAATTATGTGTGTCCTAAATGAGGGAGAGGGGGCTCCCTTTTATACAAGTAATGGACAAGTTACAATCATTAAATCTCTCTTTGATCTAATAGTGGATATCATATCCCTTCAACTTCCTATCTACACATATTAATCAGTATTTATAAAATGGTTGGTTCCAATGTATTACCCTTGTTAAGAGTATTTATTATACGGCTAGTTTTAGGGTATTAATTTTCTTTAAAAAGCGTTTACATTTCAAACTTATTAATTATTTCAAGGTGCAAAGTACCGTGACACATAATACACTTGAAACAAAAGTGGCAATAGGTGGATTTTATATCATCAACAAAGTCAATTTTACTTTGTTTTGCAACATAATAACAAATGACAAATGGCTTTTGTAAAAAAAAAAAATATATTGGGATTCATTAAGTTCATCCAATGGTTATTGAAAAAAAAAAGAATAATTTTATTGATGAATAGAAGAATTACTATAGATAGAAGGTGTCCCAATTTTTCTCTCACAAGTTCCCTCTGACTCTCAATGATCCTAGGAAAAAACTTGACCCAAAGAATTGTACAAATTAATTGACATTTTACATGCATATTAAAATTAATTAATTAATTATATTACACATTGATTTTATATGCTGAAAAATTTCCTAGATAAAATATACTGAATACAACTTTACGCATATAAATTTATGTTTTTGTCATCACAGCATATATATATATATATATATATTCTTTTATTTATTTCTCTTAAGGCCGGCATGCATACCACCTTCCTAACGAGTAATTATTTATTAAAAATAGTACCAAATTACGGAATTCAACTGATAGACAAACTAAATAATAAAATTCGGGCGATGACAGATATCTGAAAATTGAAAGAAAGGGGTGTGACTAGCCCTGTGCAGTGCTAGAACTAACATCAAAGTTCTTAACTAAAATAGATTCATGAATAATTAAAACTAGATAAAATTGAGATTGGCCAAAGGATAAACTAGTAACAGCTGATTGAATGTTTGATCACATTTGGCAAACGAACATTGGATCACGACAATTAACAATAGAACAAAAAAAAAAAAGAAAAAAACAAATTTTCATTTCCTTGCCAAGAGGATTCAGCCTAAATTTATAGTGGAATATATAGGTAAGTGCGTTGGTTGCCAACACATAGAACAAAAAGGAAAGAAAGAGAGAACTTTATACGTGAAATAACATGTGCCAATCAATCAAGCGATCAGCTTTCATCATGTTGTGCGTTGGCAGGCCATGCATGCAAGAACCACCGACCTTTTATTATTGTTATATCGTTGTTGTTATTATTGATCATCAATGTGCCTGCAGCAGCGGTCCAGCATTCTTTGAGAACGAAAAGCACGGAATTATGAGGATTGACGTCCTGCAATCTTGTGTGGAGAATTTTCATGGTTAGTGGCAACTAGACTGTCTCCTTCGTTGAATGCCTCCCTACCACTGCGAAGTCCATTAAATTTTGGATAGGATTTGGTTGATTTCTTGCAGGGTGAATGACAAAATCACCACGGAGGAGCCAAATTACATATACAATTATTTTCCTTGGAATTAATCTTCTACAATCCACTCTTTCTCTTCTATCTCTAGCAATTTCTTAAGTATAGTTCTATACTCTTTCAAGGTCATCTGAGTTCCAAACTTTGGTAAAGCACATCCATTGAGAGAACATTTTGAGTGGTCAACTATCAAGCTTTTGTATCATTCTTAATTTTATGAAGGAAAAACATGAAAAGGTAAGAACAATTAATTGCCAAATTAAAAACAAAGCCCTTTTGGTTTTTAAATTAGTGTTGCATGCTTCCTTTTGTAACCCCATTGTTGTATTAGTACCTCATATTAAAACTATTCTAGAAAAAAAATCTTAATGTCTTTTTATCATTTATTTTTTAGTATCGAAATATATAAGCCCAACCAGGCAAATAAAAGTTCAAGTGAACCAAAAAAATATTTAAAACTTTTTTCTTTGACTGGTTGGGCTTATATACATATATGTATCTTTTTTGATCCTTTGCTCCAATATATATATATATATATATATCGTTTTTGAACTTTTTTCTTTTTATTGATTTGGTTTTACTTGCTTAGAATTAATTGATAACAAAGAGTACACTTTGTTCTTTTAAGAAATACTCTGGACAATATATATATATATATATATTAATACAACTAAAAATTACAAATTATTTCTAAAACCAAATGGCTTTATTTTTTAGTAATTTTTCTTATTCTTCCATGTGATTCTTAAGACTATTTTTTTGGTATATTATGTAATATATTAGAGATAAGCATGCTTCTTTTTTGTCTGAAAAAATCACTAATCAAGCAACTTGTGGGCTGACCTTCATTGCATAAAGCTTGGAATAATGCTAAAGTTATGGCAAAGCAAAAGGAGATTGACAAGTAGGAAACTTTCTGGAGCAATATACCTCTTCAAGAGGCCGGAGGACAAATTTCTAAGAGTAGAACTTTTTAGATTCCACAAAATTAAATATGCTATAAAAAATGGTGACTCGATATCAAGTATCAACTTTCACTTCCCAACTTGCTTTTGAATACATAAAAATATTTAGAGAGAGAGAGAGAGAGAGAGAGAGAGAGAGGAGTGAAGCATAATTTATTTCTTTCGCAAAGAGATGGTCAACCCACTGGAACCATAGATCTTTCAATCCTTGTCTACTTAATTTCACTCATAGAAAGGCCTAGTAAAAGGAAAAAAGGAAAAACTAACGTCCAAAACCAAAGGGATTCTACTTTATTTCCACATTTCTTTCTTCATAATTTGGTTCAAATTGCACAACTTAAGCTGATGTATTATAATTCTTTGTTTTCAGATGACCAATGCATAAAACTTGTATCAAAAATTTTGCTATTAAGCGAAAACTTAGGAAATTTAATGAGGTTATGTCATACTTCAGCATATCCCTGTGCACTTTTTAATATTGTTTGGTCATCCATTTCAATGTTAAGAATTCTACTTTTATAACGATATATTATGATTTGAGATGGTAAATTGCTGTATAATGTCATCTCCACATAATCTGTCATAATCTCTTCGTTCCCTTTGTAATATTTGTACTACAAAGTATGAGTTCGTTGTAGTTAGTCACTGCAGTAAATCTCTTGGGAAATTTTTCAGAGTTCAAATGGATGTTTCCTCAAATTCCCATAAAATTTTTTCTTTGATTCCAACGTAAAAAAACACAAAAATAAAACTTTTGTGATTCCATTTTTAAATTGGAAGTCTAATTGAATTTAAGTGTAATATCTATTTTTTTTTGGGGGGGGGGGGGGGGTAGGGAGGAACAATAATTGAAATGAATTGAAGGTCGGGGATCCATATACAGCTAGAAGTTTCGTGTCTGCTTCAAAAATATAAATCGTTAAAGGATGAAACCCACGAGCTACTCTAGTCAAAATAATACTACGGTGGACGGTGATTCTGATATCATACAAATTTACTATGTGTTGTGTTATTCAACCGAGCTCTTCAGTTAATGCCGCTTTGTGGTGTTTTACCAAGGAAAAAAATTGAATAGTGGTCAAGGTTGGCGGCTCCATCAATTATGCATTTTGAGCTCGGACGGCTATGAAATGATAGTCTGTAACTTTTTTTTTTCTTTTTTTGGGAAACTAGACAAAAAGAAAAAAAAAAAACAATATGGTCTTATGATTTTAAGACTAGTAATGAAAATTGAAATCTCAGAGTTAGAAAAATTATGTCATAGTTCGTAGCACAAACTTTCAATTGCGTTGTTGCAAGGAAGTAGCTAGAGGGAAATTCCTAGGCAACGAAGATATAGAAATTACCGTTCTATAGATCGACAGTAGGTGATCGAGGGTTCCCGGAAAGATAAAGCATATGATCTTTTAATTAGATTCCAGCATTTTGTTTGAATCAGTGAAACGCCAATAGCAACTTACTTTTACAAAGTCATCAGCCCCCTGTCTAAGTCTTTTGTGCTGTTTTTTTTTTCTTCCCTCCTTTCTCCAAAGTCAATGTACCCTTTATTATTGTCAGAAAGCCTAATTATATGGCCCAAAACCACGTCAAAAGATCCCATTTAATCTCGTAAAAGTGCGGGACAAAAGTCATTGGGTCAACACGTTAGTCGTGGAGAACCCTGCAGCAGTCAAGAATTATAGCGATCTATTACTTCTCAGTCATCGTTAGAATTCTAACAATGGGCGGAGTTGCAGCTTAGGTAAAATTATTAGACCTAGGCTTAACTCAAATTAGAAATTAATTAAAATTATAATAAAAATTATATTAATTTAATTTAATTTAACATATTTTTATTATTTAAATGAAATTAAATATATATTATTATGAAAAAATGTAAAATTTATATTATTTTATATATTTATTATTATTATATAGCATTTTATTATATTTATAAAATTATGAATATTTATCTAATTATTTAATAATAATATCAAAGTGAATTAAATTTTAATTTTAACAGTAATATTAGAGCTAATTATTCAATAAGAGTTGAATACAAACCGTGTATATTTTCTATAACTATTATCCCGGTAAAGAAAGAAGAAATAAATTATAATTACCAAAAGTAAAATTTAAATAAAGTGATAAGACATAATTGTAAAATAAAAATAGTAGTATGTATACACCTAAATATGACTCTTAGACTATTAACAAATACAAACTCTGCTTTAGACGAAACTATATTAGCTTGCAAGCAAGTTTAGTAAAGTGATAAATGAGCACTTAGTATGTTTAAGGAGCATATGTGAGGAAATTATTGAGATTTCAAATGTAAATTATGTCGTTAAAAAATCTTATATTGAAAGTGAAAGAAAAAAATAATATATAAATGAAAATGACTTATAAATTTAATATCTTAAAGTTTTGAATTAAAACATAATATTAAACTCATAAGTTTGTTATTTATTTGAATTATAATCTCTCTAATTTATTCATATTAAAATTCATAATTTTTCAAATTAATACTCAACTTTTATATTTTTTTTAGCTCCTCAATTGTTTTTTTTTTAATGATACTTTTTTTATCTCTTTCCTCAATATCCATTATTGACATTCACAATAACAATTGTTATCAATGAGATTTGACAGTGATGATGAAGGGACTTGGCAAATGTGTAGTTGGCGATGGCAAGCTCACTAGATAGAAAAATTGGCAAACAACAAGCCAACATTGACATAAACAAAGCTAGGATGGGCTGACAAGTTCATCATTTTTCCAGTGATAATTTAAATGCATTGATGGTGTAAAAGTGTAATTAATCATCAGTAAGTTAGAAGATAGGGGTTTCATTCATAAAGGATAGAGAGTAGCAGTGAAATCTTCATATTTCTTCAAATTTATCGCTTTTCAAGCAATTTTAAGGCACATAGAGGCCAAAATTAGGCTTATTGGTGTCTCACAATAGGGGAGATGCCTTTTAGCAACACTTTTAATGCTTGATGGATAACAGTGGTGCTTCAACAACTACTATGGCTTCAGTGACTTCTACAACGACTCTGGTGACAATTGTGTTAGCTACAGTGACTTTAATGGTAATGATAATAAGACTTCTACACTTCCTTTCTATCCAAATCAAATACTTATTTTGATACACAATTTTAATTTTAGTTCTTATTTTAGATGGAAAAAATTACAATCAATGGTAAATGTAAAAGAAAATATTGTTCAATTATAATGAATTATTAAGTATTATAAATAATGAAATTACAACACTTGCAATAAATGTAATAAAAGCACAAAGAACTTCTCATTGAAAGTTACAAGAAAAAGATTAAAAAACATTACATTTCATCCATTAAGAGGTGAATGATCAAATTTTTTAAAAGATTACATAAAGTGCATATAAAGTTAAAAAAATGAAATTTCAAACTTTAAAACCTCAATTTAAGATTTTGCTAATGGAAGTTTCAAAAAATTTTTTAGTTTACATAAGTAAAGTTTTTTCCCTTATGAATTAAATAAGAATCTATGAAAAATAACCAAATGATTATGTGAAAGTTGAAAAAATCTTATAGACATCTAAACGCAAAACTAACATATTGTGGTTATAATAGAAAATGCACATGATTTGTCCTAAATGTCAATTAATATAATAATAAGGATGTTATAAGCTCATTAACAATGCATAAATGAGAAGCACATTAAGAAACAAATAAAGCAACTACTCTAAAGTCAAACTCCTACCAAAAGCAATCAGATTGATTAATCAAAATAGAAGGAAAGTTTCTCTTGTGATAGAAAACAAGGATATAATGGTAACTACTACAACAATAAAGTTTAAGGAGGTTACTATAATAATTATTAAGATGATGATAATCAATATAATGATCAAAGGATAACAGAGCAAATGTACAAAGGTCAAGGTTAAGATTATAAATTCAATGTTAAGTATTAGTTATGTCATAAGCATAGTCATTATGCTAATAAGTATATATTAATTAGATAATAATTAGATAACTCATTGTGCACAAAAGAAAGACGTAGATGATATAGATTGAGTTCTTATGATGGTTACTGCAGTTGTTAAAATACCAAATTACAATATGTGGTTACTTAATAATTGATGCACCAATCACATATGTAAAAAGAAATAGTTATTTGTTGATCTTAATGAGTTAATTCATTCTAAAATCAAGTTTACTAATTATAACAGGGTTTCAATGATGAGAAATGGGTTAATTCATTCTAAAATGAAGATCGTAATTACATCTTACATATGTTTTATATGTCAAACATGAAGAACAACCTACTTAATTGGACCAATTACTTAAAAAGGGATATATCATACAATTACATAATAACTATCTTTTAATTATTAATAAGAGATATATGTTTATTTTTACATCCCTTTAATAAAAAACTAAAATTTTTAATTTGATATTGTCACTAATGTTTATACTTGTATTAAAGTTATTGTGAAAGATAAATCTTGGTTATGGAAAATTCATATTAGTTATTTAAATTGTTGCATTTTGAAGCTACTTTCACATGAAAACATAACGATAGATTTTCTTATTATACCTCAAATTAATCAAATTTATAGACTTTGTATTCTTGCAAAATAAAGTAAACCACCTTTTGTTAAAAATGATTGGTGTGCAAAACAACCACTCCAATTCATCTACTCTAATATTTATGGTCCAATAAGTATTATATCAAATGGTAATAATAAGTTTTTTTTTTACCTTTATTGATGATGTTAGAAGGAAGATATGAGTTTATTACATGCAAAAGAAGTTTGAGGTGTTTAATTATTTTAAAAAATTTAAGGTTTGTGTTGAAAGACGAAATGAGTAATATATTAAAATTTTGCAAACTAATGAAGGTGCTAAGTATATTTAGAATGAGTTTAAAGAGTATTATGAAGTATAAGGAATAAATCATTAAGTCACAATTCCCTTTACCCTATAGCACAATAGAGTTGTTAAATGGAAGAATAGATCAATCATGAATATTGTAAGAAGTTTGTCAAAGGCTAAAAGAATATCTAATCCCTTTTGGGCAAAAAGTGTTTTGTGTTATATTTTCTTATTAAACAAATATCTAACAACAAGTATTTAAAATGTTACTACTAAAGAAACATGAAGTGATTTTAAACCTAATGTAAGATATCTCAAAGTGTTTAGTTTTATTACTTACATTCAAGTTCCAGTAGAGATAAAGACAAAACTAGATGATCAATGAGTAAAGATAGTCTTTGTTATTTATATAAAAAGATGATATAAGGTATTCAATTATATAATAAAGAAGATAATTATAAGTAAATATATGATCTTTGTTGAAGATAAAGTTTGGAATTTTGATACTAATGTGTAGAATGATTTTTAAAGATATTCATTTACAATTTTGGTAGGAGAAAAAACTCAAATTGTAATCTTAAATACATATGGGGAAATTTCACCAATTTTTGTTCAAAATATTGTAACACAAACTCCCCAAAAGAATGAAAATTAGATTCCAGAATTTATAAAATAATCCTTAATAATATTATTAATAATGATGAGAATTTAGTATATTTTGTTATATTTGTACATTATAAACTTGTGTCATTTGATAAAACAATTTAAAATACAAAGTAAGTGAATGTCACGAATGAAAAAATCAAAACAATTGAGAAGAATAATACATTAAAAGGTTAATAATATAAAGTAAGTATTCAATATTAAAAATAAGTCAAATTACAAGTTTAAAAAAGAATAAATCATAGTATAAAGTACTTATTAAATGGAAGCATACATTGAGATTGAAAATATTATCAATTTCAGATTGGGAAAGAATATTATAATTAATTTAAATTAAAAATTAATTAAATCTATAATAAAAGTCATATTAATCTATTTCAATATAATACAGTTTGAATAAAATTAAATATATGTTATTATATAAAAATATAAAATTTACATTATTATATATGTTTCTCTTGTCATTGTGTAATATTTTATTAAATTAATGAAATTATAAATATTTATATAATTATTTAATAATAATATCAAAATAAATTTAATTTTGACTTTAACACCAACGACAACAATCCATTAGTACTTCTGTACATTTTCCTTGTAGATAGTAAATATAATTGTTTTAGATTCTTAAGTCTACGTATAGGTTTCAAATTTTAGTTATCATAAGTTAAATGATAACTGTGTCTTTAGCCAATCAGCCTTACATTTTATTTTTATTTTTTTGTTTTTCTTCAGATAAAAAGCACGACCTCTGATTGTGAATTTTAAATTCCGTTCACACTTCAAATGGTGCAGGCTTTTAAGCAAGTGCCCAGCGCCAAGCATCATCGTGCAAACTTCATTACATGTTTTCTAATTATCAGAATAACACGTCAACTACCAACTGTGTTTTGGCTCCGTCCTTCTTACGCTTGAAAATTTGTGCAATAGAATCAATGGTACGGCATTATTTTTAAAATTGAAGATTTCACATTACACAATTTAAATTCTAATTAAAAGCAACGGACTAAAATAATAATAATAATTTATTTTCATAGGAGTGTTAAGTGTTAAGGTAATTTTATTTTTTTTCCTTCAACTTTATACTCTATCAATTATCACACTTTCATAACGTCCATTATTGTGTTTACTATTCAAAAATATCATTAATTATTGGGTCTAACTAACATTTTCCTTAAATCAATGAGATTTTAATTATTTTTTTAGCTGGTTTTTTTAGGTCATTTTTATTATTGAAAATGACGACGGTATAATGTAACTAGTGTGAGTGCGGAAATTAAATATATATATATATCCAGTGCACAGAAAAAATAAATAAATAAATAATCCAAACAAACAAAAAATTCTAAAGAAAAAAGTCAAAGAAGAAAGGAAAGGCAGCGCAAAAGTTGAACAAAAAAAAAGTTCAAACCTTGCACAATAAGTTGCGGTTGGAAAATCACGCGCAACGTGCAGTCAGTGTGGACAGATCCACGTAGGATGCTCGAGTGGCACGCACTGTGATTTCCTTCAACAATAAGCCCACTTTGACAGTGGGGTTTGTCCAGAAAGGCCGAAAGCCGAAACGGGAAATCAAAACCACTAGCCAGTGGCCGCGGATGATTTTGATAACGTGGGATGCGACACGCGTCGGCATCGTATTCGTTTGTGGCCGCTATAAATTCCTCCCGAAAATATTAAAAACACATCTCTCTATATATCCTAGCGTGTACGTGGTGTGTTTGTGTGGTGTGTTTGTGTGTGTGTGTGTGTGTGTGTGTGTGTGTGAGAGAGAGAGAGAGAGAGAGAGCATGGAGGTGGTGGTGGTGGAGGATGAGGCGCCGGGGAGGGGGGATTGACGAAATTACCGGCGGCATCTGATTCGCTTGGTGCAGGTCGGGAACTGACTGGCTATTTCGCATTAATGAATTGCCAGATTGCGAGTTGTGGTTGGGTGGAAGCCAATCGGATCCCGCCTTGCATCAACTGAATCGGAGTCCGCGGTGAAATGTTTTGGTGGTGGATCTCTATGTTTATCTTCGGTTAGCTCCAGATCTCTCAGGTTGGGCTCATTTTCTATTATTATTAATTTTGTTTACCTTTGGAAATTCGTATTCTTTTATTTTTCTAGGTGCTGATACTGATCTGTTTAATTTTAGATATTGGGAGTTAGTTTTCAGGACGAAGAAATTAAAAGATTAGCGCAGAATCTTAGTTATTAGATCTCATTATTAATAATACCGTTTCTGTGTTTGCGTGTGTGTCGATATATTTTAGTGTAATTATTTTGCGCTGCTTAAACCTTCTTGATATAATTAATTTGTAATGTTGCCTTCACTGTCTTACTGGTGACCCAATGAAATTTTATCTTTGGCGGATCTCGTAAGATTTGTTTGTCATTGCGTTTGTTGCAATCGTGAGTTTGGAATTCGGATTCGCTTAGCATAGTTGATGCAGAGTCCCAACAAGGGCTTTTAGGACGAGATTGAGAAATTAGCTTTTGGGATTCTTGGAATTGTTGACTAATTATTTATTTCTTTAGTTTTATGCTCAATTTTCTTTCAAGTTTGTCACTATGGTCTCGTATATCACTGTGTATAAGTGGTTGATCATTGAATTATTGTCTGTTGAATTATTGAATTGAGTTGAATGAGTCCTCCTGATTCTCATGTCTCTGGCTTTTTCTTGCCTTGCCCCTTTCTCCCGTCTTTCTTATTTTCCTCTCTCTACATAATTTGTTGCCTTTCTTCTTTTCCTCTCTCTACATTTTTTGTTCTCTATTGTCCTGTGTCAATTCATTATTGCCACTCTCTTTGGTCAAGCCTTCAGCAAGAAAATTGGTTTATTGTTTGTCTTTTTGTCCAATCCCCTCCTGGAATTGGTTCGGATGGCAACCCAATGTTCTTTGGTTTCTTTTTTGTTTTTTTTGTTGTTGGAATGTCAAAACTAAAGTGTACATTTTATGGAAATTTGAGGTAGTTGGACCCCAACGTCCCCCCAAGAGCTTGGCCAACTGGGCTAGCCTGGTTGGTTTGCTATTCTTTGGTTTCTTATCTGGGCTGCCAATGCATTCGTGTCGACTTGATAACCCATAGCCATTTTGGTAGAACTAATTGTAAAGCCAACTTCTTTTCTTGTAAATGTTTCACTCCAAATGCTAAGTTGCCTTAAAAGCTAGTAATCTAATGCAATATGGCTGTTCTACGGAATCAAATGACGACAAAAAAAAAAGTTTGCAGAGTTGGATGATGATTCTCTTTTCTTTCTTTTTTTTTTTCTTTTTTTCTTTTTATCAGCTGGAACTTAATCTGTTATCTTCCTTTGGAGAATTCTTTAACTTTGCACAGAATAATGATTTCCTTTTTCCTTTTTTTTATACCTTTTTTTGTGTGAACCAAATATGTTGTCTTAGTCTTATTGGTTTTCATTGTTATATTCAATGACTAATTTAGATACTGCTTCATTGTTTCTTTACAATGTTATTTGGATCTAGAGTCAAAGATGCCTTCGGTAAATTTTTTTTTTTTCAAAATACGTTATTCTTATTCTGGAAATATAACTTCTAACTCCAAAGTTGCTGGGAATTTAACATAATTCCAATGCCCACGGTATCTGGCAGAGAAACTTTACTGTGATCAAAATTGGTTACTGACATCAGCTTTGTTGTATCATCTTTCGACGGCTGTTTCATCTCTCAATTCCTGCATTTGTAGCTATGATTGAGTATAACATGTTATTGGAAAGCATGTTGAAAGTGATAGCAAAGGCATGGTCTTTAAATCTGTAATTTTTTTGGGAGTGCTTCATCTAGTTAGTAGTATGATATCTTATCCAACGTTGAATTTGTGGTTCTACCTTTAAAAAAACATGACTTTTGTGGGAATTGGCTCTACCACTGTTACGAAGATCTAGCGAGCTGTTTGCAACCAGTAAAAATGTAAAAAGGTTGCAGAAATCAGCTGATTTGGTTAGTGGTTTGTCGTTTCTTTATCGCACTAACTTTTGTCAAAATGCAATATCCTATCCACATCACATCGGCTAACGTGCAGGTGTGGGTCCTTTTGGTAAGCAATTAAGGGCCATATATGGTAAAACTAAGGGCACATTTTGCTTCCAAGTAGATGGATATAAAAGGAAAAGTAGTTTTTCTGTAACTCTGATCATGAAGAGAGAACTTTGAATGCTATTAAGAGGCAGTTCCGTAAAGGTTTTCATTTTTCAACGAGACACCTTGTTTTCTTCCTCATTGCTTTTTTATATTTTTCCTATATACCTTTCAGAAGTGAACGCTCTGTAACTTTCCTTGAACGTGTTGCTAAGCAAGGGACCCACATTACACCGGAAACAATCTTCGCAAAAAATAAGAATATACATTTGAAGTTTGTGCATATTTCATGATATAGGAGTATAATTTACTGATTTTGTTTTTTTTTTTCTAAAATTAAAGTTGTAGTTGATAAATATCTCAATGCATCTTCAAGGAGAACTTTCTCTTGGTAAATCCATTAAGGCAATGTAAAACAGCTAACGGGATGTTATCTTATTAACGAGAAATTCGATACCTGAAATACTGTACGGTTAAGAGAGGAGGAATCACCCCCCCTCCCTCCTCCTCTTTGGCAAGAGTCCTCGGGTCTTATAAACGTAGGTATTGTACACTTCAACAAGTTAACCTTTTGACTAGAAAGTAATGTCCCGTGACACTTTACTTAGTTCTTTTTAATTATTTCACGCGAGGGGAAGATTTCAATGTTCCACTGTCATTTGTGTGCCTGCGATCATCATTACTCCATGGCTCCTTATTGACACTTTTAATATGGGTACTCTTTAATATTCTTGTTAAGACATTTTTTCAAGTGGTAGACATTTCTAAGTATTGTGTCTAATACATGTCTGAAAAATATAAATTAAGAGCTTGGGTATCCTTATTTGGGGGCGCCAGAGTGGCCAATGCCCATCAATACAATACGACCCCAGATGCTCCCATAATCTGAAGTTTCAGTCCTTTTTTCCAAGAAAATAAATGTCGAAGCAGAACTACAAATTGAAAGTGAGAATTCAATGAACCACAAACCAAGAAATTGAGTGCTTTGTCTACCAGCTCTTGATTCATTCCTGGTAGCAGGAAGGCTGCGGCCGCCTGCCAAGCTTCCCTTCTTGATTGCGCCCCAGCCCAAAGCGCAGCTTCCACACGACATTGCATCAACCCAACTTCATGGGCAACATATGGGATGGCGAGGTGCCGTGGCCTAGTACTATTTTCAAATTTATCAAGTATTAAGATATATATATATATATGTATATTATTTTTTTGGTTTTTAGTTTAAACTATTTAGGTTTCTAATTTTTTTCAATCCAAACTATTCAAATTTTGAATCAATTGAATATAATGTTATTTGAAATTCAAATTATCAAAATTTTATAGTATAAATCTTTTTTTTTTTCGATTAATGTGAGTTAGATTGAGTTAAATTTTAAACAAATTCAATCGAGTTATTGAAGTCAATTTTCATTACCTTTATTATTAAGTAAAAATAACACAAACATTATATATATAAACTGCTAATCAAAAGACCTAAGTCAAATGATTTGATAGAATATATTTCGAGTTTATTGCATACAACATTATTGCAGTGCTCGGGCATGTATTCTTTTTGTTCACGGCCATAGATGACATCATTTGAATTAAAAAATTATTACTTTTTCTTTTTAAAATTTAAATTTCTCATCAAAAGTGAATGAATGTACAACAAAACAAATAGGATTATGCGATAGTATATTACAATTGGTCTATTGTATATTTAATTGGATTTATTGCATATTTATATTAAATATCCAACACGACTGACTGAATATATAGTAAAACTGATAGAATTGTGTAATAGCATTTTATACATTACAATCGATTTTTTACACATTTAATTTAACTTACTGTAAGTTTACTTAATTTAGGCGAGAAAACTTCAATTCTAACTACTTTTCATACTATTAACCAACACATACTAATAGCTATGATTTTGAAAAATTCACAAAGTAAACTAAAAGTTAATTTTTTTTTCTTAAAATTAAAATGGTCTCTCTCTCTCTCTCTCTTTCTCTCTCTCTCTCTCTCTTTCTCTCTATGGAAGAAGATGGAGGGAAGAAGACACGCTATAAAATATTGTGATTATCCTGCAAAAATTAAGACAATGATACAAGGAATGAGCAAAAATACACCAAGATTTTCAAAATCAAATCAATAATTTAACCAAAAAAAATCAGAAATTCAAGACTTAATTAATTCAATCAAGAATTACACCTATTCAACTGAAGTTTCATTTTTGTATATTGAATATATATATATATATATATATATATATATATAAGTGTTATATATATTATACTTGATAGATTTAGTTATATGTAATTTATAATTTAATATATGTTAAAATTAAAATAATTAATTAATATAATAAATAATTAAATTAAATAAATTTAAAACAGAGAACGTTGTTATTTATACATTTTTATTTTTAAAGCATTTCATGTATTTTTATTTTTCAAAAAAAATAGTCTAAATTAAAATCATGAGTACAATATACAATGTAACATATTTTAAATTATCTTTGAAATAGAAATAATTATATTATATAAAAATTTTCTAAAATAATGGGTTTCTTAAATTTTTTTATAAAGAAAAAAAAAGGTATATATATATATATATATATATATATATATATATATGTATGTATGTATGTATAATTTTGTGGTAGGTGAGTTTTATGGCCTCGGCCCCAGCCAGAGTTTGACACCCAGCACGCCACCCTGCGTGATGTGGTGCCTGTAGGACACACCACGTCTCCTTCAGTTATTGGTTACTCGTCGAACTGGCCGCTTTTTGAGGTTTTAGACCGGTTCACTTACTATCCGATTTTCAAGCATAATCGGACCGAATTATGGATTAATTCCCCATTTTCAAATCTTATGAAAGGTGACTTAAAGTATGTTCTTATTTAAAAATAGGTTTTAAGAGATCCGTAATTTATTGTTCTTTTGGTTGTCTCATGTTCTTTGGTTTTAACTCATCAAATGCTATAGTTATATACCATATGTGAGAACTATAACATTTCAAAAAAATGAACGAAAATAAAATTATTGGTATATAGAATTAATGTGGGTGACTTAGTAAGTATCTAAAACGAAACTTTAATTTTATTTTTTTTTCTAAAGATATGTTCATTTACTGATCATCCAATAACAAAAAAAAAAAAAACAAAAACTTAATGATGGTTAATGGAATAAAGTATAAATTTTTTAACGCATTTCCCTTCATCAATTCCTATCGATACTTTATTCTATTGTCTCCAACGGTTGCCATTGCCATAATTGAACCTCAAACTTAGAGCTGCACTGCACAACAAATGAGAAGGGTTACGTTGTATCCCATTAATCCAATTAACCCCAAAATCAAGAAAAGCTGTTATTTGCAAGGGAACAAAAAGAGGTGAGTAATGGTGCTTGTGGGGCTTTCGGTTCAAATTTTGTTTTGTGGGACTAACGTTAATGCAATAAGCTACTAATCTATTAGGAGGAGCCATGGCAGGCAAGAAGCTGTGTACTATTTTAATTGGAAGTAGGTAGTGGGGGACAGAACGAAGGGCACACGAAAACGCTCCAAAGGGAAAGTGAGGGGAGGTGGGCACACGAGACTGAAAGAGCTGCCTGCTTGCTTTGCTTGTTGGAGTTGTGAATTGCGATAATTGTGTTAAGGCTGGGACCAAGAAGTGACAACTGATATTTTTCTTTTTCTTTTTCTTTTTCTTTTTCAATTACACTCATATCGTATTTTTGCGGGAATTTGAGAGGACTAACATTTTGATTGCAAACCTTCTTTCATGAATTTTCTTCTTGTAGTCATCCAGATTAGTCTGGTTGATTAAATCCGAGAAATTGGGTTGGAACATTTCTAGACTAACTGTCCCAACTTACATCACCACGTATTGCAAATGTCGAAAAAACTTGTGGTGAGATAAAAGAGAACTTTATTCATATTTTATCATTTTCTCTCGGGTTCAATGAACAAAAGTCTCTTCTCATTCCTCTAGAAACACATCTTCTTAATGGTCAAATACTTTTATTTTTATTTTAAGAAATAGTATGAGGTTTATTGGAATTTAAAAAAAAAAATTATTATCTCATCCTATAATTTACGATCCAATGAATTTTTTAATAAATAAATAATTAATTATTCTTTATCACTTTTTCTTTCTTTCTTTCTTTCTTTTTTTGATAATACAAAATTCATTAGAATAAAAAATTTTAATTCATGCATTAAAAAGACTAATTTTTTTTTGACAAGAATATTACCCTAATAATAATAATAATAATTTTAAGTGATTCGGAAAAGTAGGACGGGATTTACAAAATCAAAACGTTTTGGATCAGATTTGATAATTTTTCAAAAGTTAGTGAATTGACACATCGTCAACCAACTTTAATTTTAATGAAATTTGACAGGCAACAAACAATAAATGCAAGATTAGAAAGTTGCAAGATAGTGACCTTTTTTTTTTTTGATTAGAAATCCATCAAATTATTAATTATACAAGAGAGTTAACTGTCTCGCATTTAATAAAATTTTTGACCTTTTCTTCAATAATTCAAATACAAATCTTTAAAATATCGTATTTTAAGTTTTAATCCTTTAAAATAAATTTTTTGAGAGAATATAAATATTTTATATTTTAAAAATTATATCTAAATTATTACTTATTGAAATATTTAATAATCATTGTGATGTTTAAGAGACATTTCGTAATTAATAATTTATATTTTTATATAAAATTTTTAATTTTTAATCATAAAAAGAGATATAAAATTTATAAATACAAAAAAATTACTTCTATAGTATAATTTATAGTTTAATATATCTCTTAATAAATATATATATATATACTCAATACTAAAATACATCTCGATGGTTGTTATTTTAGAGTAAAAATCAAGTGATTAGACTTCCCATAAATAAAACCGTCCAAGAAACAACTTAATGAAAAAAAAAAAAAAGTCAATTCATTTTGCTTAAAATTCAAGAAATATTAATTAGAGTAGTTCGTCACCTACAACTTTTATTCTATGATAAATAAAAAATAATCTAACAAAAACAAATAAAATTAAGGAGATGGCTGTTCTTCGAGAATAAGTGAATGTCATTTGGATTGCAATTAAACATAATCGACAGCACGCATATGATAAAAACTATTCTTAGCATTTCACTATTTACTGAGAAATTGATTTTTTTTTTTTTTTTGTTTTTAATGGTAAACTTTCAAGTTTGGCACTTCTTTTCTTCGTGAGAATTTCAAATAGGATAGCTACATTATTCTTGCACAATTAGTTTTAAGATTTTGATATTAAGTCATGAAGATATAGATTTCACACAAATATATGTCAGGAGATTGCTAAGTGACACAGCTATGGACAGTTTCAAGTTGAAAGAAATTAGTGAAATTAAATTTAAAATAAAACGACCAATTTCAATGGAATAAGTTATTATTATTATTATTATTATTATTATTATTATTATTATTATTATTATTGTCTCGCCGTAGTCCTCCATCATCAACACCCCCAAAAATCCCAAGAGCCAATTGAACCAAAAAAAAAAAAAAATTAAAAAAAAAAGAAAAAAAAAAAAAGAAAATGACCCAATCATATATTTGTATATGAAAATTATACTCTAAAAAAAGCTACAATTCTGGTGTTCATTAAGTGGGACTGTTACTCAAATATGTGAAGGTGGTGGTGTCTTCTCACCATTAGGCTCTAATCAGGACCACTCCAATTTCTGTTAAATACGAGGTTGACTTGTTCATATACGACGTTTTCTCGAATTTGGGATCATTTAAGAGGATTGAGAGAATTAAGGGGATGATTTATTATTATTTTTTATATATACATTTTTAAATTTAAATAATTTTCATATAGATTTATAGAATTTTCCAACTAATGTTAACCCCCCCCCCGAGTGACCACAATTGGTGCCATGTATAACAAATACTATAAATGTATGTATAGTACCCAAAAAAAAAAATGCTATAAATGTATTTTGGCTTTTTGATTTGTGAGTCACCATAGAGATAGACAACATTATATTTAGAAGTTTAATCATATTGGGTATAGATTTGAATGAATTTCTAAATAAATGATTTGAATTACTCATTAATCTCATGATTATATATAGTAATTGTATATACTAATCTTATGTGACTCTGTTAGTAAGGCATTCTTGCTAAGTCTCACCCCTCCAAAATGTTTTTTATTTTTTATTTTTGGAGAGGAAGACTAAAAATTTAATTAAAAAAACAAAATTATTAATGTTAGAACAGAGTAAAAAAAAAAATAATAATAATAAACTATATATATATATATATATATATACACGGCAACAAAAACGTCTCAACTAATTAAATTATTTAAATTCCTAAAATTTGTTTTATTTGATAAAAAAAACAATTGGTTGGGGTTATATTATGAACGAAAAATTCCAAAGGTACAGAACTTAGAACTTGGCCTCGCTCTCTTACACGCACGCGCTCTCTCTCTCTCTCTCTCTCTCTCTCTCTCTCTCTCTCTCTCTCTCTTTCTCTCTCATTCGCGCGTTAATAAATTCCATTTGCCAACTCGCCTGTGTCCCCAATCTTCCATTGCCGTGGTCCTTCTGAAAGACAGTCTGCAATTGTATTGGCTATTTTTTAGACCTGTCTACTACTGCCGTCTGTTTTGGAGTCAAATCATTCATCCCATCTTCAGGATCCTCCGCTCTGTTCTTCTAAACTTACTTGTTTCCATTCCTTGTTCTCTAGAAACAGCTAATGCTTGTCATGCTAGTCCCAGCCTATATTTTGTAGAAAGAGTAACGTGTGTCTGTGCAGCTGCTTGCTTTTTGAAGAACAGAATCGCCAACCAACCGTCTGGTCTGTTCACTTTCACTCCTTCTTCTTCTTCTTCTTCTTCTTCTTTACTTACTTTTAACAATGGTTTGTCTATTTATTGTGCTTTGGTATAATCTATTTACTCTTTTCTCCCTGTTTTTCCTTTTGAGTTATTTTTAAGTTGTTGATTTCAAATTTCACAAAAGTATGAGTTTTTTTTTTTTTTATATGCTTGATCTCACGAACCCATCAAATTTCTTTTCATAAATTCATACCTTTGTTTAATTTCACTCGTTTGCTTCAATTTCTATTTTCAAATAAACAACTTATTAATTATTATAATAATACTCTCTTGGCACTGTGTGGGCGCTTTTAGGAATCTGAATTGCATTTGTGCTGGTGGAGGTCGTGGGCTGGGATTAGTTTGTTATAAGTTTGTAAAGTTTTGTTTTTTGTTTTTTTTTTTATATACTTTGAAACATACTGAAATTTAGAATTTGAAAAAGAAAGGAAAGTTCCTTACTCCGTCTTTTTCTACACATCCATTCATTAACGTTGAAAAAAATAAACATTTCCCTTATATATATATTTTTCTTCTTCTTCTTCTTCTTTTTTTTTTTTTTTGATTTGTCTTTTCACCCTTATTTTTTGGCGCAATTGCAAGCCCTCAAAGACTTTTGGGTTACTTTGCTGTCTGTTTTTAAGGTCAAGGGGTAGAAGCCAAAATGTTGAGGAATCTACCCGTGTCACGTACGTGGCATATTAGGCAGTTGCTAGCCTCTTTTCTTCAGGACTTTTTTGACCTCTAATCCCAGAAAGCTTACATTTACATTACACCTCTTGTCATCGTCTCTCTTTTTGTCTTTCTTTTCTTTTGCTTTTCTTCTTTTGTGTTTTTCTTTTTTTTTTCTCCCCAAGTTTTGTTCAAAACAGTTTGGTTCATTTCTTGTCTAACTGACCATTGTCTTTCGCATTATGGGTCCCACCATGCATGGACGCTACACTTTTTTTCTCTTTTGTTTTATGTTTGGTTGAAAAAGTTAAGTGAACACACGGATAAAACAATCTGCTGAATATAAATAATATTTAATATTTTTATGTAATATTAATTTTTTATATTATATATATATATTTGATGGACATTATTTATATTCACTTCAATTTATTTATTTATTTTATTTTTGTGTCAAAGCCACCAACTTATTCATCCTTTTGCCAGTATGAGAATAAAATACTGCCGCATAAAATGATAAAATAGGAGCAAAACCCCAATTAAAACTGCAGATTATTTTAACTTGATGGCCTTCTGGCTTTCCCAACAAGAAGGATTCCTTTCATTTAGGGAGCTAGCATTTTTAAAAACAAAAATAGTCATAAATCATGAGAGAAAAAGCTCTTTTTGCTACTTGGGATTGAATAAAACGTGAGTTTTAATTTTTTTTAATATATATATATATATATATATATATATATATAATAATAATAATAAAACAAAAGAATAGCTCTTTGTCACTATTTCAACTAAACCGGATTGCTGCTGCAGACCCCTAGAATTTTAGCTTTTTCTGGTTTGTGCACTCCTATATTCAAATTTGTGGACTTTTTATCCATGGAGTTCCTAAAATTATGGGTCTTGTCTGGTGATACCCATAATATCCGTCTTATCTCTTCACTAATTCCAATGCTTATTTGGTGGTGGACTTATACAAATTTGTTTCATCCAAAGCCCCTTTCGTTGCATCAAACTCTTTATTTTTAAACTTGGTGTTATGTTAAGATACATGTTGTCTTGCCATAGTTGGATATTGAGAGAAGGTATGGGTTCATGCTCATTAACACATACAACAAAAAATGTGATGGATGTTTATCCTGTAAAGGGCGTGGCTTGGAGCTGTGTCTGAATTTTACGATCAATCTATATCATATTCACAGGTTTTTTGTTTTTTGTTTTTTTTTTTTCTAATAGTTTGGCATCCCCGTCCAAAAGGATAGCTGCGTGCTTTCGGAAGATTAATCCAAGTAGGTTTTTTGAGGAAAAGTGGTCGGTGTGGAAGGGATAACATCGGTAAAGGGCAAAAATAATGGTGATGAGAAGAAGGCTGGCCTGCTGCACTCGGGATAGAGAGACTAGCCTGGACTTCGACGAGCGAGATAGTAAGTCCTTTATTTATTTATTAATTATTACTATTCCCATCGATTATCTTTTTGGAATCCAATCTCTTTTGACTGACACATTTAGTAATTTATATATATATATATCTGCTAATTTATTTATAGCCAGCGTAACGTTTTGGGCCCGTAGTATTTATAATTGCTAGTAACATGTTTACCTACTATACTACCCATCACATGGAGTAAAACTGCTTGGATTTTTTCTTTTTCTTTGAGAAAAAAAAAAACTACTCAGAATTTAAAAGACACTGATTCTTCAATTCAAAATTTCCCCATAACCAAAGGTATTATTTTATTTTTTCTTTTAGATATATATACTATATATAAGTGGATGAAATGAGTTTGTGTACAATTCAGTCAAACGTCTTGATTTGCTTCCGAGCCTTTTTCTTGGGTTTGCCGGGAGTGATACGTCTGGTTGTTTGGAGTGAGGGATATATTAGATTTGTATGACTTTTGAGGAGGTGGGGGCCCCAGAGCGTGACAGACCATGGATGGGAAACCCCACCAGTCATTGTATTGTAGGAGTGACAGACACCATTTACTTCTTGAGCAGAGCCTTTAATGGTGCCTCCGTCCTCTGACCAGGCAGAACCCATCTGCTTACTCTCAGAAAATTTTGAAGAACCCCCCAACGAAAAATAGTGTGAAGAAAAGAGGAGGCGGGGCCTAAAACGATTTTTTAAGTTAACAAATTAATATGCATTTTACTAAACATAATGGTTCATGTAAATTAAGTTTCAAGTATCATGGGATTCCCAATTATTTTGAAAGCTTCAAATGCTTAGCAGGGCCCGGGTGGGGCCGAATGAACGGTCCATACACAAGAAAGCCACATGGGGGAGGTCATCAATACATGGGTCACATGGGCGAGGTCATGAATCCGGTGGGTTTTGCATATATGGGACCAATTGCATGGACCGGGGGAGGGAGACAGGGCATTGACGGGTCTTGTGAATAGAATGTGCAATAACTGTATGCAAATATGGTTGCACATTTTACATTAAATGATAATTGTTGCATATTTTACACCATTTATTGCACTTTTTTTTAAAAAATAAAAAATAAAAAATGTGCACCTTGGCACGCCGACTCTCTTTCGTTCTATACCTAACTTTTTCGTTTGCATATATAATATAATATGAGGTAACCTTTCTAGCGAGGAAAAAGTGGGTTGCATAATCAAGCTATGGTGGGATTGAACTATTGTGATTGAGATGTCGATGTCACCTAGAGGAAACGTGCTTGAATTGAATGCCAGTTGTTATTTCTTTTGATTAATTCAAATAAGTTTACCCACAGCTAGCTTTAATGGAGTAGCAGAGCTTATATTTGATCTGGGCTACTAGGTCCACTTAAGAAAGACAGTGGAGCAGCTAGGGTCAGGTGGGAACAAGTATCACTGTCTCAACAACCCTCGAAACCATCCTCTTGTGCATGCCTTACAACATTATTATTTGTCATGATATTTTTTTTCCCACTGTTCATCCCATCCCATCGACCAGTCCTCTCACTTCCCCACTCCTGCTGTGGTCCAGATCAATAATAATAGGATGGGATAGGATTACGAAGCTTGTCTTTTCCATTTGTCTCTACGTTCTTCATGGAATATGGGCAACGTTCCCATTTGATCTATAAGAGATAACCTAGCTTTCAAGGAAAGCAAAAGGTTTTCCTACTCCCTTGCACCATCCTCGTTAGCTCTGTTCCTCAAATTAGTATTAAAAAAGAAAAGAAAAAAAGATGTCATTTGGTCCAATCTGTCTAGTCTAGCAACTTGAAGCATTTGATATTATTTTTCTATTCTTAAATACGATGGAGAATAAAAGTATGTAATACTGTTAATGGCACCAGCAGCACTTGCTTCCATGTGCAAAAATCTTTTTTATTTTTTATTTTTTTTCCACCGATACGGACAAATATAACCTACTCTTCATTAAAACCAAAAACTGAAGAAGAGGACAGATTAACCTTCCAAACCTCCGTCATCAGTGTATCTTGTCGGTTATTGCCACTAGATTGGTTATGGCTCATGTTGACTTTACATGATTCTTTCATTTTTAGAATGTCTACCAGTTGTTTGGTTTACTTATGGATGCATGCTATCAACATTTCCGTCTTGCTAAAAATGAAAAATGTTGAAAATAACACCATCATCAGACGAAAACGATGCACCAGAGTTGTTTTTTCATAAAATCAATTGTTTAGTGTGCTTGGACTCAAGTACATATATTGGAAGGATAAATGAGGGCTGGATGGTCACAGTTTGCAATGAATTTCAGTATGCCTGAGGAGAACTAAATTTTACAAACAATGCAAATCTGTTGTGGCAAGAAACTCATTTTTTTAGCAATAATTTTCTTGTTTGAAATTTTCTTTTTGGTGCACTCGGTAGCTCCTGTACATGCCAATATTACTTCAATTGGATATATCATGATTGATTGCTTTTTATGAATAATCTTATACTTGCCTAAAGTGTCTGTACATAACTCCATATTTTATTGGATACTTCAGGAGTGATGACATATGATGGCCTTGAGAGTTGCATTCTAAACAATCAATCATTTGAAAATGAAAGTGGGACTAGCAGAGGTGATGGATGTGCAAGTGATTCATTGGATGACGATGACACCAGTTGTTCTAGCAAAGATGCTTTTGGATCCTTTTCATCTAAATGGTTGTCAACCAAGAAGGATGAACAGAGTGAATGGGAGCTCTCTGAAAGTACCCCTAAGCATTTTTATGCCAAAGAGGGACCAGCTTATGTCATTCAATCATCAGATGTGGAGACAATGAGGGAAAAATTTGCAAAACTTTTGCTGGGCGAAGATGTCACTGGGGGCCGTAATGGGGTCACCACTGCATTAGCATTATCCAATGCCATAACAAGTCTTGCAGGTTCACTCTGTCTTCATTTCATTTAAATAGGAACATAAGCTGATTTTGTTTTCTTTGAATTTTATATTAGTTTATTGCTTCTCTTTTCTCCTTTGGCTCTTAACTGTCTTGAGTGGAATGCAGCATCGGTGTTTGGAGAGCTGTGGAAATTGGAGCCATTGCCTGAAGAAAGAAAGAACAAATGGAAAAGAGAGATGGACTGGTTGGTGTCTCCCACAAACTATATGGTTGAGTTAGTTCCTGCCAAGCAAAATGGTACCAATGGGCGGATGTTGGAGGTAAGCTGGTTTTTTTTTTTTTTTTTTTTTTTTTTTTTTTTTTTTTTTTTTTTTTTTTTTTTTTTTTTTTTTTTTTTATGGTGGTCTCCCAATAGTGTGCCATCAATTTTCCAGTTGAATTTGGAAGATTTAGCTTTGATGTTGATATTGATACAGATAATGACCCCAAAAGCCCGTGCAGACATCCACATGAACCTTCCAGCATTGCACAAGTTGGATTCTATGCTTATTGTAGGTGGTCTCTTTATTTCCAAAAATTAAGTTTCAGTGACTTGATTTACTGTCATTCTTATTGTCTGGGATATTTTGATTTTGATAGGAAACACTTGATTCAATGGTAGATACAGAGTTTTGGTACACAGAAGTAGGCAGCCGTGCAGAAGGAAGAAGCAAGAGTGCCAAGCATAGCAAGAGATGGTGGCTTCCGCTGCCTCAGGTACCCAAAACTGGACTTTCTGACTCTGGAAGAAAGAAATTGCTGCATCAGAGCAAGGTGGTCTATCAAATGTTTAAGGCTGCCAAGTCCATCAATGACGATATTTTGCTTGAAATGCCTGTGCCAACCATTATCAGGGATGCACTTCCCAAAGTAAGCATGATTTCTCTCAACACCATTCTCCATAACTAGGTATCTTTTTCTGTTGGAAGATCCTTCCACAATTCTATTCATGTATGTCAAATAGCTTTATAAGCACTCAATCTTCCTATCCTTCCATTTCAAATGTACTTTAGAAAAGGCATAGACCTTGGCAAGGCAGATTCCTGGTTAGATTTCAAAGATTCCAATCTGGCTATTGTCTTCATATGTATATTCTAACTACTCTTCTGTATATATACAGTCTGGAAAGGCAAATCTTGGTGAGGAACTGTATAAGGTCTTGACTGCAGATTTAACCACACCCGTGGAAATGCTTAGTTCTCTAAATCTAAAATCTGAACATGGTGCCCTGGAGGCCATTAACAAGTTGGAAGCTGCTGTGCTTGCGTGGAAAGAGAGGGTCACAACACAAGTTAATGGTACATCCCCAGTTAGGACGTCATGGTCTTTTGCCAAGGGCCCGATGTTGGAGATAGAGAAGATAGAGTCTTTGTTGGAAAGAGCAGAGGCCCTTCGAAGGTGGATCAAGACCAGATATCCAAACCTTCCTCAAACATTTATTGATGCAACAAAAATCCAATATGGAAAGGTGAGTCTCTTAATGAAGAATCTAGATGTATAGATTAACATTGGCAGAGAACTTGGAGTCACTCCATTATACCAGATGACCATTATTTTAGTTCACCCTTAGGCTCCTTACATCTAACGTTCTTCAGATCCTTTGCTCACAATGCAGGAGTCCCTTGTGCATATATCTTTTTATGTGCCTACATTTCCTTCTAATGAAATTTGACATAATTGCGTTTTTTGAAATTTCCGTAGGATGTTGGACATGCAATTTTAGAAGCATACTCTCGGGCTCTTGGAAACTTGGCTTTCAGCATATTGTCTAGGGTGGCGGACATTCTGCAAGAAGATGTTCTGAGCAATCCCAATTCTCCCCCTGTGACAACATGTTGCTTTCCAGGAATACATGCACTAGAAAATTTGGAAAAACCAATAGGCATACGGCATTCACTCATTGATCAAATGAACATGTTGGACGGAAAGCAACAGCTATCCAATGCTTCCGACTGGGAAGTTTTTGATGGTGAAGCCAAAGTGAACATGACACCAAGTCGGAGTTGGATATCGTGCATTGGCAGAGAGGCTTGTGTAGGCGTGTCCCCGAGAAATTCTCCATAAGAAAATAAAAAATATATATATAAATAAAAACAGTTTTTGGCCTTTTTAGTGAAAGGTATTGATTACCATGTCGTTAATGAGAGAAAATGTCATCGATGAATTTCACTTTGGCAGTTTAAGAGTGCAATATTGTTCAGCGAGCATACCCTGTATTTTAGTTAGTTTATGAGTAATGTTAAATATTAAAAAAAAAATTGTTTTAGATTTATAATAAAAATATTATTTTTATTTAAGTGAATAACTTTTTATATATGATGCTAAAAAAACTATTTATTTCAATAAAACTGATATATTGTAATAAATTATTATTTTTTTATAATATTCATTCCCGAAGATGGATATCAATTTCGTTGTTCTTTATATCAGTTAAACCAAATGGAAGTTGAATGAGGTCAACTCATCATCTCTCTCCCCTGGAAACAAAGGATGTGACAATAGGGGCTGTCTTTGTAACCTGGAAGACCTCTGTTTTTCTCTATTGTTGCCCAATATAGACAAGAGAAGCCGCCCCAAAGTGAGTGGCTTGCTATGATCGTAAAGCAGAAGAAAACCAGGTCTTGTAGATCTAGGCATGCCATTCGGCCTCAGTTTTCACTTCATCTGTTGCAAGTCACAACACAAAGAAGGTCAGGCCATTGAGCAGTAATCATGCGGAGAGGGGCGTGAGGGGTGATGGGGTTAGGCCAGTCTTTCCAATTTGTCCGTAATGGCTTTGTAGCATCGATCTTAAAGAGATCAGCATCCTCTTCCTCATGCATGGAGATGGAGGGTTGGAAAGGAAGACTTTTACTTTCGGAGTTAGGAAGCTCAATATGGTATCGGCCACTGGTAATTGTCCACTTATACGTTTATTTTAAAATTATTAAGTTTTAATCTTTCATGGAGTCGACGAGAAAAAAAATATATTTTGATGGTGTTACTCTTAGTTTGATAGAATTTTTAATTAAAAAAAATACAATTATAATAATAAAATAAAAATGATGAGTCCATTATAAGTCTATACCCTTCTTTATGGTATATGACACTTTGAGCTGGTTAGATATTATTAAAATTTGAGAAATTTTAAATTATTATTAGAAATTTGTTTACATTCTTTTTTTCATATACAAATAAGAAATTTTTGCAATGTTTAAATCAAGAGTGTACAAGTAGAATCACAATGAAACAAAGTTAAAATTTGTAACAATTATGTGCAAAACAAGATATTCAATTACTTTATTGCATTATATTTTGGCCATTTTGTTCTCTTGTACATTCCTCCCATTATGCATGCATTATTTTAATTTTTTTTTTCCATATTTTCTTCTTTTTTTATTCTTCAGAAATTAATTGCAACGTTTTTTCAATATTTTAAACTTTATTTTTCTAAAACTTTGGTCATTAACAAGACTTTTAAGATATATATATATATTGTATTAAAATTATATTCTACTTTTTGTTTGAATGGAAAGAAATTTAAAATTTACAAGTTACCTTGTGTGTGTGTTTTTTTTTTGTTTGAAAAATATTAATTTTAATTCTGTTAAAAATTTAAGACATCGAATCAATGTCATCAATGTTTTAGATATTATAAATTCAGTTCAATGTTTCTCTAAGAAGAAGTAATTAATAGCAGTTTCTATTTTGGTCCGTAGATATCTAACGACAAGAATAGAATGGATAGGATCATCCAACGGTAGGAAGAGAGCAAAGAAAATTTATCTCAAATGAGAGTGCTGTTTCCACTACCAACATCAGCACTAAAAATAATTGGTAAATTTTTTATTCTCTTATCGATATCTGCCTTTTTTTTTTCCCTTATTCTACAAATTAAAATTATAAAAAATAAAAATAATTTTATAAATATGATATATTGATACAAATTAAATTTCTAAATTAATCATTTTATTATTTAATAGTAACGACAATTATAAAACTCATAATTTTTTTTTATTTTGTAATAATTATCAACAAAAATTAATAATCAATAATTAACAATTAATAATAATAATAATCCATAAGTACTTTTGGGCTACTTCTTAATCCCTTGTTAGAGAACCATGAAAGGAAATTAACATACCTCAGCAGTAAAAATACAGGGAGTTAAATGCAGTTAACTTATATTTTTCATCACCGTGAATCCCCCGATTCGTGAGCAGCGGCGGTTAGACAGTTTTCCGGTCCAGTTAACGTGCCGAGTCAGTCGTTAAAAAACCTCAGCCGTGACCGGACCAGCCGTTCAAATTGTAACCGCGAACAAAGGTCGGTTCACGGTCCTATTTCCTTGCCGGTCCCGGGGGGACGCGGCGGTCCTGGCAGTCGACAATTGAGATGACGAGGGCGGCTAGATTCAGGAGGGCGAAGGGGGAGGAGGAAGGGGAGCTGAGTCGGAACCTGTACGTGGCCAATTGCGGACCAGCAGTTGGAAATTCGTACGAGGCAATTGCAGCGGTTTTCGGCAGCTTTGGAGGAGTCGAAGGAGTTTATGCGGCTGACGAGAGCGGCTCACGTGTTATTGTTTCTTATTCTGATGTCAGCTCTGCCAAGGCTGCGTTACAAGCATTGGACGCTCGACCTTGCCCTCTTCTCGGTCGCCCTTCTTTGCACATCCGCCATTCTGTACTTCAACCACCTCCCACTTCCCCCATTTCACAGGTGCGTAGCTGATTGAAATTTCCAATTCCCCCCCGGGCCGCCTTTTTTTTTTGATGGGTTAATTTACTGTGAGGATAATTGTTGGAATATTAGCTGTCGTTTTAGATTTGCTTCTCGGGGCATTGTAATTGTATCTGTTCTACGTCTTCTTATACGAGTAAAGTTGTGATTGTTTGGAATGCTGGTCAACTTGTCATTTGACTAATAAATATTCAAGTATAACTCTAATTTCGTGGTGAAAGAAGGTTATGTGTGTGCCTATGTGCCTATGCTTGTGATTGTTTTGCTTGTCAATGGCTATTGCACTATAACACATTCCGTTCCAGAATTTTCAGAACAATGCGGTTCTTTCTTTCTCTTAGTTGCGTGTCCTTATTAAAGGGCATGTTGATGTTGTCTGATTGGCTTCAATGTTTGTGTTTGCTTCTTACTAAATTCACACTTACTTCCAGATACAGGTCAATGATTTCATTCCTGTCTCGCTGGAGGCTTCAGAAGTAAACATTCCAGGAATTCATTTGTTGCATGATTTTGTTGATTCAAGAGAGGAGCAGGTTAAAGGCCTTTTCTTCTCCAGCAATAATTTCCTACATTTTTCATGTTTAAATGTCATTGAAGTATTGGAACTTTCTTTTTTTGTTTTTTATACCGAGCTTTACATATTAATTATGTTATTTTTCTTTTTCTATTGCAGGAATTACTTACTGCAGTTGACAACAGACCTTGGAAACGTTTGTCCAAAAGAAGGGTTCAGCATTATGGATATGAATTTTGTTATGATGTAATTTTTCTGTTAGGATCTTGTCCCTTCCGATAGGTTTCGCATGTTATGATGCTTGATATATACACATCACATGTTGCAGGCTCTTTTTACTTGCTGAAAGTAATGTATATGGAACATTTCTGCTTTAGCAACCAAACTAAAAATGGAATGATCTGTAGTGGAGTATGAAAACAGTGTGCGATATTGATGAACAATAGAGAAGAAGAACTTTTATTATTTAGGAATTTATTGATATTTTGTATTTATGATAATATTGCCCTACAATAGGTGATCTTATTTGATTATGACTTCATAACTTTTAGTTTAGATAATCTCCTAGTAAGAGATAAACTCTTAAATAATAGAAATTCTTGTTCTCTATTCTTCATCACATATCTTTTATCTTAGTTATTTTTAAGTGAGCTGATAATCATTGTGACCCTTTTCACCTTTGCTTGTAACTAATGTGATAGCTTTTAATAATCATGCAAGTTTTCAGCAATTTCTTTTGTTCTAAAGTGGCTTTATTATGATAAGTTTAGTAGCTATTATTCCGGATTGGCTAGCATTCTATCCATTGTCCTATGCTAGTACCAGCCAAAATACATGTTAATAACTTTTTGGACTGAGGTAAAACAATTTAAAACTAATTACTTATCTCTCTTTTCTTGCACAGACTAAAAATGTTGATCCAAAACAGCATTTGGGTGAGCTTCCATCATTTGTTTCTCCCATACTCAAAAGGATTACAATGTTTCAAGACCATTTTGATTCTGCAAGTTTAGACTTGGACCAACTTACGGTACAGTATTATTTTTTCTACCATCATCATTTTTCTTTGGGCAATTGTAAGTATATTCCATCCTTCACCAAACTCCACTGCATGGGAGCTTGGTGCCCTTTAATTTCTGAGTAGAGAAATGCGGGTAGTTTTGTAAATGTTGTTATTCTACTCTAATCAGTCAGAGGAAGTCAACTTTTATACTTACAATGAAGTAAATGTGGTGTAGCCTGTGAGGGTAGTATTGTACTGAAGGCTCAACAGCATTTCCTTTTTTTAAATTGTTGTTTTTGGGTTTTTGGATCTAAAAACCTGTGGTCATGTTTCAGGTTAATGAATACCATCCTGGGGTGGGCTTATCCCCACACATAGACACTCATTCAGCATTTGAAGGATTAATATTTAGCCTTTCATTAGCTGGGCCTTGCATTATGGAGTTCAGGAGATATGTAGATGGTGCAAGTAATTATAATGGTGCCTCCACTCTTGATATAAAAGGTGAAAGTCCCAGCAAGTGTTTAAATTTGTTACGGAGATCTATATATCTTCCTCCTCGGTCCATGCTTCTGTTATCTGGGGAAGCACGGTTTGCCTGGCATCATTACATTCCACACCACAAGGTATATCATGTCAATTGCAGGGTGCCACTGCTTCTGTTTCTGGTATTTCCGCATTGAATTTCAACTGTTTCCACTTTTAGTCAGTTGGCCACTGTTTCTATAACACAGGAATATTAGTTATGAATGCAATATTGTTTTCCAATGCAAAATATTATTTTATCATACTAGAAGCATGTATACAAACATATTCTTCTATGTAGTTGATCAGCTTGTTCATGCTGAATTTGGGTGCTAAAAGTATCTTAAACTTCATATCTCCTTATCCATTTGATATAGCTGTTTTCTTTTTTCTTTCATTTTCCTTGTCTTCTCTTTCTCTCTCTCTCATCCCTGTGTTGGTGATTCTATTTTAAAAGAAAAGTGAAAGAAAATAAAGAGGGGTGGGGCTGGAACTGCTTTGTTGTATCATGTGTGGTGGTTTTTTTAAAAGGCTCTCAGTTTCTAATTGCTTCTTATACTTGTTAAAAAGCAAAATTTTTATAGTCAGATAGTTTGGAATTGTCCTTGGTGTCTAATATAGGAAGGACCCTCTTTATTGATGGCTCATCTGTGTGGAATGGTGTGAGGTTGTCTCTCTGAACTGTAACTTGGGCCACATTTTAGTCACCATTTGTAGCCAAAGTCCCTGCTCCCATCCCTCTCTCCCCCCACCCCACAAGCGGGAAAAAAAAAAGCGTTGACTTGTGTCCTAATGTTCTTATCCCTAATGAAAGTTGATTATCACTTGTATTGCAGATAGACATGGTGAATGGCAAGGTGATCAGAAGGGGTTTAAGAAGGGTGTCATTTACATTTCGTAAGGTGTGATCTGAGTTTTTAGTTTGCTCTATCTTCCAACTGTCTTAATATTGCCTTTTTTTTTAATGCATTGAGGGGCTGGTTTCCTTATTTCATCAGGCTGAGTAAATTTAGGCTATCAAATAGTTTTTAATCCAAAATTAAAAAGAAAAAGATTTGATTTTCCTTCTATGTATTAATTTTCTTGATGGTCAATCATTTGGCTTTGGTGCATTCAATACAATATTACCTTGTACTGTATAATGGAATGCTATGTTTATATCTTCCCATTGCCTGTATGATAAAAGGAAAAGGTGTCCCACGTGCCATGCCTGTGAGAGATTAGAAACAGCTGGGCTTTTGCTAAGGAAACGTGGAATTTGCAAAGCAATAGCATGACCGATGGAATCCAGTGTGCCTAGGGGTTTGGTTGGGAAGGGGGTGGGGGCAGGGCTGGGCTTTGTCTTGGCATTGCTTTCAGTTAATATCTAACAGAACTAAAATGACTTGTTTTTACTCTGATTAATCTGCAGGTGCGAAGTGGTCCATGCCAATGTGAGTTTCCCCAATACTGTGATTCTCAAAGATAGGGAATCGAGTTTCCCTTAACATGATGAATTCAATCAGAAATTTTCAGATTGGAGCCATGTAAAATGAGCTGGAACAAGTAGGAGGTTGCTACTGAATTGATTGGTTGGGTGTAAGGGCAAAGATGAACAGGAAATGCTGAGTCGAATTGATGGGAATCAAGCTGGGTTTCTTGAACTGGGTGCTCGTGTATTTTCCTCCATCAGGGTGCCAGTATCTGGTTCAGATAATGATTCTTTTTTGATGGATCGGATGATTATTCTTAGTAGCATTTTCCCTTCTTTCATGTTGAGCATCTCGGAGTAGAATTCTCCTAAATCTTGTTTTGCATTGATTATGAAGCATAAGTACACAGTTACACAGAGATCGGCTTTCAAGTTATTGGCCGATCTAGCCAACAAGAAAAATACTATATCATGGATGCTAAGCTCTATTGAATGTCTACAATAAGTAGACTCAAATGACCTCTTTGAGTGAGTGAGTGAGTGAGTGAGTGAGGGGCGGAGAGGCGGCTCTGCTCCTGCTCTTGAATTGGAAACTTCCAAATAATAGAATTTCAAACGTGGGACGATGCAATGCATTAAGGTTTAAGGACACAGCCAGAGTTCATGGCTTCGAATCATCAGTAGAATATTCGGTGAAACTTGCACAGTTTTTAAATTAACTGAAAATTCTTATTAGTTATTAAAAAATTCATATATATATATATATTTTTTTTTGTGTGTGGCTTAATTTACTGTACAATTCACTTTTATAGAACAAATCTCTCCCGTAAAATTGTAAGGTATCACTCTTATTTTCTATTTTCTTAACTAAAAATAGAATTTAGACTTTTAGATTGAGGTTTCGATTCTAATTTAGAGAAAAAAATTTATAAAAATAAAAGGAACTATTTTTAATAAAGAAAAAGACTCGTTTAGTTTGTTAAAAGTGGGGGCAAAATGGGAACCAATTTATTATTAATACTTTGTTAAAAGTGAAATAAATAAATATTTTTTTAATAAAAAAAAAAAGCAACTGATTTCTTAAATCATGAATTTCACATTATCCATTAAGCATTGCAATACAGGGCAGTGATGATAGGGTGTAATTGGAGCCTTCATTCACTATGATAGCCAGGGCCTTCAAGGGCTGAAGGCCTTCCAACAACATCTGATGGATCTTGGCATCAAACTACCATTACAAGGTTTTCTTTACATAATCATTTTAGTCCCTTTCACTAGTGTGTCAAATGACTAGAACAGGGATTAAGAATTGGATAAATACGAGTAAGTTCCTGCATTCATTGGCGAAAATGCTGCAAACCGAAACACATGGAGAAAAAACCCCCCAAAAAAAGAAAAGAAAAAAAAAAAAAAAAGAGAGGAGAAACTACTCAATCAACTAGAATTGCGTAGTTCACGAGCCGTCTCCTAACACAAGCAGTTCTAAGCCACAACCCACGAGTGACATACAAATACATATTTATGTTAGATGATGCAACTCCGAGGCCCTCCCAGACAAGCTCAAAGAAACTCAGGCTGAAGCTCGAAACTTTTGTAGGAAAGAAAATGAAGACACAAAAAAGCCTTGGATTGTCTAGATGAAACATGAAAAGAAACAACTCTAAGATGTTTTCTACTGTTTCAACTACTCATACAACCCTACAAGACTGGCTGTTCAAACCAGTTTTCCCATGGAATCTGAGTCACCTGAGAAAATGTAACATATGATAATCTGGAAACTTTAAACCAACCTTTTTAGTTCATTTTTCTTCTTTCTCTCGTATTAAAATTTGTTGTAAATGGTGAGGCCAAACTTTGGAGAGCATCAATCGTGGGTCAGATTAATCAACATTGTAGTGTGGTGGGCTCATTCTGTTACATAATTATAAAACAACTTTTAAATTTTTATAAATATGAAAAGTTACATAACTAAAAACTACACAAATAATATAAATATTATATTTTTATATAATAATAGATATTTAATTTTACTTAATTATTAAAATTATATTAAATTAAATTCAATAAATTTAACTTTTACTTAAATACTACTTAACTACTAATCTAAACTAAATTTATCATCTCTCTTAATACTAATTTAATGATATTCTGATTTCCAATATTTGCTTTAATTTTATAAATAATTTATATTTAAATAACTTCATGAGAATCATAATCACTTGAATTTTAAATTTGTAATATGTCAATACAATTAAATTTATTATCTTAATCCTAATTTAATGATATTTTCATTTTTAACATATTTCAATGACTTCACAAGAATCTTAATCATTTGAACTTTAGATTTGTAATATGTCAATTCAAATTCTATTTTTTATCAATTTGATCTTTCAAAAAAATGAAAACAACTATTAATATGTTTACTTCTTTCATATGTTACTGAATTTTTAGCTAAATTATTTCTAGAAAAATCAATAAATTTCTTTGTAAGGTCTTCATTTGGAATATAAATTTTACTTAGTAAATTATGCAATCAAATGGTTTCATAAGTACTTGAAACTGTAGTTATATAGTTTTCTTTACAAATCAAAAGTGTAACAATATATTTTTTCTTGAATGGCAAGAGCAAGTAGTAGTTTCAAAGTTAAAATAATAATCAAAAATATTTATACGGTCTAAAACATTTCCATCTTATTCATGGTTAGAATAGTCTATAAGAACACACAATTTTTAAATGAAGAGTAAAGTAGACAATGATTATAGGTCTCTGTTATGTTTCCTATAATTCTTCTAATAACTGGTATATGAGATTAATGAAGATTTTAGAAATTTGCTAATCAAACCAACTCCATAAAATATGTTAGACCTTTTGTATGTCAAATATCTTAAACTTTTAATTATCTATTTGAAATGCATAAAATCAATAAGTGTTTTATTATCTTCCTTAAATAATTTAGTGTTAATTTCTATGAAAGTTCTTAAAGGATTGTAATAAGGCATTTAAAGCTTTTTTAAAAGCTTAGTAGCATACATCATCATCTTTTTAAATTTCTTTAATGCTAAGAAAACATGATAGTAGGCCCAAATTTGTCATTTAAAATTCACATATTATAGATTTCTTAAAGTCTTCAATTATTCTTAGATTATTGCCTATAAAGATCAAATTATTAATATATAGACACACCGATAATATATCACTAAAATCATTGACTTTACATATAATGCATGCTTAGAAAGATACTTTTGGAAGTTAGTTTTATGGAAGAAAGAATAGGTGTGCTTATTCAATGTTTTTAAGTACTTAGTTTAGGCCATATAATGCTTTTTTTTTTTAACTTATAAAACTTATCTCCCTTTCCTCTCTTTATTAAACTTAATGGTTGCTTGACAAATACTTTATCATCAAGGGAACCATTATGAAATGCTAACTTCACGTCCATTTGATGGATTTTTAATGATTTTGTGCAACCAAGGCAATTATAAGTTTTATAATTTTTATTCAAGTAATAAGGGAAAATACTTCATGATAGTAATATTATGTTGGTGTTTAAATCTTTTTGTAACCAATATTGCTTTTATATCTCTTTAACTTTTCATTTTACTTCTTCTTAGTCTTGAAAAGTTGTTTCGCATTAATATCTTTCTGACCTCGTGGAATATTAGTAAGCTCACATGTATTATTATTCTTAATCATTTTTATTTATTCATCTTTGGCACTCACTTATTTTGTATCTTGGATCGCTTCATTAAATACTAGGCTTACAATATGTAAACATTACAAAACCCACCAAATCCCTATCATCATCAATAACATTATTAGAGATTAATTCATAATCTTTTAATTTAATTAATTGTTAGTGATTTCTCCTTGATCTTTCATTCTTTGAGAGATCTTACAGTGTAAGATTTTAAGTAGCACTTAGTGAAATTTTATCACTTGCATTGTGGACTACAACTTAAAATTATTTTTCTTTTAAAATAACAAGACATTTTTAAAATCATTCTACTGCTTAGTATCAAAATTTCAAGCTTTTATTTTTAGCAAAAAGCACATCTATACTTATATTCAATTTCTTTATCATAGGATTAAATAACTTGTATCATCCTTTTATATAACCAAAAAAGATTATATTCATTTCTCAATCATTTAACTTTGCCCTTATCTTTGCTTGAATATGAACATAAGCAATTGAACCAAATACTTTAAGGTGTTTTATATTAGACTTAAAACTACTTTATACTTCTTTAGGGGTGACATTTTAGATACTTCTTGTTAGAGATAAGTTTAATAAGTAAACAAAATACAAAATAACTTTTACTCAAAAGGGATTGGGAACTTTCTTGGCCTTAAATAAACTTCTTGTCATATTTATGATAAATATGTTTTTCTTTTCAGTAACTCCATTATGTTATATAATGTAAGAAATTGTGACTCAATGTTGTATTCCTTATGTTTCACAATTCCCCTTAAAATCATTAGAAATATATTCACCACAACTATTAGTTCATAAAATTTTAATATAATACTTTATCTTTCAACTTATACCATAAATTTCTTAAAATTATCAAATACCTCAAATTTTCTTTGTATGCAATAAACTTATGTTTTTATTGTAAAATCATTACTGAAAAAAAGAAAATACATGTTGTTGCCATTTAATGGAACACTTATTAAGTCACAGATCAATTCTTTCCTATCATGAAAGGTAATTGACTATATTTTCCAAGAATGCAAACTTCATAAATATGATTAAGGTTATGTTTCTCATGCAAGATCAACTCGAAACATTTGGTTCTTTGTTAAAAAGAATTTGAGAATAATTGTACCTATTTCATAAAAAATTTAGAGAGATTTATCACATAACTGCATGTTATACCCTTTTCAAGTAATTATACCAAGTTAAATAAGTTGCTCTTTATATTAACACATAAAGCACATCTAAGATGTCATTATAATTATTATTTATTTTTTTAATTTGATAAAATTTCATCCCTTTCTTAGTAATGGAACATTATTATTATCAACAAACTTGATTGTGAAACAGATCAACTCATCAAGATTAATAAAAAAGCTCTTTCTTTTCGTATATATGATTGTTACAACTAATGTTAAGGAATTGTGTATAGTAATTTTCCATTTTAGTGGTTGCAACAACTATCATGAGGAATAGACTTTCATCATTTGCATATTTTTCTTTTTTACAATAAGTTATCTACATAATCTCCATTGACTTACACTTATTAGCATAATGACCATAATTTATGATATAAGTAACACTTAATATTAGATTTGTTATATCTTCATCTATTATAACCCCTTTCTTAATCTAAACCTCGACTCAACCTCTATATGTTTAGTCTTATTTCCTTTAGTCATTGTTTTGATTTTCTTTATGTTCATAATTGTTGTAGTGACCTCCTCAATCTTGGTTCTTGTAGTAGTTACCACCACGTCCTTGTCTTCATCATTTACTATAAGAAGAACCTTACTTTTATTTTAATTAGTCACTTTTCTCACATTTGGTGGGAGTCTAATGTTAGAGTTTTAGATTCTTAATATGCTTCTTATTCATGTAATATTCATAAGTTTGCAATGTGTATGTTAATACATTAACTACCATCTGGGACAAGTCATATGTTTCTTTATTGCAATCATAATGTGCTTGTGCTAATTAGTTAACTGCTTTCAATAGGTTTTCATTTGATTTATTAGGGCAAGAACTTTATTTATATAAATTAAAATAATTTTTTAGGATCTTTTCTACAAAAACTCAAATTGACATTGTAAGGTTTGAAATTTCACATTTTTAACTTTGTTCGCACTTTAGAATGTCATTAAGATATTTTATGCTTGCTTTAACAAAGTGCTTTTGCAATCTTTGAAAACATTTCATCATTCACCCCTTAATGGATAAAATAGATGTCATTTTATTCTTCTTCTGTAACTTTCAGTGAGTTATTTATTGTTCATCTATTGCTCCTACTACAAGTTATGCAATTACATTTTTCACAACATTTAATAATTCATTATAACCAAACAATACTTTTATTTATGCACACTATTGATTATAATTTTTTTCCAAAAAAAAGAACTAAAATTGTAATAATGTCATTCATATTGAAATTCAAAACTTCGAAATTAGCCACTTAATTTTTGATTTTAAGATCTTGCTCCATTTCTGTTTTTTTTTTCCTACTAGCCCTTTGTCGATTTGATATATGATGATCCTTTAATAAACTTGTTGGTAGCTAGTCAGTTATGAGATTAATGTAAAGTGTAGATGACATTGTTATGGTTAGTAATCAAAGGCAAAAGAGTAATAATGATCAACTATTCGACATTCATAATTAATGGATTAAAAAAGGGCTATTAAGTTTGTCCCTTTTTGGTGATATCTCCGTGCATTGGTTGCTAGGTTACATAGGTTGATGACTTTTGAGTGCAAATCGTTGATTTTTGATTCATAACAATTAGTGACAATGATGTATTTGGCATTAGAGAACGATTATGGAACCTTTGATGTTTTGTAGATTTATGACTTTTTTTATTGTTGTTGAGTGCGTGATGACTAAAAATAGTCTAATTGATGTTTATTAAGGTTGAATATGGCTTTTAAAGACAAAATGACATTATGCAGCTGAATGTGATGGTTAATGGCAGTGGCCTAATGACTTCAATGAGGTTTACATACTTCTTTTCTATTTGGATTGTATACTCCCTTTAATATCATTATTAGACAATTATATAATAACTTTTAAACTTCAATTAATTTGAAATGCCACATAACTGAGAAGCACACAAATAATACAAGCATTACATTTTTATATCATTATTAAGATTTAATTCTACCCTATTATTGAAACCATATTAAATTGGGCTTAGCAATTCTAAATTTTACTTGAATATTAATTAACTATTAATCTAGATTAACATTAACAAAATTTTTCCTTAAATTTGATTGAACTTTTCTTGTTCATCACCCAACCTACTTCCAAACCTTGATCTTATGCTTAAAAGTAAGTCATATATACAAACAAATAGTGGTCATTGTAAGGCCATTGTTATACTAAAATGATGGAATTATGAGTGTGAAACTCTAGTAGCTAAAAAAAGTTACAAATAAACCCAAAAAATTACAAATGAAGAAGAATAATAAATGAGGATGTTATAAAATTAAAACTATGGCTTAAGATATATTATAAGTATACAATGATAAATATAACATAATCGTTAATATTATGGAGGAGTGTTATGAGTGTAAAATAAGATTGATTACCATTTGTGAGTAGTGGGTTAATAGTTAGTGATAACATGATGGTTAGGCACTGTTAGATTAACCTTTTCAATTTGCACTATTTTGTTATAAAAGCACATGATGTAACATATAGCTCTGATGTGTAATAAAAAGGATTATGAAAAAAGAAATATTGAATTCTTTCTTAATTATGTTCTTGTCTTCGGGTTCTTCTTTATCTCACAATTCATCTCTTTCTTGCATATATTTTCTCTAAATCTCACAGTTAAATTAATCTAACTAAGTTGGGTCATTGCATCTAGTATTAAAGTAGCTTAAATCTAATGGTTTAATTTGTGTAGACAATTTGGCACAAAAACTTAAGGGCATAACAATGATAAGCAATACAACTATTAGGTCAAGCAATAGGTTGATTCAACTCATTGATGAATATTTTCAAAACATCTCAGAGTAGCTACAAATGTAAGAGAATCAAAGTGCACAATAGGAATTTTATATTGTATAGTTTATGGAAATGCCAAGTTCGAAACCTATTAACTTAGTCGATCACAACAAAGCAGTGGATATTTCCATTACGAATGTTATAATGGTCTAAAATTCCATCGGTATCCTTTCCACTCCTAAAGAGTTTCTCACTTGATGTTGTGCTCCTATTTTGTTTGACTTAATTGAGAAATTATGATATCCTTCTCTTTCATTATTTATCTTATTGGGTGATTAATTTTTAATTAGATTACAATAAGTTTTTATTTGGATTGCAATTAGAGTTGTGTTTGTATGTAAGAAAAGAAAACAAAAACATAAAATACAAAATAAAACAAGAAAAGAAAAATAAAAGAAAACATAAAAAGAAAATAAGTAAATAATAATAATAATTTATTATTAAAGTCAAAATTACAAGTCTAAGTTCTTTTATAACAAAAGTCTGATCCATTATGAACAAAGAATGTAGGAAGGAGATGAATATCTTACAAGTTCAAGGTCTAGTGCAATAAGCCTAGATGTACTATCCTATGTTACAAAAAAGCCTATAGCCCAAATACATCAAAAAGCCTTATACAATATAAGTCAACAACATATTGGACCATTTCGAGGCTCATTATCTTCAAACTTGAAACTAAGAGGTTTAGTAAAAGCTCAAATAATTCGAATAAGCTCCAATAGTTTTAATAAGGTCCAATAAAACTCTAAAAAGAACAATTAACAAGCTTACTAGCAAGCTAAATACCTACTTAAGAAAGAACAAGAGATAAGTGTACTATTTGCAATAGTATTTCAAGTATAATTTTAATAGTAAAATACTTTAACAAATTTAATCAACTAATTCAATAAGATTAAATCTCTTATAAGAAGGACCCTAGTAATAGCCAGAAAAGGGGGAAAAGTGCGAAGAATGCCCTAACAACAAAAAAAAAAAAGTACTAAATAACACAAGTAGCAATAAAGTAATAAAAGAAAAATAAGAAAACTAGAAAATAGTTTCAAAAGTCACTATTAAATAGATAACTTAAGGTGTGTTTAGTAAGGTTAAGATTTTTGGTTTTCATTTTTTTTAATTAAAAAATGCAAAAATGTGTTTAAGTGATGTTGTCATTTTGTATTTTCTGCTAAAAAATAAAAAAAATTTCCTTTAAAGAAAGCAAGTCTAACAAATTACAAAAGGGAAGTGTTCGCTTTTTGCGATTTGTTTGAGCTTCATATTCAACTAAAATACAAGTACCTCTTTCTCTTCTCCTGCCTTGCACTCCTTCCCTTCCTCTCTCTCTCTTCTCACACCATATCCTTCCCTTTCTTCTTACTTGTTCCTCTTGCCTTTTTTTTTTCTTCATCAAGTCTTTGCAAATTTATTTGATCTTTATATTCAACTAGAGTACATGTACTTCTTTCTCTCTCTCTCTCTCTCTCTCTCTCTCTCTCTCTCTCTCTCTCTCTCTCCTTTGTGGCACATTTACTTGTTTCTATTTTTGAAATTTTCAAGCCTAAATCACATTTTTATTCATTAATTTTAGAATTACTGCTTAATTTTAGGATTTATTTTTCACTGTGACTTCATTAATCTTCCAATCAAACTTTATTCCTTTCGGTTTTACTCTCAGTGTTTTGTCTTGAGAAAATTGGAAAAGTACTTTATTATATTTTAATACTATATCGATATATTTGAGTTTTAAGCTTATTATTATGAGATTTAGTTTTGTGTTTTATTTTTTTAATCAAATTATTAGGTGTATATTTTTGACCCTTTATATATACATATATATATCCTTGCACTCTTTCCTTTTCTCTCTCTCTCTTCTCACACCATATCCTTCCCTTTCTTCTTACTTGTTCTTCTCGGTTTTTTTTTTCTTCATCAAGTCTTTGCAAATTTATTATCTTAATATTCAACTAGAGTACATGTACTTTTTTTTTCTCTCTCTCTCTCTCTCTCTCCTTTGTGGTACATTTACTTGTTTCTATTTTTAAAATTTTCAAGCCTAAATCACATTTTTATTCATTAATTTTAGAATTACTGCTTAATTTTAGGATTTATTTTTCACTGTGACTTCATTAATCTTCCAATCAAACTTTATTCCTTTCGGTTTTACTTTCAGTGTTTTGTCTTGAGAAAATTGAAAAAGTACTTTATTATATTTTAATACTATATCGATATATTTGAGTTTTAAGCTTATTATTATGAGATTTAGTTTTGTGTTTTATTTTTTTTAATCAAATTATTAGGTGTATATTTTTAACCCTTTATATATATATATATATATATATATATTTGCATTAAATAATAAAATAGTTGTTAGTGATGACAAAAATAACAAATAACACCAAATCAACAGTAAACAAATGAAAACAAAAAGCAACAATAAAAGATTAACAATATAATTGAACAAGTCATTAAGATTTCTTTCCCTTTTTTTTTTGAAGTAAAATAGTGAAAAAGAAATTGTAAGCACATTTTTCTTAGCCTAGAAGTGGAAAGTATCATAGTCAAGTCACACATGTACTCAAGAAAGTAATATACAAATTATCACAACATTTATTCATCCTTTTTCCAATCTTTTTATAGATGACATAAAGAATACCATAAAAAAAAACACATTTGAATAATTTGTTATGCTGCACTAGCTATGTCTAAGAAAAGGTTGAAATTTTTTTTCCTCCATGTCATTCACATATATATGCATTTTTATGCTTATTTAGATTTTTCAGTTAGTTTTCAACTATTTGGTTGATTATTTCCAATCTTTCTTTTATTAACTTTGTACATGATATTTTTTTTGGCTTTCTTTTATTATTCTTTACATTAATATGACTTGAAAAAACTTAAACTAAGTAATCTACACTTTTAAAAAAGATTATTTCTAACCCTAAAATTAAGGATTTTCTCTTTACTTTTTTTTACCATCTTATTATTTCATCACTTAATCGTATAAAGGATGCCTTCTCATATAAGTATGAAGCTTATTACTTACTACCTTTACTAGCTAATTTATCATAATAAATGGGACTAATCTATTTTAAGCTAATAAAATACACCATAAATAAGCAACTAGTAACAAAAATCTTTAAAGGGAACATATGACACTTAAATCTTTAGATGTTTATCAACCAATCTAAAAATCTCATTCTCCTCTTTCCTTGTCATTATTTTATCTCTTTGCAAATGAAACATACAAAAGGGTTAGTTTTCTTTCATTTTTTGTTAACATTGAATTTATTGTCATGCTTTGTGTGATTTGCTATTTAAAATGAATAGATCAAACTATAACAAGTCTACTAACTTTTTTTTTTAATTCTTCAGTGGTTAGTGTCAGAATCTAGTTATTGACCAATCATCAAAACTATAGATTATTTCCCTCTCTTTTTAGCCCAATTAGTTATTACATGCAAAAATATAAAAAAAATAAAAATTTTAAAAAAAATTCAAAAATTTTAAAATTTTCAAAAAAAAAAAAAAAAGACAAAAACTGACTTAGTCAAATTAGGTTACTTTGATCAAGTCAACCTCATTCTTTTTATCTCTCATACCTAAAACCACCACAAACCTAATCCACACTCTCCTCTTCAAAAACCTACTAAGTAGCTCAATCTTACATGACCTATACTTAAATCAACAAACAAGACTTGTTATCATTAACTCCACTTTACTTGATCAAACCTCCATAATGCCAAAAACCCATAAATTAAATTCTAATTTTCTTCCAAATTACAAATCTAGTTTCATAGGTACAAAAACCAAATTTTGGAAAAAAAAAAGAAAGAAAGAAAAGAAAATAGAAGAAAGATTAAAGAAAAAAAATTAAACAAAATTACACATAAAAGTTATAATAGGTAGACATCCCCCTATTTAAAAGTCAAATATCTATTATTTAAAATGATAATAATAATAAAATGTGAAAAGTAAATTAACAAGGAAAAAAACAGGAGAAATAAAAAGATTCTCAACAAAAAAACTAAAAAATAACAAAAAAAGATAATTTAAATTTTTTTTTCTTTTGCTAGGAAAATAAATGAGGCTCTAATTAAGTAGATTTAGATAGTAAACTTTTCTTTCTTTCTCTCTTTCTTATCCTTAAAACCGAATAAAAATTTAAAAACAATTCAAAAAAAGAGTAAATGTCTTTTCTTTTTCTTTCTCTTTTATTCTCATAAAATAACAAAGATAAATCAAAAGTAAAGGATTTTTTTTAAATATATATATATATATATATATATATAAATTGGTTTCTATCTTGAAGTAATCCAAAAAGAATAAAAATATTTTTCTTTCATTTTTTCAAAAATAATTAAAAAATAGAAGTTTATTATCTCTTTTAGTCATAAAATCCCACAAATTCAAAATTATTTAAGCCATGACCTTAGACTCTTAAATCATTTCTTGAACTCATTGATTTAGCTTTAAATTTTAGCCAAAGTCACAAAACCTCACTAGAACCCAAAATAAAATTGAGTAAAGATAGTGACCTTGCATGGAAGCATGTAAGGATAAAGGAGCTTGGTGTTTTTGCCTTTTTTTTTTTTTTTTTTTGGTGTTATTTCCTTCTAGTTTGAAAAAGAAAAGTAAAAGAAAGAAGTGAGAGAGAGCAAGAAATGAGAATAAAACCAAGTTAAGGACAATTAAGAGAAGAAAGAAAGGTTGGGCTTTGATGCAAAATGACATTATATGCACTTCAACGTGTTTGTTCTTTTGTTCTAAAAAAAGGAAGTATGGGGATATTAGTTTAGGCTAAAATTAAAGTAAAAAATGATTTTTTAAGGGTACCTTAATGAGACCATTTTATGTGAGAATAAAGAAGGATTTTGTGCATTGAAGTGAACCTAGGTTATGTCTTGATCCCATAGCCATGATTACAAGAATTTTATCTAAAATCTGGATCATTTTTAAGTTCAAAACTATTTCTCTTGTCAACTTTAATAATGGTCCTAATAAGTGTCTTAAAGGTCCTTATTTGTTTTCAAATAATTTTACTTTATTGATTATTATTATTATTGTTATCTTTTTTTTTTTAAAAGGTAGCCATGATGAAATTGAAAAAGTAAGCTTTTCAAAAGTTCCAAAAAAAATCTCCAAAGTTTTCTTTTGAGAAAAAAAAATCTTTAGCATTTTAAATCCAAGATTCTAAAAATAAATTTCATGTATCTTTTTCTTAAATTTTAAAATTCTCTACTTTCCATTTTTTTTTCAAAATTCAAATTCCAAAAAATCCAAATTGTGTATATAAATGAAATTATTTTGAAAAAATCTATCCAATGCAAAATAATTACTCTAAAAAGCCTTTGACCCTTTTTCCAACTCTTTTATAATGAAAGATCATCATAAAAAGCATCCAAATATTTTTAGAAAATTTTCAAAAAGTTATCATTCTTATTATCAGTGAGAGGGGATCCCGTTAAAATCCTCTTAAACCTATCAATGCAAGGGATGATTATGGAAAATATCTCAAAATCCTATTTGAGACATTCTTAAAGTTAGGATCTTTACTAAAAGCCTTTTTGTTTAAAGCATAGAGAGCCTTCCTAAAAAGTCTTTCCTCTTTTAAATTCCTTTACAATCTTTTTCTTAAAATTCCATAAATGAAGTATAAGCAAGAAAAATATAAAGGCAAAGACATGTGAAAAGTGATAACATCATTAATGGCTGACATCTAGGTTGATTGCACTTTATTAAGTATACTCATATTTCCAGACCTTGATATGTCCCGGTAATGTAGACCAAGTTCTTTCAAGTTAGAAGATAAGCTAGTCTTTTAAGGTTGGCAATTTACAGTGTTCCAATTGCATTTAAAATGATTGGTGATAATTCCAAATCAATAAGAAAGAAAACCTAGGCCACATTTAAAGCTTGAGGATCAGGTTGGTAAATCTCTTTCACGCTTGTTGTGCTTTCTTCTTGGGGTTACATTGTCACAATTGGAAATATAGTGTGGGTCCTAAAGAGCTCCTTAATTTTGTTTAATCATTGATACCTAAGGTAACATTACCTTTCTTTGAAGGCTTAAACCCCTATAAATGGATAGCTAAATGTAATCTTTTTTTTTTAATTATACAATATAAGTAATAAACACATGGTTGATATTATTGTTATGTAATGAGAAGGTTGAGATCTAGTTCCAAGGTTGGCTACTAGATCATATGAAACATACTTAGGTATTGTTGTGTAATGTTTTATGCTTTAAATGTAGAGGTTAAGCCATGTTTGATATGGTAGGAGATTTCAATAGTTAATGCAAAAAGGGTTAGTAATAGAGTATCAAGAACATTTTAATAAACTTAAGACATTGATGAAGTGTAAGAATCCTAGGTTAACATATAATTAGTTTGTTTCTACCTTTATAAGTGGCTTAAAGGACTCAATTAAGCATATGGTGAAACTATTATGGCCTAAAACTCTCAGTTAGGCCTATGATCTATCTAGATTGCAAGAAATAATGGTGGATGGAATCTTACAACAACCAAGGGCTAGCCATAGTTCATTTGCTTGGGATTCCAAAGTAGTAGCCTTTAGGTTCCACTTTAGTCCATCAAAATTAATGCCAATCATGCTATTTTAGTGGTCATTGATTGAGGGAAGTCATTATCCATAAACTCACAAGAGATAAGCAAAAGGCCAATGAAACTTATAAGGAGATGAAGACTATGTTATAAGTATAAGGACAATCATTTTTTTGAGTATGTTTGTGGTAAAAGGTAAATAATTCTTGTTATGAAGGGAGAGAAAGAAGTTGGTGAAGCAAAGTTACCTCAAGAGACAATAAAGACAAAGATCATTCTTGAAAACTCAATTGAGGATTCCATTGAAATTTTAGTTAATGATATAATAGTGACTCATAATCAAAATATTATGAAGTTACAATGACATATGGGAGAAAGAAACTTGGTATATGACTTTATAATTTCAACCTATGATGGTGATTGTGGCCAATGGGAAAAAGATGACAAGTGCTAAAAGATATGTTAGGTTTAAATGAAAAATTCAAGGTCACTTATTCTCGACGGACTTAAAAATCTTTACTTTAGTATTTTATAACATTATTCTTTAAGTGGATTGACTAAGAAACTACAATCTAATGTTGTTTGATATTTGCAGGATGAAATTATCTTTCATAAGGATTGAAGTCAGTTGAATTGCTAAGAACTAACCTTATTGTAAGGATGATGGTCATGATGGGCAATGAGCTTTAAAATCTTATAAAGAAGAAGAAGATAGATATTAATTCACATCTCTTTACAATGGTCAATTCCCTTAAGATATCACCACTACCAGCCTCATTACAAGTTACCTTAGATCAATTTATAGATGTCTTTGCTAAGCCAACTTTTTTACATCTTGAGGAAGAGCATGTTTCCAAGACTACAAGCAAGGAGGCTATTATTGGTAGTATGTATGTTGTATAGAAATTCAAAATAAGTTTTTATGAGATATTTATCTGATAGTGGACCTACTTGTTTCAAGCAAAGCACACTTTTTGCTAGAAGCAATTAAATTGATGTGTGTACCAAAGAGTCATGTAGAATGGCTTTTTTATGGGCACTAGATAATACTATTGCTTGAAAGAGGCATGCTCAATGAAGTAGAATTATAAGTTTCAGATACTTTGTTGGTTGTTAACATAAGTAGCTCTTTATAATCAAATTTTATTGAAGTCAATGATCTTGTTAATTTAGTTGGTTTGAATAATTCTATGAAACTTCTTGGGATATTTACTAGAGTTTCATTTGTATTCATGATTATACCTTTCAATTACAATTGTTTAAAGCAAGAAAAACTTCAAATGACTTTGAGGATAATGTCTATCTTCTACAAAAGGGGTACTTGTTATAAATATATGGTAAAAATTACAAGTTAGAAGTTAATATTATAGAGGTGAGTTATGAAAGTAGAATAAAACTAATTATCATTTATGAATAATAAGTCATTGGTTAATGATGACTAGTAATTATGCACCATTAGATTAGCCTTTTTAATTTGCACCATTGATTATAAAGACATGTTAGAGTATATTAAATTTCATACATAATAGAAAGACTATGAAAAAGTAATGTAAAATTGTTTCTCAATTATGTTCTTATTCCTTTAAATTCTTTTTTTTTTATCTCATCTCAAGTTCTTCTCTTTCTGACCTTTATTTCCTTTAAATCTTCACGTTAAATCATTCTAATTAAGTTGGGTCATTACAAAACATTGTACACATGCAATGAAGAGGGAGAATAATGAAAAAATTAGTAACTCAATGATAGGGATAACCTTTGGAAAAATCTTAAATCTTGAGGATTTCATATTTGAGTTTTAATTGTTTTTTTTTTTTTTTAGTTTCAAAACTAGTTATAAACTTTTAATTTTCATTTCATAAAAGTCTTTTATTTTTTTTATAAGAATTGGTGAAACTTGTAGAAGTATAGTTTGATTTGCCAAAAATTGTATAAAAAACATTCAAAATATACCATGAAAATATGTTTGCATGTGTAATTTCATTAACTTTCCTCTTTTTTTTGCTAGATATTAAAAAAAACCTAAATTTTTCTTATATTTCTTAGATTCATGTGAAAAAAATAGAATTTTTTTTCTTTTATATATATATATATATATATATGAGAACAAGAAGAAAAAATTAACAAAATACGCACACAGATATATATTTTTATTTTTAAGGCTTATTTGAGATTTTTATATGGTATCTATTAAGTCAAATTATGTACTTAATAATTTATCTAATTCTTATTCAAAAAATAACTTATATAAAATAAAAATAAAAATTTAGGATTAATTTAAAAATTAAAAAAAATTAATTGCCAAAATTTTTTAAAAATTTAGATCTGGCTGACCAACCCCCCCCCCAATTGCTGTAGCTTGGAGCCATTATGAAATTTAGAGGATACAGGCTAAGCGGAGGAGAAAGTGTGAGGGGGTGAGAGGGTGTCTATACGAAATACTTGCTAGAGATTTTTTCAAAAAATAATCCTAACTGTAGTAACATCTTGGTACAGACGTGGATGAGCAATTAAATTTAGGAAAATTTTAGAAGGACAATGAGAGGGTATGGGGCAGTGACGAAATTTAAAAAAAGAAAAAGTATATAATGTGCAAATAATTTAGATACAAAGTACATAAGATCTAGAAAAAAGAAGTGCAAATAGTTATCAAAAAGTGTTGAATGTATATTTTATGATATTTAATTATACATTTCATCTTAATTATTCACACATCTTATTATGTTTTTTTTTTAAAAAAAAAGGAAAAAAGAAAAAAAGAAAAAACTCACGACAAACTCTACCAAAACGAAAATTAGGTGAGATCCACGCAATCTATCTAGCATGAATCTCTCTCTCTCTCTCTCTCTCTCTCTCTCTCTCTCTCTCTCTCTCTCTCTCTTACGTCCGTCCTTAAATTTGCTAGCGGAGAATTGGATTGGAAAGGGGCCCGAAGCAAGCACACTGAGGTTCGCGATCTTAATGCCGGAAAACGTATAGAAGTAAGTGTGTGTGTGTGTGTCATCAATCTCCCACTCCATGCATTTGTTTGGTTAAATGATCGCGACGGCTTAAGATGCATGGCAACAAATAAGGTTTGCAAGGGCATCAAGATGCATGGCAACAAATAAGGTTCGCAAGGGCATCAAGATGCATGGCAACAAATAAGGTTCGCAAGGGCATGAAGATGCATGGCTACAAATAAGGTTCGCAAGGGCATCAGGGCTTCCTTGGATCGATGAAGCCCAGAGGGCAGAAACCATGATGCTATAATCGGGTCCTTCTCTCAATTATATGCATAACTATGCTTGTATTCTTGTCTAATTGGATCACTACACGTATGGGTGCATCGCCATTAATGTGTGTGTTTCGGCAAGCATTCGATTGAGTGATTTTGTTTGCTTAAATGAGTTCGTCTTGCTTAGTCCCAATGGATCCAAAAAAAAAAAAGAATTAGCTTTGTTGAATGTTATCTTTATTCTTTATTATTTCTTCTTCTTCTTTTTTCTGCATCACATTGATCAGTAATTAGAATTTGAAATCCACAATTTTTTTTTCCAAGGGATGTGTGTGTGTGTGTGTGTTGTGTTTTTTTTTTTTTTTATGAGCGATGAATATTAAATTTATGCTATGTTAAAGTTTGGAATTTTAGACAAAAGACGACCGACTGACACCACAACCCCTCCTCACCCCCCCCCCCCAAAAAAAAAAAAAAACTTCCCACAATCCCATTACCATATGGGGTAATTAAAAAAAATAAATAAAAAAAATCGCACATATTAGATTTTTACATTGAGAATTTAAAAAGAAAAATGGTACGTGTTAGATGCAATAACTGAATCCGAGGAAAATAAAAAACAATTCAAAGTTGACGGGAAGTCAATTTCTCAGAGTCAAGAAAATGCGTTGGAAGATATGGGGATTGGATATAAATTCGAGAAGGCCAAAGCAGGGTGGTGGGTTTGTAACCTAAAAAGTTGTTTAACTGCCAATTATTACAATAATAAGCCAGCAATAATAGCCTCGGCCAAAGAAACACAACATGAGCCTCGAAGCACATTCAAAACCTAAAGACCTAGGAAAGGAAAGTGTAGTTTAATTAGTAATTATATATATATATATATATATATATATATATATTTATTTATTTATTTATTTAAATTTGAGTTTGTGTTATAGTTCAATTTAAAGAGAAAAAAAAAAGAATTAAATATTATATGTGTAGTAGTGTGTTTAAGACTTATTAATTTGTAATTAGAGAAGAGTAATCATAATTTCCATTCCAGCAATAAGGGAAGAAGAAAAAAAAACAAGAAAAAGGAAATTTGGGGGGATCTGGAAGATCTTGAAGGATTTGTGAGTCGGAGAAGAAAAGATCTAATCCCGGATAGATTTGGAATCGAGGCTTGAACTTAAAAGAGCAATCTTTAATAATATTTTAACATTAAACCGCACAAACTTCCTGTTTTGGCTGATCAAATTCAAAGCCCTCAACTTTATATTATAAATACGAACGACCCCACCAGCCCCATGTGCCTTTTCTCATGAGTCTCCTCCCACTTGTTTGGTTTTGCTTCTTGGTCAATGCCCACAAGCGCAGACAGAGAAAGAGTGTCCTTGTGCGTGTTTTTGAAGAAGATAACGAAGAAGTAGAAGAAAAGGCCGAGATTTTGGCTAATTAGTAAAGAAAGATGGCGGAGCAAGCAGCATCAGATACTACTACTAGTAATAACAATTATAACAACAACAACAATAATGGGAGCCACGCAGTAATGTTGTTTGGGGCTGATATCTCGTCAGGACCCAAGAACAATATTCAAGATCCCAATAGCATTGACATTGAGAGTAGTGACAACGTTGAAGCCTCTGTCGCGGATGGGATCAGTGTTAACAGAACTGTTGGTAATAAAGGGGTTAGTTCGTTAAGAGCAAGAAAGGGCAAGGCTGTGCATGAGAGGAAGAAGGGTATACCTATTGATAGCCCATCAACTCCGTCTCCTTTTTTTTTTATTTCAGTTTTCTTGCTTCTCTTTTTATTGTTACTGCTTGATGATGTGCTTTTCTTTGAATCTTGAAACCCCAACCCAACTAATCATATGTGGGAGCCTCCGTTCACATCAGATATGGGAATTAATGCCAAAGAGAACTTGTCTCGAATTGGATAAAACATTGAATTTTACGTGTTAGTTGACTTCAATTCCACAATTTCATGGCAACACTAGCAAGACTGGTTTTTTTTTTCTTTTAAAGTTTCTGCAAAAATTTTCCCATTAGAATCTTTTTTAATTTTGTTGCTTTTTTTTAAGAAAAAACACCTGTCTATGTACGGGTCTGTGCTGAAGGGGAAACTGGTATATTAATATCTTGGACTTATTTTTAGTCTCTTTTTGTTTTTTGTTTTTTTTTTCCTGCCCTTCTTTGTCAGGCAAGCCTTGGACAGAGGATGAACATCTAAAGTTCTTAGCTGGTTTGAAGAAGTTTGGGAAGGGAAATTGGAGAAACATTTCCAGAGACTTTGTACCTACTAAGACTCCAATGCAAGTTGCTACCCATGCCCAGAAACACTTCATTAGACAAGCTCTCTCTAGCAAAAAGCTGAGATCAAGCATTTTTGACATGGCACTTGATGAACATGTAACATCTTTCTCTCTGAAGAGCACACAATTAACTATTATTGACTAATTAAGTGAAAGTGACACAATAATTGTAATTTGTCAATTCTTGTTATGAAACAGGCTGGCACTTCTCCTGCTTCAACGTCAAGAGATACTGATGAAGCCCCATCACCGGTAAGGCTCATCTCTCAACTAATTAGCGAGAACTGGTTGCACGTGCATCAGTTAACCACTCGAAGAAGTTTCCAACTAATCATGCCAAGTTTTTTGTGAGCCTGTAGACTGTTGTCCCGGCTGAGATAAGGAAAGTGCATCCTACTGCTCCTCCACCTTACTATCTACCTGCTAATTCTCCTCTTGCATCTTATGGCCTTCCCAATTACCTTGGAATCTCGTACCCGGTAAGAATCGACTCAAATATTGTCAACCATCAGCTTCCAATGAAAATTTTGAGCTCAGTTTGATAACTTGCCAAACCATCTGACTATTCATATCGGTTCCTTTGCATAACATAATTGCTAATTGAAGTTGGAAATTTTGATTTTCAACGGCAAATAATTGTGTTATATTGCTTCTCTGTATCTTCAAAGCAACGTCACAATGGTTTTTGCCTGAGATTTATAGATTTCTAATGCCAGTATTACCATACATACATACATACATACATACATACATACATACATATATATAACTGCATGTACAAATTTACTTCACGGTGGTAAAAATATTTCTTTCATCATTGCAGGTAGGATTCCATTTTGACAGAAAAAGCACAACTCCCACCAAGAATACCATGTTGAATCACCCATGGATAGGCTATTATTACCCCAACTGCTCTCTGGTTCAGCAGCGAAACTCAGTTGGTCTTAATTTTTAACCCTAGTCAATGATTAGTTGAAAATTTTGGCCGCCATTTTTGTTGATATGTACGTTAAATTAAGTAATGAAATTTATTTTATTATTCCAGCTTATTGTTTCCAATTATTATCGCTGCTTTTGTTTTTCTAACAGATCATGTTGAGCCTGTAGGGGGCCTGGAGTGCCAAGTTCAACGCTAGGCATAAAAAATAAACACATCTGAGGTCCTCTAATGGGACCTTAATGTTGCAGAAAGAAAAAGAGAGAGAGAGAGAGAGAGAGAGAGAGAGAGAGAAAAAAAAAGGAGGGGGGGGGGGCTTAAAAGAATTGAAATAGCCAGTTTGTTGCATGTTCATATTCTTCTTCTGGCCCATTCTCACATTGAAGTTACACAATCAACACCGCTTCATTGAAGACTGCTTAAATTTATTGACACTTACTCTTTTTTTTATTTTATTTAATTACAAAATACACATGTAGTACAAATCACATGGGCTTCTGCCTTCACCACATACCAAAAACGAGCAAAACCCGAAGCAACCCAGATCATTGTCACTCGCAACAAATTTACACCGCTCCAATGCTCCGTGACCCAGACCATTCCAATGGTTTTCATCGTTAGAGTGGCTTATCAGAGAATTTTTTGATTTGGGCTCAAAAGAAAATAGAAAATGAAAATGAAAAATTGTTCACCTTCACATTTCAAAATTTACTCAAAACCCTAATATGAAACCCCACATTCAAATTTTTTGGCTTGTGTGTCCTGTTGTTCACGTAAGCTCTTTGATACTCACAAGACCCACAAAAAAAAAAAAAAAACAATAATAATAAAAAGCAGGCATAAGAAATAACGTCCTCCATTGATGGTGCAATGTAAATTTAACGTTTAGATCATTTTTGCGTATTGTGACGGACAAGATCACACAAAGGAAAAAAGCATTAGCGGTTCTTGGGGATTTGTGTCCTCTCCTGCTAAATTGCTTGCAGGTGAAAAATTCAGAAGTAATCAAGGATCGGTGGTTTCCTTTTTTGTCTCAAAACAGTTCATTCAGTGCAAAAGACAAAGCCAAAGACAGCAGCAGGTTCAAAGAACTGATTAAATTTAGGTGAGATGGGGGCCTCTTGCTAAGCACATCATAGGAACTGTTGGAAAATTGAAAAGGAACTAGAACTGTGTTTCTGTCGGGAAGTTGCAGTCCCTTTTCACCAGAGTTCAACGTGGAGTTGGAACCAAAAAACCACAATCATTTCAGTAGCAGAAAAGAACCCAACTTTTGAATCCTACGTCCAGATTCAAAACCTTTTAATGTTATGGAACCTGGCTGCAGCAGCTGGGGAAGTATTAACTGATGGCAAGTTTGTTACACTAGATTTCTGCAGGCAATGCATCATATCTGCAAATATCCCCACGACAAAGTGGACATACCCTACAAGCCAAGAACAAGTTAGCAAAATGTTCCAATATCCACGACAATACCTTTAAAATTGTGATTGCAATGGTGGCTCATTATGGTATTAGCCAAGGCTACAAATAGAGATTCGTTCCAAGAGAGCTAACTGAAAATGGAATCATATGCATTCTTTAAGTTACTAAGAATTTTCCTCTCATATGAGCTTGGTAAATTCACAAGAGTCATTTAAGCCAGTTAGTTTCACAAGCCAACTGATGGATAAAGAAGTTCCATTAATATGCATCAGGGGCATCAAACAATGCCATTAATGCAGCACAGAAAATAAGAGGAAGTCTTACTTTGTCCTCTGTATTTCAGACTCATGAGTTCAACCGTAAGTTATTTTTCCATGTTTGTATCAACATATTTTCAACAGCAAGAATGGGTCAAATATGAGGCAGAGATGAACTGATTATCCAAAATTTCCCAGACATAACCCTAAATTAGCTCCTATGCAGTGAATAATATATTAATGTGAAGCTTGCACATGAAGAGAGTTTACAACAAGCACATAGAGATATCAAAGTTTATATCTAACAGTAGAGGTTCAGGATTTCAAAAGGTACAGAAGCAACAACTCAGATCCACCTAATACCTGTGAATTTCCTTGAGCCACTTGTCTATACATGTTCTGTGAAATTCATGATGGCAAGGCAATACTCGCATGGAATCTCCTTCATCATACTCCACAAGGCATATATAACATCTGTATTTAGAAAAAAAAAAACATTTAAAGAAATCTAAAAGGAAGAAGCTTCAATCAATAGTCATAAAGAATGAAGAGATGCAATTAGCAATTCACAGACCAATCATCACAATATAACCATGTCTCCCATCCCACCCCCACCTCCGCCCCCATCCAAACCAAGAAAAAAGACTAGATAGGTCCATTTTGCATATTCTTGGACGCATGAGCACAATAATATGTAAAGTTCCCAAGTAGAGACCCAACTGAACATATAATTCTAAAAGCAGATAAGTATCACTACTAATATCTGTCAAATCTTGATGAACAAAGCATTTTGACTCTAGGAATTAGGAACCCAAGATCATTTAACAGCTTGACAGTGGCTCAAATGACATAATAGGAGGACAAAAAAGGACATGAAATAATGAGAATATTCCTATTCCAAAACAATAAGAAATTGAAATAAGAGCAGAATAGTTTACTCTATACCATCATTCTGAACCCCTGTTCTTCTGAACTTAACTGTTTGAGTGTTAATCCCAAACAAGTTGGGGAATGTCTTGGATGAAGACAAGCATTTCAATGAAACTTAATCAGCATATTTGCACAAATTTTCATTTTTCAAAGCAAAAATATTGATATGCAAAATCTTACTTCCAGATGCTTCACATCAAGTGAATGCCAATAATCCCTAAGAGAGATTTCACAACCAAAAGGCTTAGTTATATAGTAGCCTATGCTTACCAATTTGTGCTTCTATTCCTACTAAAAAAAATAAGTCTAATCCTCTATATTGAGCTGAGTCTTTGGACCTAAATAATCTTAGCAGGTTGCTCCTATGAACCAACATCAATTTGACTTCTCATTCATAGTCGTTATCTCGTTCTATTCTTATCTTTCTACTTTCATGTTTTTTTCTCTTTGGGTTTATCTTGTAGTAAGTATAGTTTTCAACCAGCCAACATAATTTATTTCAAACATTAATTTCTGTTCAGTAAATTCAAACACCTAGGAATGTGCATAAAAATTCTCCATCTATTCCACATTGTCCACAGACAATCGGCCATGATTTTGTAAAGTTTTCTAAACTTCAATCTATTTATTACCAAGTCCACCGTAGTACAAATGTTTCCTATTAAGTCTTTCTTTTATGTCTACATATTTCTTGACTATGTAGGAAAAGATAAGTGCACATCAGATCCTCTTAAGCAACCTTTTCCACACATACACCTTCTAGTGTACTCATTCTCTACTAATCCTTTCATATACAAGCATACATTCATGTTAAATTCAATGTGCACATGCAAATGTTGATTTTAGAAATGAATTCCATGATGTTTTGATAAAAAAACTCATCAAGGTATGTTGTTACTATCTGTAATATAATTTGAATGTCTTTTGGCCTTAGATAATGTTCAGGACGCATAGAGATGTTTAAGGACCTAAAAGCTACTCTATTGTCCTAGAACTACTCTTCCAATGTCAAATAATTGAAATACCACCACCATGAACTCCTCCCTTGCCCTCTCCCTCTCCGTCTTCTAGTGTCAAATAATCTTTTGAAAGTAAAACTTATTCCATTTAAGTGTGCAGATTAATCTTTTTCTTTTTGAGTGGTGAAGGGTGGGACTTGGAAACTTGACATGTCTTGTCAGTTCTCACTGGCAAGTCTCAACTTTAACCATTGGGCCAAAACACAAGTCCCTATGTGAAATGTTGTAAAACAACCTCTTATGACACAGATGCAGCCACAGAGTAGACATGGATGAGAAAGAACAGAATAATTGCTCCAAATATAGCTAACTTCTAAAACAAAACACAAACACGAATACCTTTTAGTAGCAAATGATTTCAATAAACAGATACGTATGGCCCTAACCACAAAAGAACCAATACACAAGAATCATATCAATTTTTAAAAGTATACACCGGTAAGCTATAAATGAATAGCTACCTCCATCCCACACAAGCAGCCAACCAAATCTAAAATCTAAAAACTATAACATAAATACTTACTGAGCCACCTCTTCATTCTGATGCTTTTGGGACTTCACGTATAATTTGACTGGCAAAGATTCCACAACTTCATTAGGTGCAGGAATGGAACCAAGCAAAGATACAGAGGGCCGAGAGGATAACACAACAGATTGCTGGTGAATTTCATCCAGAACCTAATTAAAATAAGTGTAGAAGATTCAACTTATAGAAAACAATGGTGATGAAGGCAAAAAAGAAGAAACATTGTGAGAAGGTAACAGATTATTACCTCAAATAAAGCTTCCGCTAACATTACAATTCTTGATATACTAGCCCTGGCACTTGTGTTATCATCTAGTCTCGATTCACGGTTATCTACACGGCAAGTGCAACGGCCCATTCTATGTTGACCAGATAAAATACAAGACCTCTGATGTCCAGACAAGTTCTCAAAACGGCTCCCAAGCCGCTGAAGTGCACGGACCTAAAATATTAAGCATGTAGGTAAGGAACACATGTAATGATAAGCATTGAATACAACAAGAAAAATGCAAAAGGGAGAAAGAGGTATGGGATAGAGAGACATTTGGTGGGTGAATAAATATGTCACTTTTTATTGCATCGTAACAGTAAAAATTTCACATAAAAGGTAAGCAGGACCAACAGGGTATGGGATTTGTACAAACCAAATGGCATCATGTCACCATAAGTTATGTACTAAGCCTATCCAATCAATTGGCAAAGGCAACTAACCGGAGTCTAAAGGTATAGAGATTCTACTAGTTAACCAGATATGCAACTGGCAAATAATTAAAATATTTAGCAATTGATGGATGTTACAATCAGAAATAAATTATTTATTCTCTGCTAGAAAATATTCCATTTCTGTAATTACAATTTACAAACCTGAGATCTTATTCTTCTCCTCCTTTCAAGGAAATTGGACCTGTGCTCCAGTAGGTCATGATACCTTGCTTCTCTTGACTGTGAAGTTTCCACCTCACGATCTTGAAAGCTAAACATGGAGCTGGACATGCTAGATGGACCGTTACCAGAACTAGTCGGAGACCTAAGAGTGTCACCTTCAAATTCTGAAATCCTCATCTCACCACCCATGGCTTGTCTCCCACTAACATGGCTAGTGTCTCTTGGTCCCCTCTCTTGTTGCGGAGGACAAAACATAACATCAGAAAGTGATGAGTGCCGAAGAACTCTGTCACGAAGTCTCCCAACACTAAGGGTTCTGCTAAAACGAACATTACGGTCAATAGGCTCCCGTGCTCCTGCCCGTGTATTAGAAAGTCTAGTCTCAACGCTATCCAGATCACCAAAAGCTCTAGGAGAATGCAAGTTTCCATCAAGCCCCATTCTAGTGCTAACACCACCTCTGTCTGGGGAAGAAACGGTCTGGTTGTCTGGCACATTGTCCAAGTAACTACATGTTTGACCATTAAACGGCAGACAAGCAGAAGAGTTCTCGTCACATTGTCTGGGAGCTCCATTCAAAAGTGATGTAGGAAGCACATCACAGCCTTGATATGTTTCAACTCCATTAGTGCCACCATTGGCAGAATGTGGACAAAGACGAACCTCATCTTGATCATTAAATACTCTGAGACTTGTAGGAGGAATAGAGTAAGCCCTTGATGACCCTATACTGGTTGCTCTGCTTAGTCTACAGCTCACATTTCCAGGAATAAAACTAAAACGAGAAAGGAATCGGCTTGGGGAGGTCAATGACTGAGCAGAAGCAGCCCTGGCAGATCTGCTACCAGTTCTGGAGGTACTATTTGTTATACTTGCTTCACTCCATTCATCAAGCTCAACAGTAGGAGCCACACAAACCACTCCATTAGGTTGCTCAACTTTAACCTTTGGGTAGCACTCAACTTTTTCCTGATCTGATTCTATTTCAATCTGGTTGGCAGATGAAGCATTGCCTTCATTTTCTTTGCTCTCACAACAATGAACCTGAAGAAATGGTTAAACAAGGACTTTGGCTCATTATTCATGTAACTAACACTAGCATGATAACATGGAAAAAAAAAATTGAAAAAGTGGCATTCTTGGTCATCCATCAAAACCCACGAAGAATTTTAAAAGTTTAGAAGACAGTTGTTAGGACAATGTCCTTCGACCCTAGAGTACCTGTAAAGTTGTATCCATTTGCACCCAAAAGCCAAGTCATTTCAAAAGGAACTCAATGATTTTTGCCGTGAGTTCAATTGTGTGAGGAGACATGCCATATACATACATATCTTTACCAACAAACCATGAAAGACATTATCCTTTCTTAGAAAATAAATAAATAAAAAGAAAAAGGCTTCTTACTCAACTTGCCATTGAGGATATACAGAAGAATTATCAATTCTTCTCAACATAGACTTTCATTGGCGAAATAAAAGCAAGAAGGGCATTACAAAAAAGGATCTTATTTCTGCAGCATACAACTGTAATAAAAATTTTCTACGTTTACAATGTGGCTATTGAATGCATTGCTACCAATTTGAAAAAGCTACTACAATGCTTTTTTATTCTTTTCTTTTTCTTTTTCTTTTCTTTTTATTCATTTGTTTCAACAAATCAAACATTACCCACGAAACGAAATCGAAACAACTCACAAAGGTAGTAAAAAAAAATTGAATTAAAAATAGCAGTTACAGAGTAGAAAGTAACTGACATGGCGATCCATGCAACCCTCGTCACCAGATCCAGACGTCGCTCCAAGACAAGACGACTGGAAAATCCCACGGCTACTGCCATTCCTCCTCCCTTTAGATCTGCCGCCCTTCCATCCACCGCCGTCTGACGACGAAGACGACTCGCCGCCGCAATAGGCCTTGCTTCCACCCGATCCCATCTCCGCCCTCTCCCTTTTAGAAACGTCCCAACCAAATCTCACACCATTTGATATACAAGAAAGAAGGAAAGAAAGTCCAAAAAACACTTTTTTTTTTCTAACTTTTCAAGATCTGAGACGCCCGATCTTCACCATGCAATGCAGATTGGATTATGAACTGAAAAACCATTGGATACTGAGATTTAACGAGCGGACTTGCTGTTTGGGTAAAATGAGCATTTTAGATGACAGCATTTCAAACAAACCATAAAAAAAAAAAAAATTGGTGCAGCAGAGCCAATGCGACAAAGTAACCATAAAAACAATGCACCCACAGTCCCACCACCTACCCTATATATATATAAGAATAACAGTAGCAAAGTTAATGAGTTTTTCCCACCAGTTCTGCCGGAAGAGAAGCCATCTTTTGTGGTACGTTTGTCTATAATTTATTTTTATTTTTATTTTAAATATCATAAATTTTATCTATTAAAAAATATATTTTTATTCTATTCAGTCTATTACATTTATTTTCTTATTTTTTTTATATATTTCAAAAGTCAATGTCTCATTTATTATTTTTATTTTTTAAAATATGGATGGCTTTATTTGTCCAACAAGTCGACAAAATTTAAAACGTGAATGACACTGTTCACCCGATTCTTCCTAATGATGATGTGCCCCACATAATTTGCTAATTTGGCGTTTACACGAGTCTACGTGCATAAGAATTGTTTTTTTTTATAAAAAAAAAAAATAAAGACGATATCAATTTAATGTATTTTTAAAATAAATTTAAATTATATTATTATTATTATTATCAATAAATATTTATTTTTATTTTACATTATCAAGGTAGATACACTTAGTAAAATGTGAAGGTAAGTGCCCTTTGCTGAAGAAAAATAATAATAATAATAATAATGTAATTAAAAGCCAAAAGATCTTTTTTTTTATTATTGATGTTGAAAGGTTAATTATTTAATTATGTATTTTCATTATGTATTACTGGGCAAGTGTGTAACATTTATACTTGCACTTTTAATACCTAAAACATATGCCTATATAATGTTGACTGATGACTTTACATCCTAAATTCTAAATTTTGTAGACAAACGAGTTTACACAAATTCAAGAGAACTGGTTCTATGCAAGATGTATACACATATCAAAGAATTTCTATTATTTGAAAAACTTTATTGATATCTTATATTTATATTAATATTTAATTTATTAAAAAATTTATTAGTTTAAATATTATACCATTTAAAATTATTATATCCTTATTTTATCCAATTTAAAAAAGAAATAACATTCTCACTCTCTCCTCAAAGCATATTTTGATTGTGGAATTTGCAATTGGATTGCAAAGTTAGTATTTGAATTGTGCTTAAAAGATGTATTCATACTCACCATTAAAAGTTGCATTATATATATATATATATATAACAAAAAAAACAAAAGACAAGCCTAAAAACAATAAAGATAGGCCCACAGCCCTAAATTGCCTAATATGAATGCAAGTAAGCAATTTGTTGGGCCTCATGAAGACCCAATACTGAAAGCTCAAGTCGATGATAACAAAGGGAAAGAAACTATGGAAGTCTAGTAAATCCCAGCCAGCATTAAGGGCCAAACAAGGCCTAATAATTCTTAACCTTAGTCCACGGTAGTAGTAGCTGTGAAGCAACCCATAAAGTCTAAGTAGGTCCCAACCAAGAAAGCTTCAAAACCCATCTTCCAAGCCCAATGACCCAAAGACCCAAACCCAAATGTAGTCTGCTAAGCCACAATCCACAAAAAAAAAAAAAGTTGTAAACAGTTGGAGAAATAAGAAAACATCTTAACCACAAGATTAGAGCAATGGTGAGTATTAAACCTCCCAAGATTTAGGAGATCTTAAAGCAACCAATCACCTGAAGCCATTCTCCCTATAAGAGGTAGCGTCCTTCAATATTAAAAAGAGGAGAGGAGAGAAGAAGAGAGACAAAGAGAAGAAAGGACTAAAATATACATTAGAAAGTGGGACAAACACCAAAAGAGGGAGAGAAAGAGAGAGAGAGAGAGAGAGAGAGCGATTGTCAGTTTTTTAGTAACATTTAGTTTCCCTTTCAATTAGAAATTAAAAGGGGAGAGAAAGCATCTCTATAACAAAAAAAAATCTGTACAGAAATAGTAAAAAAAACCAGCTTGTTTCTCATTTACAAAGACAACAAAAGGTACTTTATCTATATGAATACCATTACCTCTCCCTCTACATTTCTAATACTTTAGAAGGGACACATAAATAAGCAAACATGCTGCTATCAAGAAGATTTAATTTAGCTCAATTGATTTTTAAAAAAAAAAAAAATAGGTGAAAAATTGGAGAGCTTTAAAATTGACTAATGATATGATTCAGTCCATCAATTCATTCTCTCTTTTGACCCCATGAAATGGTTGAGGAATCACTCTCTTACTGGGCCTAGACCCAACCAAAGCAAGGGCTGGCAATACTAATTTAACTAAAGCCACCCTAATTATTGGTGCATGAAATCCTACATCAATTTCAATTTGTGAGTTTAGCTCATTCATTTCCAAGAAATGGTTAGAGAACCCATTTTCAGAGAGTAAGTAGCCAATTAAAGGTAAGAACTCCTATGTCTTTATTCCATAATTTATCCTAATTCTCATTTATTATTTTATTGTTTACAATGCCCTTCAGGTTATGGTAAATGCTAGTTTCTGTTGATGTTTACGTTTGATTTCATTTATTATCTCTATTTTTGCCGAGTCACTTACTTCGTCTTCCTCCTCTTTGGTTTCCCTGTACAAAAAGAACGTTTTTTAAACCTTTTAAATGTAAAAAATGAGAAAGAGCCAAAAGGGCAGAAAATTGTCAAAAATCAACAGCAATAAAAAGAAAGGGACCTCGACTTGTAGCATTCGGGTCTAGCTTGGATCCAACCTTTAAGCCTCAGGTCCTTCGATTCAACACGAAAATCCCTCAACGTCATTGAGGCCCGTAGGAAAAACAAGTTAGTACCATGATTTTGCTTGAACAAGCTGTAAAATCTTTTTTAAGTGTGTCTATGGGAGAAAGAGCGCTTAAAAGTAGTGTTTCTAAGGTCAAAACCTTACTTAGTGTATGTTGTAAAATCTTGAGGTGTACCTTTGAATGATTGCAGTAACATAGTTACAATGTACCAAAATATGTTTCATATATAAGACCGGATTGATGTTCATGTTGTTGAAAATAAGGTTGAAGAAAATCTCATTAATCCAAGTAAGTAAATTCAAAATCGACATCTAGGGATCTTTATGTTTTTTGTTGAAGATGTGCCAGAATGATCGCAGCCACAAATGACTGATGAAGCTGTTGAGATTGATAAGGAGATGGTAATAGTCATAACTTTTTCTGTGATCTAACAGATGACAATATCGTCACTACTCAAACTACTACATCAATTTCGGTCGATGCACAATTTGCCAAAGCCAGAAGTGAGCAATGGTATTTCATTGATAGTTTAATTCTGTCATTCCCCCCCCCCCATAAGTTCCAGTATTCAGATTACTGAGCAGAGGTTTTGAAATTTATAAAGATAACTTAATCTTATATTTTCATCTATTATCATACCACTTATAAATATTGAATTTGTTATTGGTTATTTTGTTAAAAGTTTAATTTCGAGTAATTTTCTGCATTACTCGTTTGCATTAGCTGATGCTAAGCCTCTTTGGGATTGTCTATAAAATTTTCCGATTATTTGGGGAATCAAAGAAAAGGCCTGCAGACGAACACAGCTGAGGTGCATCCGTTCATGGCACCTTCTGCGCGCCTGTGCACGCTTGTGTGTGTGTGAACGTGCGTGTGTGCGTGCCCGAGAGAGAGAGATGCTCATGATAAAGTAATATATTCAAATTCGTTTATGGTAACAAACTGTTGTGCATTAAACAATGACAGCAATGCCACACACAAATTCTGCGCTGCATGCCCTTTATTTCATGTGGAGGACCTAATAAACCATAAATATTCGTAATCAAGCTCACTTGGATGCAATGCTCGCGATAAATCTGGACACTATGTGGCTCTTATGATTCAGAGTTAATGCTAACACAAGTAGGATTACAAGGGTAAGGGCAGTCGATCTTCTTGAAGGTACCTCGGTCATAAAACCAGTCACCAACTGCCTTTCCCATTTTCTGTAAATAGAAAGTAAATCAGTATGCGTTTCCAGAAACAAAAACAAGCTAGAACAAAGAAATGCATCCTTAAAAAACATAAGCATGGCAGTGTTTTACCATGTTGCCCACTTCTGTAGACTTGTCGCTTAGCCATGTAGCAAGTGATCCAGATTGACAATGTGCATAACAAGAGTCTATGAACAATCCACTTGATGCAGACTTGCCAACTCCGGTGTTTATTGCACTTAAGAATTGCATCCTGTAATCTGAAATAAACCCCACAGCAGTCAATAAAACTTTTGTTCTGAAGCTCCCGCTTCATGAGAGACAATAAGCTTCCAATTGCTGAGCAAAACCAATAAATGTAGTCTGAAATTCTGTTAACTTAGAGGGTCTGGTTTGTTAGTATTGGTCAAAGGAGTATGAAATTAAGGTTTTGGTTGTTACCTTGCACGGTTTGGACTTGACTAGCCGAGCATTTCTTTAAGTCAAGCTTGCAGCTCTTCCAGGCTTTTTTCGAATCAACAGCACTTGGTGCCAGAATATTCTTTATCTGAATGTTTATTAAGAAGTTCAGTGGCAGGGGAAAAAACACAGATTCTTTAACAGTTGTTCAGGTGATATAGAACTTCACTAACCTGCCAGGAATCATAAGCTGAATTGATGATAAATAGTGGTGTTTTCATTGTCTGAGCCACATATTGTGGGAAGAAACACTGCAATTATAAACCTATGTTATCAGCATACAAATGGTGTACTTGTAAAAGGAAAATTAGTATAATTAAGAAATGCCACACTTACCAACTCTGGGTTCATTCTTGACGTGCATGATGCAGGCAAATTCTTTGCAGAGCCCTACACGTAGACAATGGAACGAGATTACGCTCCAATTAAATTCAAATAAATTCTCTGCACACAAGAATGTTATTGTCCGGTCGATTGAACAATTGTTCACAGAAGCAAAAGGACAGAAAAGGGATATATAGATCAAGAGACTGTTATTGGCCCGGCCGTGTCATTGAGTGAAGTCCAACTAAAAACAGCAAAGAAATAGAAATTACATGTGTTTTAACTACTTGACCAAAGAAAGTTTCAATGTGAGACCCTCCAGAAATGTCCTTCCTGCAAAAGTGCAAAACAAAGTTACTAAAAGCTCTCACTTCAAACATGTGAGGACGCCTTGGTCGTGAGTTTACCCATTAATAAAATATCCAGCATCAGAGACACATTTAACTCTAGCAGATGTGGGTAAAAGCGATCTGAATTTATCGCAGTGCAGAATTGAAGCCAACCCACCGGCAGAACAGCCAGAAAGAATAGCCTGTCATTGGAAGTCATACTAGCTTATCAGAAAACCAAGAATGTAATCAAGGAATAGAAAAAGGGAATTTCATGTCATCGAAGAGATTCACATACATTTTGAGCTTTGTTCATTCCTTTGGCTAGCAGGTCATCAATGACAGCCTGCCAAACCCTTTCTCCTCTGAAGTAGAGGTTAGTTTTCTGTTCCAGAAACATGAATATATAAGTTCGGAGTCAATCCAATGCTTTCTATATAGACAAATTCTTCAACTCCTAAGGGTATTTAAGTTTGCTTACCGGATCGACTGCTTCCACATCACCAGTAAAGGATGAACCATCACAATATCTAATCTTGATTCTATTCCAGTTGTAAAAGTCTGCACGTCAATTAAAACACAATTCAATCACCACAATGGCATCATTATCATAATCAATGAAATTCAGGAAAATGGCAACAACTGAAGAAACTTTGCTTGATAGCAAGATGTAGAATAATGGAAAATTGAGTCATACCCGGATTAGAACTTTGCTTGCCGCCTAAAATGCCAGAGAAGCCCATTGTTTTCTCCATTTTCTGTGAAGAGCCCTTGTAGGTATCCTTACGGGAAAGGCAAGTCTCAATATTATCACACCATCCTCCTCCCTATCAAAGCCAAAAAAATTAGTATCTTAATTGTTGCATCTATATTGACATGATTGGACTTAAATTCTGCAGTCAAAGTATCATCTGCATTTCAATAAGAATGACTGATGCTTAGGACCCACCTCCATATGAACCAACCAGTTGTTAATCCCAGAACCAGATCCTCTTTCAAGGTGGTAGGCTGGGACACTTCCGTCCAAACAAACTGCAAAATTCAAAAACATTCAGCTTGAGCACACAAGATGGTCACACGGTAGAGAAGAAGAGATCACAGAAACAACAAAAATAAACCAAGCATCTAACCAGCTCCTTTCGCTCTTGCAGTCTCAACCAAGGTAATTGGTACGCTACCACCTTCTGCTTTGAGCAACACCAGTGTGCAAACTACAACATACACCCACTGGTCCAATCTTGAAGTAGCCATTCTGCTTACAGCAAGCACCATCGTTTAGAATGTAGAGAATATGATTTGCCTAGAGAAAATAATACAAAGCCAAGCGCTTACTCTCACATATATATATATTACAGTAAATACCTTGCAGAGTTTGCAGTCTTTGTTTTTTTTTTTTTTTTTTTAAGAAAAGAAAATTGTTTTGAATCCGCCCGACTTTCCCTTCAAACAGCAAAGTAAGGTTTTAAAGTGCCATCTGATTCAAGAGGTGGGGTCCTAATATTTAATGGAAGAAAAGCATATGGGCTTGTATGGAGGTCATTGGTCGACAGGACTTTCCTGGATGGACACATATCCATCGTGTAGTTCGGTGCATGAACCATAACTTTTTGCAATCATTAGTAAAAAAAATAAAAAATAAAAAAAGAAAAAGAAAAAGAAAAAGAAAAAAAGAGATAGAATAAATAGAATAAAGCAACCAAGGAAAAGTAAAAGCACACGGGCTGTTCTGAATTTTCTTGTTTATTGGCCGACATTAATTGATTGAAACTTTCTGTGCCAACTGGGTGTTAAAATGAATCAAATTAATGCAACATTATCTATTTTCTATCTCTTCTCTTGTCTTCCTTTAGTTTGGTCCCTTTGGTTAATAGGTGTCGGTGGTTTAAATTATTTGGCAAATTTATTAGCATATCCTAGCCATTGCTTAGGCGATTCACGGACGGTAACAGACAACCTTTACAACTTGCCGTTGGCAATGACTTTCATAAGACGGGTCTCTTTCTTGCGTGTCTGCGGTGCGATGCAAGCAGCTTAGTCCTATGTAGACGTCAACTTTCCCACCAATGACCTGGCCAATAACCACGTCCACTCGTCAAAATTGATGGCACCGTAGTCGGAAAACAGAACATTGATTTACGCGGTTGGTGGGAGTAGGATTCAAAATAGTCCAATCTTGAATGGTTTTTTTTTTTTTTTATTTGTCTTTTCCCCTAAAAGAAAGTGTTTGGATAATTTATTAACATTACGTACATTAGTTTAAGCTGTGTGATTTAAGCTACAAACAAGCAGCCATGAAGGCTTTGCTGTCACGCAATACGTTAATGCTGTCTGTTCTTAACCAATGGATAAAAGAGAACGTTGTCGTCCACCCTGTTGTCACGTCTTGGTTTGCTGTCACACGCTTTGCACAGTCAAATCCTGTTTTTCATTCCGTCTGTCCTAATGTCTTGATTCCATTAATTGTCAATTTCATGGTTTTAAGCTTTTCGTGACAAATTAGTCTTTTTGATAAATATTTATGGTTTATAAACAAATTACACAAATTTATTCTATGCAGATAGAGCATTGTAATATAATTTGACATTTATTTCTAAAGTAATGAATTACTCTTTTGTGACTTACATAATTTAATATTGTAAAATTTTAATATGTAATTTATTATTAAACCCCCTTTTCTAATAGTTAAAATTTTAGGTCATAAGATCTTTTAACAGGTGACTATGGTTTGTTTAAATTCTCACTTCATGAACTTACCCATGAGAAAGTGTATTATAATTTAATATATAATCAAATTTTGAATATTATTTAATAATTTAAAATTTTTAGTCAAATTCTTTTTGAATTTTTTTTTAAACATTGATTAGTCTCTTAATCCACTAGTCCTTAATTTCTTAATGTTTTGATTTATATTTTTTTGTTTTACATTATTAGCGCAATATGATTAACAAAATTGAAAAAAAATATAATTCAACATAATTATTCTTTAAATTTCATACATTCTAAATCTGTTACTAGGCAATAAGTTTAAAATTTATTATGCATAATTATGAAACATAATTAGCAATAATAAAAAATTTAATGTGAAAAAATAGAAAATCTGATAGGTAAAATTACTTCTATGATTTTTTAATATTTAACATTATCTTTAGTATTATATTTATATGTATAAATATCATATATATAATGATCATATACATCTACATCTATATGAGTATGAATTTTTTTATCATTAAAAATTTTGAATTGATATGCTTGAAACTTATAGCTTTAACCATTATTCTTACCTTAAGTTTTTAATAGTTAAGTAGTATATCTAGTTTGTTTTTGCTAAGAGCAAACATAGAAAAATAAAATAAAACTTAGATACTTTTATTTTAATATCAATATTTTCATTTAAGAGTTTTTCAAGTTTTTGCCCATTGTAAATATCATTTTCAATAAGTAACTTGAATTCATCTTTTAGAAAAGTATTTTCTTACATATTTTTCGTATGAAGATTTTTATTCTTAATAACTATGTTTTAGAATTTTTTATTTATATAATTTAAAGTTTCATATAATTTATTAATTAAAAACTCATTATCATTGAAGGTACCAAAGCATATAAAATAATTTATAATGGTTCAATTCAAACTGAAAGTTTATGTTCACTTCTTAAGATTCATTTCTTATACCATTAACTCTATTATATTTTTTATAAAGTAAAAATAATACTTTACACCATGTCACTTTGACCTTTACTATAACAAAACTTCCGCAAACTTTTCATAAAAATACAATGGTTATTTTATATTTAGTCACTAACACTCTATTATTTTTCATTATATCATTTTTTCTCTTTTTTCAATTTCAACTTTTATCTCATAGAATTTTTACTTTTCCTCTTTGATCTTTCACTTATCTTAATACAATATCTCTATATTTCCTTCATTGCCTACAAAAAGAGTTTTTGCTTTGAAGCATTAGTTAGTACTTGGACCAACTGATAGACTTTGCAAAATATAATATTTTAACTTTAAAACATTTAGTCCATCATTGTACTTGAACCACTTGATCCACTCTAAATTTGTATAACCTTTTCAGCTTCTACACTTTTAATTTCTTCAATTATATCAATCAACTAGATTAGATTACTATGATCAACTGATTTAAATTTTTTATAATTTTTGTAATGGTAAAACTTTCAACTCTTAAGGGGTTGACTACAAATATTAGTCAGGTCAAATAATTTGAAGTATTTATAACTTTTCTCTTTACAGTTATTTTAATATCCATTCAACCGCAAGTATGGATTCGAACTAACTTAAATTTTTATTTTTTCTCCTTTTGTCTAATGGTTGGCTGGTTAATACCATAAGTTGACTAATTTATAATTTCTATTAATTTTAAATCTTCATCATTCTTACATCTTTTTTCAAAATTACTCAATATCTCATTTATTAATTTTTTATAAATACAAATCCAACAAAAAATGAAATTTTTGGATAATTGTTAATAAAATTCAAATTTTAAATTTTATAATCTTTTCAAAGTAAACATAAATCAAATAAAAATTAATCTAAGTAAAAATAATAGTTGTATAATAAGGAATAACATTAATTGAGCATAATGATACATCTAAATATATATAATAGAATAAGAAACAAGATATGATTAAACTTAACAATCTCACTTTTAATCTCAACACAATTATTCAAAACAAGCAAATGAATGAAACACCTATTACATAATAATATTCCTCATCCAATCACATTTCTCATTACATCCCGTTAATTTTTTATGTGAAGTTTTCTTCTTGTTATTTCTTTTTGTTATTTATTTATACTAAGTTAAAACTATATGATCCTTCCTTTTCAAAATTGGACCAACAACTGCATAAATTAAAATTTTAATGATTAATACGGTATAACCACAGGAATGAATCTTGCAAAAGATGAAACCTTTCCGCGGTTAATGCGATTGATAATTGCAAGATAGTAGCGTTAGTAATAATCCAACCATGAAAACTGTAACAAATTATTGCATACCAAAATTTGAGTACGAACCTGAGATGTCATGTCCCTGGGAGAGAAAGTGATATGCGGAAAATATAAAGTAAAAGACTATGTCCCACGTTAAAAAATAAAATAAAATAAAATAAGTAACATATAAATGATAATTATTTTAAAATTTTAAATTAAAATAAAATAATAATTTTTAAGAAATGTTACTTGTTCAAGAGATGATGCACCTTATAATATAATGAGTGAGTGTGAGTACCCCTACTCAATTTTTTTTATTTAAAGTATGAAGATTTTTTTCATTTAAAATTATTATTTGCCCCAACACATTTTTTTTACCTGCTCAATTCTTCTTCTTGTTTTTTTTTTCATAGTCATATTTTAATTAAATTAAATTTTTTATATTAAAAAAATGAGGTTTTACAATAAATAAAGAAAAAAACATCATTTGCAACGTAAAATATCTCTAACGTATTTGGTTTTTAAAACTTGTAAAATTTTCTTTAATAAAAATCAAGAAATAATTTTAAGTCAATAAACAAAATTTATTCCAAGAGTAATTTCTTAATATTTTTCCATTATAATCATCTATTCTCTCTGTTTTTTTTTTTTTTTGAGCTCTAATATTATATTGGTAAAACGTTTAAACAAAAAGAATATTTTTCTTTTAGGCAACTTACAAAGCTGTGATTAACAATATTGATAATGACAAAATCATACGTAAATTCAAAACTTCAAAAGAATGCCTTCAATGCCTTGAAAACAAAGCTGTGATCAAAGCTGTATGTCTATGTTAATTTTGCTCCCACTCACAAAAGTTTCTTGATCTGTGTCTGCATGCGATTGACAACAGCCATTTCTGTTCTCAACTTTATTTGCATAGAACTTCTCTATCTGACCCTTTTGCCATATTTGTTTTCAAAGCAGGTATTTCCATGGTTAGTTTACTGCAGCTGTGCTCTATCTGAACCTTTCTTTTATTTCCATGAGAAGGAAAAAAAAATGAATACGTTATTTAATGTGAGCTTTCTTTGTTTTCCAAGGCAGAAAGATATGGTCAGCAGTTAACTAGCTGAAAAGTCAAAAGAATTCAACCCAAAAAAAAAAAAAAATGGAGATGGACTAAATGAAATCAATCAAAAGATTAATTTTCCTGATAGCTAAAAGAATTCTCCGTACATTGGATGATTTCATTTGCTAGCAAGAGTTGGATGGGTTAACAATGATGAGGAGCACCAAGCAGACAAGTGCAGTGCAATACTGCAATTGTGACTTCCCTTTATTCAGAAATCTTATTGAACCATCAAATTGATTTCTTCACTTCAATCTTAAGCTTCCACTATATATATTCCTCGAATTTTGGCTAATGAAGGAGGAAACCATGTATACTTCTGATTGCTGTTCGAGTTCTAAAACAGCATTGCATGATGTTGGGCTGAATGGCAGGTCGGGTTGCAAGGATAAGCACAGTCTATTCGTCGAGATCGAGTCCTGCCATAAAACCAGTCGCCAACTGCCTTTGCAATTTTCTGCATAACACAGGTTTAAAAAAAAAAAAAAAAATCACATTTTCTGAAATTCAGTTTTTCGCAACGTGTAAACGAAAAAAAGAGATATGGGGAAAATCACAATAGATTATATAAGATGGACAAACAATGGCAATCTCGTACCGTCTTTGCAATCATTGGAGAGCCAGCCATGAACCATGTCTCCTGCAATTCAGTCTGGCAGTGGGCATAACAAGAGTCTATGAACAATCCCGTGGACGTCGAGTTTGCTGCTCCAGGTAATGCTCTCAAGAAGTGCAGCCTAAATTCTGCAGGAAAATCACAACTCTTGTCAGCCAACCTGTAGAAAGCATGATTGTCACAATTGCACTCCAATTCATTTCTGCCCTTTGCATCATTGTTCGATGCTTAATGTCACGGACTTGGCCTTATCACTTGGCCCGTGACATTAAGCGCTTAAATTTCGTTGCTCTTACTTTACCTTGCATTGCCTGGAGTTGAACGGGTGTGCAGTTGCTCATGTTAAGCTTGCAGCTATTCCAGGTGCCTTGGGGATCAGCATCGGCAGGTGCCAAAATGTTCCTTATCTGGACAAAGTAAAGTAAACCATTTTGAGGAAAATTATGTTGGCAGAGAAATCGCTTTTGGACAAATATCAAAATAAGTAGCATATAAAAGCAGAATAAGTATCCACTGCAAATCAGTTGCTTTTCCTTTTTTTTTTTTTTAAGTAAAGTAAAAATCCAAGTTACTATCCTTTCTTGAAACCAAACTTTCTACCAACAACAGTGGCAAGAAAGGGATTTTAATAATACTTGTCTTCTTATTTAGGAAAAAAAAAATCCATATTTGATTAAACAAACTGTAAATATTGTCTTATTGGACCAACATTTGGCAAGCTGAAATCAATATTGTCAGATTCAAATAGGTCATTGAATTGGAAAAGTTAAAAGTACCAATGTTTAATAGATAGAAAGCTAGAATTGAATTGATACTTAAATAATAAATGTATATTCATTTATTAGTAATTGAAAAAATAGCAATGTTATATACGATATTTTTCATTTTTACTAAAGTTTTTTGATAAATAAATCTATACAATACATACTTGATAATATATTAATTTTAATTTTAACGACTAAATTTCAAAAAAAAAAAAAAGAATCAAGAAGTCAATTGAAAATTTAAATGAAATGTAAGACTCGATTATAAGTTAGAAAAAATTTAGTGGTTAGATTCTACTTCTTGGTATTTTAAACTAAAAAAACAAAAGTTAAAACTATGAAAATTTTTTAATTTAACTCAAGATGGAAATCAAATTAACTCAATTTTAAATATCAGTAACAAAAAATTTCCAGTTCAAATAAAAAAACATAATAAATAATTAAATAAAAATATCAAATTTTTTTGGTTTTTTTATCCCATTCTTTCGGTTCAAACCAGATTTAACCAGTTTTTGACTTTTTTTTATGCCTTTTTAGGAGTGAGGTCCAGCCAGTTTAGTTAGGTTTCAAAACACCACGTGAGACATGTTTCTCTTTGGTCTAGGAGGTTTCAAAACTTGTGATGGTCACTCAATATTCTGACACCTTACAAAAGACAAAGGGCACGGGACATATTTCGTTTGATCCGAAACGTGCATATATACGGTTAGAACTACTAGCAATGTGCTAACCTGCCATGAATCATACGCTGCATTTAGCACAAACAGTGGGGTTTGGATTTGTGGCGCCACGTATTGCGGGAAGAAACACTGCAAGTTGTTGGGATATGTCAGCAAAACCCTAGAGAAAATGATCATAAACCACAACATCAGCAAAGCTAAACTTACCAAATCTGGTTTCCTGTTTGAAGTACAGGTTCGAGGCAAATTCTTGGCAGATCCCTATGGAAAACATACAAAAATTCGTATCAGGGGCCTGTCAGTAGATCAAGTAGAGTTTACCCAAGAATTTTTTAAGAATATCTTGTCCCCCGGGCCACTTCAATTCGTCGCAAAATATGCAGAACTGTTAAGCCCACCTAACTACATATGCATACTATATACTGTAATGTAAAAGGAAGAGATCTGCAAGAGAGAATACATGTAAAGAAACTATTTCATTAAAGTAGGATTGTACGTGTGATGATCCAGAAACATCATTCCTGTCAAAAGAATTATAAAAAAAAAAAAAAAAAGAAGCCATGTAGGTAGTTAGGCTGTTGCAAAAATAAATTTATAATGAGATGAGATGAGATGAGTTACAGGGTCCTATCAACGAGCTTACGTGTCGAGAAAATAACCAGCATCCGAAAGACATTTTACTCTAGTTCCCTTAGGTAACAGAGCTCGGAAATTGTCACAATGTAAAATGGAAGCCAATCCACCAGCCGAACAACCAGAAAGAAGAGCCTACAGTGAAAACATCCAGAAAAGATCTTGTGAGAGTGTCGAGGGAGAGGAGAGAAAAGGTGTAAAGAATGTTCAATTGTATCTTACATTTTCTGCATTTTTCAATCCTTTGGCCATTAATTCTTCAAAAACAGCAAGCCAGACCCTTGCTCCTCTGAAGTGAAGGTTAGTACTCTGGTAGTCAAACACCATCTGGTTAAAAAAAATTAAAAGACTCTGATATTTCAAATTCGTTCTTGCTAAATCCAAACAACTTACAGGATCGACTGCCTCCGCGTCTCCAGTAAACGATGACCCATCACAATATCTGACCTTAACTCTATTCCAGTTATAGAAATCTATAAATTCAGACAAGGTGTAAGGAAAATGTGAGAGTTCGATGTTCAATAACAATGTCTGTATTATTGCGGAAGCTAAAGTTCAGTCGGGTATTTGGACCTAACCTGGATTGAATTCCTGCCTATTGCTCATGATTCCAGAGAAAGCTAATAGCCTGCCCATTTGTTTAGATGAACCTAAACGACTTTTCTTTCGGGCAAGGCAAGAAGTTACATTGTTGCACCATCCTCCTCCCTGGTAACAATAAGCAGGATGCATACAGCAAATAAATTATGACCAGATAATTCAGAAGTATGTCTGATATCCAAGATGGAGTAATAGAACATCGATTATTGTAAACTTGAGTTTGTTTTTCTTTATTATTATTATTATATATCCAATCATTCTACATATTAATCCTTTTGATCTGTAATCAACAAGCACACCACTTATCTGCCTCTCCTGATAACCATTACAACTTTTAGGCCTCTGTTTTCTTTGTTTTGGGAGAGAGAAATTATTACAATGGATCTTCATATCACATCGCATGAGTACTAACCTCGAACTGAACCAACCAACTATTGATGCCCGTACCAGACCCCTTATCTAAGTGGTATGCTGGGGCGCTTCCATCCAAACAAACTGCAAACAGATCAAATTCTTGGAACATCACAAAGTTGCCACAACAACGAAGCCAAGTGCCTTAATTTCAATTCAATCAGAACAACGTGAAACTCAGATTTCTCACCGGCTCCTTTAGCTACTGCACTCGTAACATAAGTGATTGGGACATAAAGGCCTTCTGTTTTCAGAAGTAACAGCAAACTGACTAAAAGACATAACCATCGGCCTAATTCAGATTCTCCCATTCTGCACATCACAAGGAAAAACAATGAAAACTCGTGAGGAGAGTACTTTGAATAAAGAAAATCTCATGAAATAAAAACATGAGGGTGGCAGTAAGAAGCACCAGCAATTACACCCCCCCCAAAAAAAAAAAAAAATCACATAATCATGTATTGCCAACTTTAAAAATAAAGCAATAGTGCATTGAACTCGACAACAATCGCACCAAATATCTAGTGCCAGTTCCATCTTTTTAGTACTCTCAGCTTAGAATCAGACTTACCAAATCTTATTTCAACAGGAAAACGTAGGAAAAGCAAACATGAGGTTGTCCAGACAACAGAGATTCATCCATTAGAGAAGAGGTACAAGGAACAAGGTAATTAATAATTGTTTTCAGTGAAGTTGCAATCCAAACTGGCAATGTAATAGAATCAATAGTTCCCTTATAACACAGTTGACGTTAACCAAACTTCCATTATAACAGGAACACAAAAATAAAAGAGAAAGAGAAATTGCTCAGAACAAAAGCAAACCGATGAATAACAATTTCCGAGTGTCTTATCATTACGCCAATGATGCTTTCTTTTCTTTTCTTTTCTTTCTTTCTTTCTTTCTTTCTTTCAGTTCACAACTAACTAATGCGTGCACTTCTCAGTTGTAAAGAAGCTTTTTGCAGATGCAACAATAACGTAGCAGATCACCGAAAAGACCAGAACGCAGAACGGAAACCGCTAAAATTCACATTAAACACACAAGGTTGGTCCTCTATTTGTATTATTTATCGGGCCGCCAACCCGATACTCGACCCGAGCATATAGCGGCTGCCTAGTAGCTTTCCAGTAGCAACCAATCTTATCAACTTACGCGCTCCCCAAATCAATTAATTGAATTTGAATGGTTGATCACAAACTATGGTGTACGATGTATGGAGACACGTACATGAACATGAACACGAACACGACTCCAGGAGGACTACAACACATGAATTCTAGAGACAATAAAAACACTAAAAGCTGAATATCGTTTGTAAAATATATTTGAATCCTATTCAAGTTTGTGATAATTTGTTAAAAATTTCTATTAAAAATTTAGATGTAAAATTTAATTATTATGTTATATAAATAATTTTAAAGAAAATTTAAAATTCTAAGCTAATTTAATCGTATTAAAAATAACCTCACTAGCAATCAAAGTATTACCTTTTTAATATCAATTTATTTTTATTTTTTATTGCAAGATAGATTCTGCAACCACGAGAAATATTGAAATTAAATTGGTAAAAAAGAGTATACGGAAAATTTAAAAATAAAATAAAAAAAAAAAACATAATACTCTTTGAATTGATAAGACTTACGCTGATATTCCTCCTAGTGTTCTATTAGGTACATAGTGAATTGACATTATGTTAACAAAGAGATAAATCAGTTCCTATTTATATTGTTTGGGCAAAAAATAGATAAAAAGGGGTTTAATTAAATTTTATTTTTAAAAAAAGTAATTTGAAAAAAAAATAGATTTAGAAAATAAATATATTCCTATTTAGGATAGTGTTTTTAAATATATTGTTTTCTTTCTTTCTTCATAAAGAACACAAAAATAGAATTTAATAATTAAAAAAATCTCCCAAATTTAAAAACTATTTAAAAATAATTAAAAACAAATCTGCCTCCACTTATTATTTTTATTAAAAATTAAAAAAAAAACTTACTTCTAATTTTTTTTTTTCTTAAGAGAGGAAAATTAAGCTAGGTCTGAATTCTTTTTTTCATGATATGGATTATATTATTGCAAAGATTTTTTTAATATATATTTTTATTAAATAAAAAATAATTAAAATTTAAAAGAATTACAAGAGAGTTATAAATAAAATTATAATTAAGTGAAAAAAAAAGTAAAATTTTTTTTTCATTTTGTTTTATTTTCTTTTATTATTGAAAATTTATAACAAATTTTTACATAGTTAAAGAAACATATATTGAACCTTTGCTCATGTTCAGTAATATATATATATATTATAATAAGTATTTTTATTAAAAATATTTTAAAAAAATTATAGATTAAAATATCTAATGTGATTACTAAAATAACTTGTATTTATTGATATAAAACTTAAAAATTTTGAAATTAGTTTTATATGTTGTTTAATATGTACTAATAGATTAATTAGAATAATTTATTGTGTGTATTAAATATATCCAATGCACATATTTATTTATTTATTTTTTTTATTATTTTTAAATGATAAGTAAGGTCCTTTAAGCAAACTTTGGGTTCTAACGCTACTCTCGCCCGCCGTGGCTTCTACTGGAAAGTCAAAAATTATAATGCATTTAAATGTGTTGAATTTAAAATTATAAGTCTAAGTCATATAATCTTAAATTTAAACATAGTTTGATACGTTTAGTAAGTAACTAAAATATATTGTATAAGAATTATATCCGATACGTGTATTTAATACAAACACATACTATTTTAAAAATATTCTTAACTTATATAATATTTATTTTTTAATATTTTTTAAAATTTCAATCTACGTTAAAAAAAATAAATAATAACTTAATTTTTTCTTTTTTTTCTTTTTTCGAATAAACTCAATCCTATCTCACATATTTGAATGATTTTGATGTAAATCTTTGTCGGATAAACACAATCCCATCTGCAATGAAAAATGGTTGAAATATACTGAAAACATCGTTTCTCTCATCCTCTAAAAATGGAGCTATACGGTAATCTAGTGCTTCAAAAAACTCACATGTTTCAATTTTAAAAAAACCCCTTTTAACTAATAACGACAAACAATACTTTTCAAAGCCAAAAATGGTGAGCTTTAGAAAATTATAGTTTTATTTAGCCAAAGAAGATTTGAAACCACAAGAAACAAGTTATCAACTCTCTGATTTCATTCTATCCACACTCCTCCCTGCCTTCTTCCCTTCCATTCTCTGTTATCCTCTCCCTTCTTGTACTGACTAAACCAATGTTTTTTTTTTCTTTTCTTTTTAATCTTTTTTTTTTTTAACTGAAAGAATATTGAAGAAAACCACACAATTGTGCATCAAACTAATATAAGGGATTTAGAACCAAACTAAATAAATAAAATGAGGGATTTGTACCTTGGACAATGGGGAACTTTCTTTGACAGAGACATAGCATCGTAGGCCATTCTGGATCAGAACACTGCGGGTGTTTGGCTGGCTGTTGAACTTACAATTTATAGGAAAATTACAAATATCTTAGCATCAATTAGACATTAAGTAACGTCCAAAGGTTCATTATTAACTACTAACTAAAAGGGTCTTCTTACTTCTTACCTAACGAAATCAATAACACTACCATTTTTATCCAACCAGCTCAGACTTTAGGGGAAGGGCATTGGCACAAAATCTAAACACATTAGTTTTTTTTTTTTTGGATTATTTTTCCTTGTCAAATCACTTTTACTTAAAAATGACAATGCTTTCCTCCTCTGGAATGATCTTATCAAATAGGGAAATATTAAGCACTAAATGATCTTTTTCTTTTTTTTTCTTTTTTTTTTTTACTTTATGTTTGATATGATCAATATTTATACAAAATAATAATAATTATTATTATTATTATTTAATTGTAGCAAAAAAAAATCTTTATTATTTCAATTCCAAGTGAAAAGTTAAGTAATTTTTATTCTTTGTTCTCGTGTAATTGAATAATTTTTTTTTTCGTCCTTTTGAATTCTTTAGTATTTTGAATATTTTCTTGAAAATTCAATTGTTTTTTACATTAACAAGTTATATTTCTTTCTTGGTTTGAATGGCAAAAATTTTAGAATCAATATATTGCCTTCTATACGTAAATGCTACATATGATGTTTAAAAACTTTACTTTATTGTGATGGTTAGAAGCTTTCCTAAAACATGCATTTATTTATGGCTTAAGAGCATATGGGGGCACCAGTCATTTGCAGAAAACAGTAGGAGAAAGACAAATAGAGAGATGAAAAATAAGAGGAATGAAGGATGGAGGAGCAGATAAATTTTCAACCTATGTGTTCGAAAGAGAGTAATATAATAATATTTTTTGATTAAAAAAAAATAAAAGTTACAACAAAAAAGATAATATATTATATTAAATTTAGTAAGTGTCAATGAAAAGAGTTAATAGGAAAAAATTAATAATGTTATGAATTAAATAAAGAATTAATTACTTTCTTCGTAAAATTACGGGGAATATATTTAATAGACCATAAAAATTTTCTTCCCTCACCTAACCTATAAAAACAAATAAGAACAAAACTCCTTTTTAATTTTTCTTTTGTTTTTTTTTTCAATTTTCTCTCCCTCCCCCAGTTGTACCTCTTCCCAAATAAAGGCTTAAAGAGGACTCTATCAAAATCTCCATAGTAATTATTTTGGATGGATCGACAATTTCTCTGTCCTTTCTGAAAATAATTGTGCACCTTAAGATAGTAAAATCTAATGCATGTCACATTGATACAAAGAGACATGAATCACATTGATACAAAGAGACATGAATTTAGTTATATTCTTATGTTTTTTTCTTCATCACTCACAAGTTTTCGAGATAAATGTCTTAAGTAATAAATTAAATGATAATCAATTTCGTCTAAAATAAAGTTGGCGATGTAAGCAAAATCGTCCAATCCAATTAAAATTAGATTGAAACCATAAAAGTTATTGAAAAAGGATTAGATATGATTTTTAATTTAAATGAAGTGCATTTAATAATTTAACTTGTAGTTTTAGTTGTAAAAACAATTGCAAAAACCAAACTAACCTTCATTTATAACACCACCGAGTTACAAGTCACATGGAGGACTTTTTTCTGGGGTTATTTTTTTGTGATTTGAAAGGATTAAAACGTTTGTAATTTGAAATTATCTTTCATGTGACTTGTTAACATATTAATATTATTTTGGGATGTAATTATTATCATAAAATTTTTTATTTTCATGTTTGCTATGATTATATCTAAATTACTATAAAAATTTTATAAATGATTTAGATAATAATTTTAAAATTATTTTTTAAAAAAAATCTAATTTCAGTCGTGTAACTTATATTTATATATATTTTATTTTATCTTATAAAAAAATTTAAATAAAATTTTATTACAAATTAGTAAAAATAAATTTTATTTTCAAGCTAAATAATTTTTTTTTTTTAATTTTCATTATAATTCACACCTTCTATGTCATCGGATAAAATTTCGTCTTACAATGTGCCGCCGTCATTTTGCTGAGACCGCCCCAGGTTTTTTTTTTTCATAGTTTTTAATACTATTATTATTATTATTGGATGATATCGGTATTTTGTGCCTTAATTTTTTTTAATAATAATAGTAATAATAAATAATAAAATCAAAATTATGTTGAAATTTTAATTTGAGTAATATTATATATATATATATATATATATTATATTTAACAAATTATTAACCTATTTGAAGAATTAAAAAATTTTAATTAATACTTCTTGTTACATATTTATCTAGTAAAAAAATCGTTTGATTCTCGAGGGGAGAGAATGAGATTAATGTATGGGCTGCCGACAATCGGTTCGATGTTCATTTACATATTGTGTGAGTAACTCACTGGAAAATCCCTCTCAATTTGGTTGCCCAAACCAAAACTGAAGAGGGACAGAAGACAGACGCAGGAGCGAAGTCTTCAGTTTAATCTTCTAACTGTGGCATGCTAAAGTTGTTCTCTTTGCTTCCTCACCCTCGTATACCTCCTCCCTCTCTTGTCCTCCGGTAGGAAATGGCGGTTAAACTTTGATGCTTTCACACACACACACACACACACATGCGCATACGATTAATAATGCCACTTTGTTGTTATTGTTGTTGTTGTTGTTTTTTTTTTTTTTTTTATAAGTTATTGGGCGATTGTCGAGTTTCTTGAACCCTTAAACTTTTAGTTCATTGTCATAGTCGTGTTGTTGTTATTTATTTGTTTGTTTTTTCTTGTTAGAGCTGAGAATTTTAAGGAAAAAAATGGGAATCTTTTTCTTTTTCTATTTTTTCAAGTGGGTTTTTAAAAAAAAAAAAAAATTAATTTTTAAAATATGCTTCTTTTGCTGAAGATGAATAACATCAAGGAGTTTAATAGCATCCAAATTTTGATAACTTATGCTTTCCACCTTGGTCTCTCGGTGCTGAGAGAAATCAAACGGGATTTCTTGAGCTGGGGGAGACTTTAATTTACTAGCTAGATGTCTTTTGTTTCTCAAAACCAAAATTCTCTTTTATGGTATCATTTTGAAGCAGTTGTCCTGAAATTTCGATTGAGTGAAAAAAATTGTACAGTCACGTTTGGATGTCTATTGGAATTTGCTCCATGTCTTCTTTATATCTACAGGAGAATTTCTGTGAAAGAAATGAGCACAATGACATCAACAATATGCCCGAAATTTGTTCCTGTTGGACAGGCTGACATCCATTCAAGAAGCAAGCCTGACGGTAGTCGACATTTTTAGCCTTTATTACTATGAATTTTCAAAGTTTCTAGCAGCATAAGCCCTGAAATTGTGCTCCCACTTACACACATGCTATTATCTTCTATGCTGGTTGTCATATTCTTTTCTGCAACTTTGAATATGTTGTTTTCTACCAATCCATAATCACACCATTTCTCTCACATGATTGTGCTGAATGTATTTTTGCCATTTTTTTTTTTTACTTGTACGTGATCATAATTATGGTTTTAATGGTAAGTGTGGATTTTTAAGCTTTCAATCTAACTATTATAGTTCTATCAGATGTGAAGTCTACAGTGAGAATGTGCCTGCCATAACCTTCCATTCTACCTAAATAAAATCAGAATTGTTTGTTGATGAAACTGGAAAAATGAACAAGTAGTGGAACCCTTTAGAGGTAGCTGTCCTGAATGCACTGGTATGATGGGATTGCAGTTAGTTCCTGGTTTCAAGAATAACAGTCATTCTGCTTTTGTGAAATAGAAAAGTATCTCAACATCTCTTCTTCTTCTTCTTCTTTTTTCTTTTTTTCAATAACAATAAATATCATATCTTACAATTAAACATGACTTTTTCTTTTTTCTGTCTAGAACACAAAAATACAAGAAAAGTACTTTTTAATAGCCAATCTGAATGTACTCTGGGCATTTCATGAGTCATATGTTGCTAGTATCTTCAAGCCAATAGTGCCAGAGGTTAGCATCCCACTTGATATTACTGGTTCTAGGACCATGGTTTCTCCTTCCATTATTTGGTTCTTGTTGGTAATGCAGACTCTATTTAGATTTAATTGCTAATCACTTGTCTAACAGTAATAGTACCTCTTCCAACCTTTATAATGTTTCTCTTGATTATTCTTTGTCTTCCTGAGTATAACACATCCCGTTAAATACTGAGCAGTACTTGCTTATACTAATGGTGCTGGCTTTGTCCCTTAAAGAAATGCTTGATGGTCCACCAGATGTTAAACAACAGCATTCTTATGGATTATACAATATAATCTGGTTCGATTATTAAGCTTTGCATTTACTGACCACGTGTCTATGCTGTCAATATGGTCTTCCACTTAGATCTACTGAAGCATAGATTATCACAAAGCCAAAATGAGTATCTAGAAACCCTATTATATCTGTCAAGCTATCTAAGTCTTGAAATGACATAATCCTAGTTATGGCAGTCAGAGACGGCCTTTTTGTTATTGCACAATGTTTCGGCAATATGCAAACAAAATTACTCCCATATGCTCTTGTTGTTCTGTTAATAGCAAATTGTGATATGTTAAAATTTGTACTGCAGGCATCAGACTTCGTCTTGTTTCTTATAACATTTTGGCTCAGGTATGATCAACTAATTTTTAGTTTTTTAGCTGTCAAACATTTTTTGGAATGCTAAAATTCTGAACATGATTTCCTTCTTTTCTACGTAGTTTTATCCTTTTATCACTTTAGAAAATTGCTTGTATGTTTGGTTGCAAATAGAAATTGAAAAAACGTTTCATTGTTGTGTAGGTTTACGTCAAGAGTTCTCTATTTCCTCACTCACCATCTCCTTGCCTCAAGTAAAACTTCTATCTTGTCTTTCATTAGTTTTCACACTTTTGGTTTGCACTTACTATTCATGCTTCTTGGACTTTGAAATCAAGGATAAAACTTTGGAGATTTCTGAGATATTTGCTGGAAGTATAATAGTTTAATTTGATTGTTTATTTTTTACTTGCTTTATCATTCAATGGAAAGCAGGATGAAAAATGAAAGTCACTTGTTTACTTGAGCATTATTTTTATCCTCAAACAAAAACACATATGTACACTATGACATGAATAAACTTCATTAGCTAGATCTATTTCCTCTGCTAAACCTGTCCCTACCTTTCTCTCCTCTGTTTGTGGTAGATGACTGGATTCACCAGACAAATACTCATTGCTACTAATTTTTTTTTTTGGGTCTGTTGTTACTTAAAACAGCTTGTTCAATCTTTAAGTTCTGTGTCTTGGTCCTTAAGAGCACTATTGACTTTGTACTTGCCTCTACCAAAAACTAAAGGGCAATTCTCACACAGTTGGTTGCAGAGGATTAATTCAAGATTGCCTTGAAAGCTAGTTGGTTTATGTTGTGACCTTTGCCTTGTATTGCTCACTTAATTCTTGCAATGTCATGTAGTGATTCTCAATTGGGTTCTTAAATGTGTTATGATTGAATTAATTGTGTGTGCCCTTTCTTCTTACTTATTTTCTTTGGACCAAACAGTTTTTTATATTTGAAGTAAGTTAATGGCTTAATAAGTTGTGGGTATCCATTTTAAGTTGGATCATGCTGTATGATGTTTGTGTTAATACAACATAACTTTTTCATTAAATTGACTGGGCATAGTTTGTTGTGCCACCCTTCTCACAATTCATGAATAATAGTTTTCAGCTTTAGATTCTTCAAACGAAGTTGGTTACTTTTATATTCTGATTTACATATATGTACATGGTATAAACCTACTCACAATGGTCCATTTTATACACAAACCTGAATTTCCACCATCACCATTAGGGAATGGTTTCGAATTTTATTTATTGACACAAAATATATCGAAATTGAACAACCCATTCAAGTGTAGGTTCTGTATATGGCACTTCTACAACTCTCCACTAATTAGTATTGGTTTTGTGTATCTTTAACCAAATCCTTGAAAGCTGTGTGAATCATTACTTCTACAAAAGGGGGCTGGCTCTGCCACCATCAAAATTGTTACTTGCAACCTGGCTCTGGAGCACTGCAGAGTGACTTAAAGGTCCCACTTAACTCTAAATGGTTTCATTTTAAGTGCTGTCATGCTAATTACTCTTCCATCAGTAGTTTCTCAAGACCATAGAAGACTGAGTTTTGGATGCTGGCATCTTTGCTGTTTGTAGGTTTCTTTCTGTGGCTATCCTATATGGGGACTTTTTGCCTTTGCACATTGCAGTAGAACAGTAGCAGTTTATTAGTATTTCTATTGTTCTTGTTGCTATCATTTTTCTTAGTGATGCAAGTTCTATTTTGATTGTTGATTATTATTGCCATTGAAATCTTCTTTGTAATGTTGGCAAGTAAGTTTAACACTTTACATGCACTGAATGTTGTTCTTATCCTGAATGAGAACTAAAACCCTGAATGTTTTCCTTGTATCTTGTCAAGATGTGGATTCTTGGAATAAGGTCTATGATTTATCTCAAAGCACCTTGGACTCTTGTTTCTTGAGATATTTTTCTTTTTACAACATATCTTGTCAGTTAGAGCTGTAAAATATTCTACACATATGACTATCACATCTTATTTACGATGCAATCTAAAGTTAATGTTGTTCTTTTGACATCTTATCAAGTAACATTATTTGTATTTGTAATTTGTTCTCTTTGTAGGTGGAAGACTCGTTCACAGTCAATTTTTACTGTTCTCAAGAACCTTGAGGCTGACTTTTTCTGCTTACAGGTGATACTTATTTTCTCCTCTTTTCCAGCTTTCTTACACCATGGACTAAAAGGTGTAACCAATCCATATGACAGCTTACCTTGATGCTCGCTGTCAATTTCCTCTGAAAGTTGATGCTTAATCTATTTCACGCTGCAATTCCAGGAAGTGGATGAGTTTGATACCTTTTACAAGTTAAATATGGAGAGTCTTGGTTATTATGGTATCTATATTCAGAGAAATGGGCAGAAACGTGATGGCTGTGGAATTTTTTATAGACAAAACTGGTATTCTGTGCTTCTCCCTGGCTTTTTTTTTTTTTTGGAAGGAATGTCTCATAGAAATTTGGTTGACTGCATTACCTTCTTTCAAAATAAAAAGGAAAAAAAGTTTCTCTTTCCCTTCTTTGCACACAGTAGAAATCATTGCAATTGCTTCTCTTTCTGGCTTTGCTGTTATTATACAGCATTTGGATCTCTTTAGCCTATGGTCAATGACAAAGGTCCTTTACACCTTTTGGATTTGGGGATACCGTGAGAAAATCAGATTGCTTGACCTCCTGAATTGATCTGCCGTTTGTCACATGGAGATGTTTTGAGCAAATTGTTGGGCAATAGCTGTGATTGGGATTAATTTATGGAGAGAAAAAAAAAAAAAAAAAAGAAAAGAATGAGAGAAGCAGAACTGTAGTTATTAGACCTGGCCAGTTCAATGACTTGGCCAAGAGGTTGGGTTAGTGGGTTATTGGTTTAACCAGCAGGTCATTGGTTTGCTGCTGATCTCGAAATAAAAAATATAGTTATAGTTAATAAATTTTTACCACATTTTTTTAAAGTATAAAAGTTCATACACATGCAAAATATGATTAATCAAATTTAAATTGAAATAATCCAGTAATGTGACAAACATTTGTTAACAAGTTGCCCATTGCCAGGGAAAATTATGAAAATTTTTTCCTTTAGCATTACATCAATGTAGTTACTGCCATTTTATAAAGAGCTCCTGTTTATGAGTTTAAACGGATATCTGTTATTTTGTTAATGTATCTTATTTGCTCCTACCATGATGTTAGTGCAGAGTTGCTCATAGAGGAAAGAATAGAGTACAATGATCTTGTGAATGCAATGCAAGATGATTTAGAGTCACATGATAATAAGCATGAATTTACACAGGCCAAGGGTAATGAAGCATGCTTTCCTCTTGACTGATATTGGTGCTCTCCATTTGTATATGTTAATGTTTTTCAGGCTATTGACTTCTTTTTTCTGAATTTATTCTTCCATAAATTGCAACTGGCAATGCAATTTATCGTAGTTGAGCCATTTGCACTTTCAACTAGTATCAATCATGATCATGTACTTCTGCACGGTTTGAATTTACCTTCCTCTGGCATAACTCCCAAAATTAATGCTAGGTGAATTCTAAAGTTCTCATGTTTCCATGCATGACCTTTTGGTAACTTGTGACATTAGATGGTCTCTGATTACATTCATTGCCATCAAGGGATTTAGTGAATATCCAATTTCTACATACATGTCTCCAGGTTCATCATTGAAGAGTACTTCTGAGAATTATGGAAATCCTAATGATCCTTGTGTAAGGTTAAAACGTGATTGCGTTGGAATTATGGCTGCATTTGAATTCAAGGGATGTTTTCGTCATGTTGTTATTGTTGCAAACACACATCTCTACTGGTAAGTGGGACATTATTAGTCTGTTTGAATAATGATGCGTTAGGATTTTGTAATTTTGTGAACTTTAGTCAAGTTAAATGGTTACATGTGCAATCCGTGTCAATTGAAAGTTGAAATTGGAATCCTTCAACTGTTGCATGTTGGTGATCTTTTATCAGGGATCCAGAATGGGCTGATGTCAAGCTTGCCCAAGCTAAATATCTCCTGTCACGCCTTCAGCAGTTTAAAGAAGTGGTGTCTGACAAATTTGAATGTACACCTTCCGTAATTCTGGCTGGAGACTTCAATTCAACCCCAGGGGACACGGTCTATATTCATCATTACTTCATTCCTCTTGTTTTCTTCTCCCCTTTAATTAGTCCTCAATTCTTATCTGTGCATGTTCCTCTTCTGGCATTATTATTTCCTTTTGTTTGTTAGCAGAGTGTGAAAGGGCATTTTACAAAAGCTTTTGGGAGAAGGTTCATTTTTTTTTTTCCTCCATAATTCTTATAGAGCCTTTTTTGGATTATTGTTCCAGGTTTATCAATACCTTATTTCGGGCAACTCGTCACCAGCGACATTAGTGGAGTGCCCAGATGAGCTTCCTATCCCCTTGTGCAGCGTCTACGGTCACACTAGAGGTGAACCACCATTCACAAACTGCACTCCTGATTTTACAAATACACTTGACTATATATTCTTTTCTCCTGATGACCAAATAAAACCATTGCGCATCCTTGAACTTCCTGAGCGAGACTCGGCTGACGTCCTTGGTGGGTTGCCAAACTACTGCCATCCAAGTGACCATCTACCAATTGGTGCTGAATTCGAAATCTCCAAGGAATAGTGTTTATGAAAGTAGCCTACATTTGCAGTTCTTTTGCCTTTTTATTTTCTTTTTTCAAACACATCCGTTGCCCTCTATTTCTAAAGAGGAACATTTTCAAGAGAAGTTTAGTTTTCCCTCTGCGGAATTGCTTTTGTATAAACTATTTGATTCATTCAAATAGTCATACTATATATATATATATTGAAATGTGGTTAATCTTTTATTCATGGCATTCCCATGAAGAGAATACCCAAAGCATAAGTACACCTGTCAAAAGACTATGACAGCTCCTCAATGAACAAAAACTGAGACTCCCTGCACATCATTGGCGAAACAAATCCCAGCAGCAAAGATTCTCAGTACAAAAATTGCAGCTGCGTGCTCCTACACGTCATATGCAGGAAGCAAACACCTAGTAAACGAGCTGCACAGCTGTCCAGCAACGCCCACCAAGACAAGATTGTGATTATAGTGCCTAACCAACTACGAATTGCTCCCTGGCCCGTGACTCCCTAGAAGATAACTTGCGCTTTTAAACCTCAAGTCTTTTTTACGCAAAAAGAGGTTACTTTCCCTTTGATCGGATTGCTTAACAGACAAACTTCCAACACAAGGAAGAGGAAGAGTGATCTACGCCACGAGTGTAGAGTCCGTGAAGCCAGTTCCAGCCAATTTTTGTTCACGGGCAATAAAGTGCCAATTGACAACCCCATTTGGGTCCCATCCACTTTCTCTGCCTATATATATGCGTATTACTTACCAACTCAAACGTCTCCAAAAGGCAAACGCGCAAGGACCAAAAGCTGGTAGAAGAAGTAGCGACCGGGTTTTGTTTTGTGTGTCTAGAAGATGAAGAAAGTCCACAACAATGAGCTGCTCTTCATTGTGGCTGTTGTGCTTCTCGTAGGTATAGCCAGCAGCGGGCTGCGTGGGGTTTGCAATGCACAAACCATATGCAACGTGCCCTATTCTGGCTTAATGGCATGCAAACCTTCGGTGACACCTCCCAACCCGCCTCCCCCAAGCAAAGACTGCTGCTCGACACTGTCCCACGCTGACCTGCACTGCCTCTGCTCCTACAAGAGCTCCAGCGTGCTTCCTTCCCTTGGCATAGACCCAAATCTTGCCATGCAGCTGCCTGCTAAGTGCAAGCTCCCTCATGCTCCCACCTGCTAGGCGCTACTTACACCAATGTGTTCTCCTTGAAAACCCAACGATACTTACTGTTACAACTACGTAATGATTTGCTGCTTAACTGAAGAAACAATATGGTTAGTTATTTATAGGAATAAATAAATGTTTTGTTACAGTTTAATATCATATGCATATCTTGGTTTTTAAACACCAAAGAATGGATGTAATTCTACTGTTTGTTTGGAATTCGCGTGTTCTCAATTAAAGTTGGGTTTGCTTCTTATTTTCTCTGATAAATAAAGTTGCCTGTTCTATTCCTTTTGCGTCTCAATTTTTACTAATTAAGGTACTTTTTCTTTTTCTTTCTTTTTTTACTTTAATCCCTCGTTTGAAAAACTCGATAATGTCAAAGTTTCAAAACTATAAATTCTAATATTCTTTCTTAGAATTCTTAATAAATCTATTATCATAAATATTAATTTTTTAAAATATTAAAATTAAATATATTTATACAAACAATATCATAAATAATATATTTAAATTTATAAAAACTAAAATTATTAACATGTCTAAAGATTTCGTATTAACTTAATAACAAATTTTTTTCTCTTAAATTTTACCATAACTACATTTTTTAGATAAAATTTGTATATGTATTAAGAAAAAAAAATGATTAATTATATATACATATATATAACTATATAGTTTAAATCAGACACATATATGAGTATTCAAATTAATTTTAAAATTATAGTTTTTAATGATGTTATAAAGTATATAATTATTTTTTACTAATTACATCACATTATAATTAAATTTTTAATAAAAATATTCTAATATTGTTATTTGTGAAATTCTAACGTTACATAATTAAATAATATTATATTAATTATTATGCATAAATAAAGATAATGATATCATGATATGGTAAATTGTTTAGCTATCCATGTATTTGTTCATGATTATTGTATAAGCTATTTTTAAATGACACTTTGAATAAGAAGAAATTGCTATACATTTATGTAATACTTCAAGAAATACTTCCTTCTATATTTCATAATGAAGCACTTTATAGAGATGAAATTTTATTAAAAAAAAATTGTGAATCTCAATTTATTTAAATTCGTAAATAATTTTTATGTGTATTAAAATTTTTATTAGCAAATAATCAAAATTTTTTAAAATATTTAAAAATATAATTTATAATAAATTAAATAAAACTAACATAATTTTTATATAATTTAATTAACAATCATTTAGTCCTGAGTTAGCAACATAAATTGAATGTTAATACGTTTTATTATAATTACTTTTGTGGGCTCCCCCAAAAGAAAATATTCACTTGCGTCACCCCCATCCCAATGAGCCCACACTCTCCAATCACCAGACTTTTCCATTTTGCACCAGACTAGGTGGGGCCACCTGCGTACTCTTGTCCTTCACCAGAAATACCTTTTTTTTTTTTTTTAATGCAATATGCAATATATGACACCAGAATATGTAAATGTAATGATCCATCGTGACTCTGTTGTCTTAGAAACTCGTACAAGAATGTCATCACTTTCTGGGCTATCATCATGTGTCCAATGTTACGCATGGTCAAGATCGACAAAGTACTTTTGCCAACGACAAATGGACCATCCTTACACCTCTGTCTTTCTTTTCAGACCACACACACCGTATCATCTTCAATGGTATTTATTATCATAACAGAACGTGACATAGACATCTACGGGCATATCATGACATACATAGACGCGAGAGCTCATACGACCCAACTTGTTCTTACAAAATCTATATGCTAACCAAAAGTACAATTTTACTTTTTTATGTCTTATAAAATAGGTATAAAATTTTTATCATTTTACCAAATAACCATTTAAAGAATTATTCAAATATGTTATAAATTTATTCTGATTATATAATTCAAATTATATTTAGTAATAGTTAAAAATTTAAAATTATGTATATATTTGTTTCAAGTATAATCTATGAAATAAAATAACACATTTGAGAAATTATCAAAAATTACCAACTCCAACGATTTTTCACAAGTTGAATTTATTTATTTATTTATTTTAAATCAATCAGTCCAACAAATATAGGCTTTTTAAGTAGGGGGCAAGAAAAATAAAAGGATTGGGTTTTCAGGCTCATTGAATTTTTTAAATGATAATTATATATTCTTCTTAAAAATGGAATTGTAATTTCAATTGAAAATATGAAACCAGAAGGATCTCTACTTAAGTATTCTATTGATTTTGCAATACTTCAAATGAATAGAATTTCATCAGTTAAGAATTTATAATTTTGTAATAATTAAAATGTATTCATTTTCTTTTGAACAATTCAAAGGAAACATACGGTTGATAGTAAAACCATTCGCTTCAGATTAACATGAGATTCCTTATAAAAATCCAATCATCAGATCACTTGAATTGTGATTGAGAGTTGTGAAGAAGAATCAAAAAAGAAAAACAAACATTGCTGAACCGATTATTTAGATCAGTTGACCTATAAGTCTTGTATCAAAGAAAGAGGCAGAGGCAGAGGCAGAGGCAGAGTTCGAATTCTGCTTTGTTTTATCCCCTTTTCCTATATATATGCATGCATGCATGCATGTAAACTATCTGATTTTCATTCAGAAGAAAAAAAAAAAAAGGAATTGCTTTAAGCACACGGTTTTGTTAGTTAAGAACGTGGGTTTGAATGGCACTTTCCTAATGTGATACTTACACTTCTAGAGCCACCAAATATGAATATATATGGGACCAATATATGCCAGGTCAGATCCGACGTGTAATCCTACAGTTTACCATTCATTACGACACAAAAACTTCGTACGAGGAATCCATCGATTTGGGACCAATAACAGTCGGCTTCCTAAACAAAAATAGAATAGGGTCATATATGAACTCACATGAAGTAGACATAAAATAAAATGGCCCCCCTTCAGTTGAATGGAATTTGTTTCTAAATTACAATGACCATAAAATTAAGGACGGCACTTGCTCAGCCAGCCACACGTTGATTAAGACAAAATCCCAATACCGGACACATTTGTTTGTTTTTTTTCTAATGGGATTTGGGAGCCTCATCTCACTACCACTGTTATAGGTAACAAATTGCCTTCTTGGTTTTTTTTTTTTTTTTTTCTTTGTTAATTGACTTTGAGACGCAAGAGACAAAAGAGCATTAATTACAACGGTCCCGGACGCACAATCTTGAGAGTGGAAATGAGATGATGAAGGAGAGAAACTTGTATAAATAACTGAGGCCACGTAGAGATTCTGATTGACGCAAGTTAGATATTAGCAGCAAAAGCAACAAAAGCATCAGCAGCAGCAGCCAACGGGAGTTGAATGCAATTGGCGTTAGTATTACGTCACCAGCTGCTGCTGATAGCTACTGGAGATATGATTTGCAGCGTAAGTGGGCTTATCTCAAGCGGGTGCCACAAGTAGTGGCTGCGTTCATCTTGGCAATCCCCAACATGGCTGAACAATCCAGGAAATGGATGATACTGGTGGTCACCCTATGGATTCAGGCATTCACGGGGACCAACTTCGATTTCTCTGCTTACTCCTCGGATTTGAAATCGGTTCTAGGGATATCCCAAGTGCAACTGAATTATCTAGCAGTTGCTTCTGATCTTGGGAAGGTCTTTGGATGGTCCTCAGGATTGGCTTTGATGTATTTCCCTTTGTGGGTTGTTCTTTTTATGGCAGCTTTCATGGGATTCTTTGGTTATCTTCTTCAGTGGCTTGTCATCAGGAACATCATCACCTTACCTTATATTCTGGTTTGCTCTCCCCCTCTCTATCTCTCCCTCTCTCAATATGCTACTTTCTGTGTGTTTATTTTTGTGCAAACTGAATAACTAATTTTGCCATATTCCATAGATCTCCTCTCTTGATAATGCCTTTAACAGCACTTCTTGCATCTATTTTATTAAAATTTGGCTATTATGTCTGTTATCTTGGCCAAGAACCATTGAGAATTGAGAAGAAACTTCCTTGTTTTGGACGATAGCCTCAGCGATTTTCTGTCCATTTGCTATCCTGTTATTTGTGGAGGTATATATATATGGAGACTATAAAAATGTGCACATAATTATAAAACAAATAAAAATGTGTTGTTAGCACATTGTTATTGTTTGTATGTATATTATATATGCTGTCTCCTTACACGTTACACATTAGGAAAAAAAAAAAAAAAAAAAAACAAAACAGAGGAACCCACCTCTCACTCCCTCTGTCTCTCTCCTCCATTCGAATCCATCTACAGGCCCCGTCCCTGTAGCGGAGCCTCATACTAATTATCCTTTTGAGTTCACGTTGGTTTACCCTTGAACCCAACCCTGATAATGAAATTATCCTAACTTCTGTTGGGAGTTAGATGCATGGAGCACTTGTGTTTGTTAGGATCCAAAATCAGCACAATCTTAACTAAAGTTTGGTAGCAATATGCATTTTATCCCATTAAATTTTTTAACAGATATAAATTTATAAATTTGATTTATATTGGTAGACCGAGTCCATCCATAGGAACATCTGCTTTGTGAACACGATTAGTTTGTTTCTATTGAGACATTTCAAGAGGAGACATCAATTTGGTCAATGGACTGTGTCGCTAGGCCGTTAGTTCAACCAAGAACAATGGCTGAATGAGTACATTGATAACGTACTCATTTGGAGACCTTTGCCTCATACTGTACATAATAAGCACATTAGATGTATCTTGAAGGAGGCATTCTCATGATTAATAGCGTAAACACGTAGTTTTTGAAAGGTGAACTCTAAATTGTTGGGTTATACGATGAGATCGCAATAACGTTGTTTTTGTTCTTGAAATATGTTTGTAGGTTTTCTTTCTGTGCTTGTTGGCTGGATGTAGCATCTGTTGGTTCAATACCGTATGCTTTGTTCTTTGCATCCAGAATTTCCCATCTAATCGAGCCCTCGCTTTATCCCTTACAGTCGGCTTCAACGGTGTGAGTGCAGCCCTGTACGCCCTTGCTGGAAACGCAATTGATCCATCTTCGAAGACAGTATATCTTCTTCTAAATGCTCTTGTGCCCGTCATCGTTTCACTTCTATCATTATTTCCAATTGTTCGCCAACCTTCTTCTCTGGATCCTCTCTCCCCTGATGGGGTTCGTCGTGATTCGCTCATCTTTATGATATTGAATTTCACAGCACTTCTGACAGGAATTTATCTCCTCCTCTTTGGTTCAAATCTAGATGTGACAAGAGCTCGTCCGCTCTTTGCTGGAGCGCTATTTCTGCTGGTTTTCCCATTGTGCATCCCAGGTGTTGTCTATGCTAGAGACTGGTTTCACCGTACCATCCATTCTAGTTTTCGCCTCGAAGGCTCTGCCTTCAACCTTGTTGATATAGAAGATCTTGAGCTTCACAAAGAGCTACTTACACGCGAATCGAGTAAACCTGGAAATGAAGATGAAATTGCAGTAATTAAGGGTGCTAGTGAAAAGGAAGGGTGTTGTCCGTGCAAGACCATAGTTAGCAAAGATCAATTGGCGATGCTTGGTGAAGAGCACCCAGCGAGAGTGCTCGTCGGTAGGTTGGATTTTTGGCTCTACTACATTGCGTATTTTTGTGGGGGTACCATTGGCCTTGTTTACAGCAACAATCTAGGCCAAATAGCTCAATCGCTCGGACAGAGTTCAGACACTACCACTCTCCTCACTCTGTATTCATCCTTCTCATTTTTTGGTCGCTTGCTTTCAGCGGCACCAGATTACATTCGCAGGCAAGCAATTAACCGCATCAAGTTTCTTTAATTAAGGGTTTGTTTGTTTCAGGGGACTACTAGTGACTGAGAGTTGTGGTATACTAAGCAGGAAATGTCTATCTAATTGTGCAGGAAAGTCTACATTGCAAGAACTGCGTGGCTAACCATTGCTCTTCTGCCAACTCCATTTGCTTTCGTCCTGCTTGCCGCATCAGGGAGTGAAGTCTCACTGAGAATTGGCACTGCACTGGTTGGACTGAGCTCTGGCTTCATATTTGCAGCAGCTGTTTCAATAACGTCAGAGCTGTTCGGGCCTAATAGCATTGGGGTCAATCACAACATTCTCATCACCAACATTCCAATCGGGTCACTAGTTTATGGCGTTCTGGCAGCTATTGTGTATGATTCCAATGCAATCTTCCGCCCTGGCTTGAAAATGACTAGTGATTTGGTGGTGTGCATGGGGAGAGACTGCTATTTCTTGACTTTTGTGTGGTGGGGTTGCCTATCAGTTTTGGGGTTGGCTTCTGGCTTGCTGTTGTTCCTAAGGACCAGACATGCATATGACCAATTTGAACGGAAACGCGTTTCTAATACACTATTGTATTAATTGTTAAAAGCAGAAGCAATTTTACAAAGATGTAAATTCAAACGTTCTTCTTGTGTTCATGGAAGAATTTTTGAAAGAAAATGCCGAGATATAATCGTGATTTATATTAGGACATGAGACCTGCAGGTACAAAATTACAAACTAAAGAAATAGAGAATTATGAAAAGGAAAATAACAAATGGAAGACATGGCAGAGAAATAACTGGTAGATCCTTCTCTAGCTGGTCCTACACCTTCTTCTTAACTTAACCTCTTTTTGATCCCTTTATGGCCCCCCCTCCCTTGTTTTCCAATTTGGTGGCTGTTATAATTGGTACTATATACTTCATAATTTACATACAGAGATGTGTCGGAAGGACAGGGAGGGGGGGGGGCAAAACTGCTGGAGAGAAGGCCTAATTGTTACTTGAAATTAATAACCCATTGTAAAGTGTGTTTGGCTCATAACCCAATATATTATATCAAAATATAAATACCTTATTTTGCAGTTAGAAAACCTAATTTAGAGTGAGGAGGTGACAGACATTTAAAAAAAAAAAAAAGGAAAAGAAAGAGAGAAAGAGATGGAGAGGGAGTTACTTGAAATTCTTAGAAAATTTTGTGATTTATTTTTCAAAAAATTATTTTGCATGTCATTTTAATCAACCTTGTAATTTAAAATTATTTGTGTCAGTTTATTGACACACACATATATACATATACATATTAATTTAGATCATGATTTGAGTTTCTATTTAACAGACTTTTATCTCAAAATTGATATCACTATTTCTAGTAATATTTTTTTTTTTTTTTGGGTTATAACCATCTAAGTAAATCATGTTAATGAACATTGATTAATGATTTAATTGAATTGAAATTTAATTAGTTAAAATGAGACATTTAGAATGATGAAATTATTTTTTAGAATTTGTTTGTTGAGTTATAGGTGAAAAAACATGACTATTTTATTTTTAATTAATTCATTTAATTTTTTATTTGATTTAATTAAATTTATTTAATATATTTAAAATTGTATATTTTTATTATACTCGCTAGTAGAATTAATTTTTTAATCGATATATTGTGCTCCTTTTTTTTTTTTTCTTTTAATTTTGGAGAAAATTTTTAACTAAAATTGTATGTTCTTTAATATGATTATTTAGATCGTCACATTTGTTATTCAATTGATTTCTCTCGCAAGTTCCAAGTAAAAGGAGGAGATCTCCTGTGCAACGTGTACTCCGCTGCTGCCTCTCCCAACAAAAGCCTGGTCTCCAAAGGAAATTTTTATATTATCAACAATGGCTTCAAGAAATTTCAGCTATATAAGAAGCTGAGCTAAAAGAAAACATATTCAATTTTTATTTTTATTTTTTATTTTTATTTATCATCGATAGGAAGCAACATCTCAACACCCTTTTCACATCCTTTTCACATGATCTATATATATATATATATATACACACACACATTAGGTTTTCAATTTCTTGTTGCCTCCTTGCACTATCTTTCTTCAACTTTTAGTTCCACGAGAATCTAAGTAACATGGAATTCTTCTTGGCTCCATTGATATTTATAATATTATAATTTTTTTTTTTTTGGTTTTATTTTGTAACTGATGTTTTGTGTTCAAAAGAATAGATTAGAAGCAATATAAAAAGATATTTACCAAATTATTAATTCAAAATAGATGATAAAATACAACATAATCATTTTGTTTTTCTTACAGCATAAGTGACATTGTGCAAATAGAAAAGAAAAAAAATTGTTATTTGTGTGACTTTTAAAAATACACGTGTCCAAATATTTTTATTTTTATAAATTTTGATGTACTTTACGTATAGTATTGAAAACATTATGATGTCTAACTCATGCTTCTGACACAAACCCACTAGAAGTGTGCGGAATAGGAAGAGAATTTCCAAAATTCTAATTGATATCTAATTTTTGGGCCGACAAAATTGATTTAGGCGGACAAAAGTGTGGATGTAGATGACAAGACATTTCATGTGACACACAAATTTTTTTTTTCAATGTTTTTTTTTTTTTTAATAAGAACGTGACAATAATAATGATCAATAAATAGAGCACAAAACTTATAAAGTCTTCATAAATTTCTAGTAGAAGAAGTTCTTTAAAGTGCCATTGCACATGATAGCAATGGATTGACCATTTAATGTTAGTACTTTGATAGTGATTCGTTGTATTATATTTTATATTTATTTTAATTTGAGTTTTTTTTTTATTTTTTATCTTTAATTTAAGTAATTAAATATTAATATATATTAGTATATTTTAAATTTATTAATATTAAAATTAAGTAAAAAAATTTATTCAAATCTAACAATATTTAGGTGGGTCATTTTTATGAGAAATATTGAATGAAAATGAAATGGGCAACTTTCAATATTATTTTATAAATATAATGGTTAATATATCAATTATGTCATTTTTATATTTACTTTAAAAAGAGGATAATTTGACTTAATAAATAATTTTCTTGGCATGGTGCAATAAAACATTATAAATAAGTGAAAAAGAAGAAGAAGAAGAAGCTAATATTAGTTTCATAACGTTGATATGGTTACATTAACTTGAAAGAAGAGTTGAAGAAAGCAAGAAAAAGAATCTAGGTAAGTTAAGTATAGGTACAAAATGGTTGGTGCTTGATACAGAGGAAGAGCCTTTCATAGGCCAAAGCCATCTTACGGGCAGTAAACATGGAAGCTGCATACTTGCGACATGCCATCCCTCTTTGTGCCAATCTCTCTGGCCCTTCCATCACCACCTCTTCCAATGCCTCCAACAAGGACTCCACATTGGGAGCAAAAGTGAACCCAAAATCATCAACAACAACAATACTCCCTTTAATGCTGGGGAATCTTGACGCCATAACCGGCTTTCCACTCAACATTGCCTCCATGAGAGTTAGATCAAGCCCTTGTGGCCTAAGCGTTGGATTCACAAAGACATCGATCGAGTTATAAAATGCCCTCAATTCAGATGGATTCATAGACCCCAGAACCAGGACTTGATGACCCAATTCCTTGTACCGTTGCTGCCATGGTCCGGACCCCGCCACGATCAAGTAAACATGAGGGTTTTTAGTTGTGAGCTTGGAAAAGGCCTCATAAAGCAGAGGATGGCCTTTATCTTTCACCAATCTTCCAGCCACTCCAAGTACCAAACTGACATTAGTGGGGACACCAATTTTGGATCTAAACTCATTGCCTAACCTCACATCCTGCCTGAAATCATCCTCATCCACACCATTGAGAATTACATGGACTCTTCTACTTGGGATTTGGTAGACGTCCCTCAGCATCTCCCCACAACTATCGCTTACAGCGACATGGTGGGCATAATTCTTGAAGAACCTTATCTCATTAAGCACTTTAGGCACAACTCCTTGTATGCTTTTGTTGAAAGCTGGAGACATGGGCTCATCCGGTTTACGAGTCAAGTCTTTGTAGATATCTGATTGTAAGCTCTCGAGGGCTATACCATGCCAGGAAACTGCAAGATTTGGAACATTGCGAGCTATCCAGTGGGGAAGTGCCACGCTTTCCGAGTGAACCACATCGAAAGGCTGCTGCTGCCGGTTCTCCTCCTCAAATTGTTCCCACGCCTTGTTATATTGCCACCTACCGGTTTCCCCTTCGTGGCAATGAATTCGTAGAGAGGATGCTATCATTCTACCCCGACCATCCGACATGGATGGAGGACCAAGTTCGCCAAGTGGAGAGGTGAATACGTGCACTTGATGGCCCCGCCCAGCTAGAGCAGTGTGTAGCGCTAAGGCATGACGTTCCATGCCACCGGGGTTGGTGCCAATAGGCCATTTGCGTGAAAAGACGGCAATTTTAAGCTTGATTGGAGGTGGGTCTTGGTCAATGAAGGGAAGGCGGTTCCATGCAAATTGAGCGTTGCGTAGATCCCCTGACCATGGCTTGGAATGGGTTGCAAGGGTGGAGCAAATGGCGGAACTGGTAGATGTGTGGAGAAGAAAGAGGGCAGGGAGGGTGAAGAGAACCACGAAGAACAGGGTGGTGCATAGGCTGTATTGGGATGTGAGATGGGATTTCTTTGGTTTGTTGTTGTTGTTGTTGCTGCTGCTGCTGTTGTTGATGATGATGGCCATGCTTTTTGGGGTTGCGGAAGATAGGGAATTTAGGTTTTGCTTTGGAGTGCTTTCTATGCTGGTTTGAATTCTAAATTGAGTTGTATGCTGAAAAGTTTGAGGAAAGTGCGGGAGGATTTTGGTGGTGGGTGGACATGCACTTAAGCCAGTTCAAAAGTTTTTGAGTGCGTTTCTCACGCCGCCTCTATTTCTTGACAAATAGGATTCTAAGTATTACTTGTTTTGTTGGGAAGTATAATAAAACAGAAAAAAAATAAAAAATAAAAAAAGAAGGTAAGATTTAGGAACAATCAAATCAAGCTTCTTATATGACAGAATAGACATTAAGTCCCTTTAAAAAAACATTATGGCTGAATCACAAAACGAAACATAAGCTACAAGTTTCTCGTTAATTAATAGTCTACTTTGTGTGATACTCATGGTTCCATACCCATTCATTTGCTCCTACAACATATTCATAACAGAAAAGCTTAGTATGAATGAATCCTCTGAATATTTGAATCTGATAATAGATATGTATAGCAGTTTGCCTAATTGCTGCAATTTTGCTCATTTTCCCCTTGAAAGGACGTGAGTTCTACTGCAAAATGGGATGAGGCCGAAGCTGACACAGTTATACATTATATCCTTTATTTTCCTAGTTACACAATGCAAGTCACCCTATGGCTCATGCTCTGCGTTTTTGTCCTTTTGTCCTTTTAGGATTTCATTAAGTAGAGACCCTGTTTAGTAGATACAATAATATTTATACTATATATATAATATTCGATATTAAGTAAATTTTACATAAAATTTTATTATATTTTTAGATAATTATATTATATAGTGCTAAATACTATTTATGTAATATTTATGAGACACAAATAACTTAGAACAACCAAAATGATGTTTTCATCCAGATTAAATCCTATATATTTTCAAATTTATTCGTCATAAATACAAATACTTGCTTTTAACTATCCGTTGCCGGAACCCTTTAATGAAACGATAGCTTCCAATTTCCTGTTCTCATTTGACAGATTTATGCAAATAATTGCATTTTCAGCTATTTTCTGAGATGACCCTTCCTTTTTTTTTTTTTTCACATGGTACGTACAACAAAACCTTAGTAACGTCCATTTTGACACACCCACCAAACGGAGAAATCATGAGTTCATTGCATCTTTTTCTTCTTCTTTTTTGTTTTTTTTTTTTATTGATCATTATATGAAATGCTTGCTTCCTATGTTATCATTGTAAATACATTCAGCGGCCAACAAGTCCATGGAGATCAGTTAGGCAGTTCTCACAAGAGTGGTTTCCAGAGTCAACCTTTGGCTAATTTGAAGTGGAAGCTAGCAATTCCGCCTCAATCTTGACTAAAGCAATGCTCACAACATTCCTTAAGGCATGTTTTGGGCAATTCAATCCATGACGCACTCAATTGAATTGAGTCCACTCATTTTGGAGTGTGTGTGTAACAGATCTTTATCACAATACTATTATATGCCATCAATTTAAGATGCACTCAAAGGCCATTGGCAATTGCATCTTGGCTTGTTTTGCCAGTATTGCACCAGTGCACCCTTTGAATAAGATGGATATAGATGCATTTGTGACGAGTTGTTATCTTCGAATCACATGAATTAATTAATTTGCGCTTGAAGAAATGGATACATCATATGCCATCTGCCTTTTCAAAATTTTGTAGCCTTAGCCAATGATTCAAATCTATGTGATGCACAGATTATAGCTAATTAAAAGATTTTAGGGGTTTTTTTTTTTTTTAAGAAATTCAAAGTTCAAGCTAAACTCCTCTTTCGACCACAAAAAAAAAGAAAAAGAAAAAGATAAGAGGACTAAGGTATTCTTATTCTTGCAGGCTGGTGACAACGTTTGGAAGCAATGGCCTAGGGCAGAAAGTAATCGTCCTGGACCTTCCATTGTTGTTCTAGGCCTAGATGGCTAAGCGTACAAGTGCAATTGTCCTCGTATTGAATCGACGCAGTTTGAGCAAAACGTCTATCCAGAGATGGATCCATTGCCAAAAACCTTAAGAAGGCTCAGATGGGCCTGGATCATGCCAAAAGCTACGTCAATGCTCACACTGGCAGTTTGGACTAGTGATTTCAGAAGATATGGTTTCCAGGTTATAAGGCCCTAGCCATGGACATATTTTTTTCGATTTGAAGATTAGGTGGACCCCTTCATCTTTGCATCTCCTCTGAAACCCAAAAAGAACAAAATAAAGGGGTTCAAAATGGCGTCTTATATTCTTTTGCTAATAACATTGTAAAATGTATTTTCTCCTTTATCTTTTCGGTGAAAAAAATGAAAACGTGAGAGTGGCGAAGCCACTGACTCATTCCCTTGCCATTCTGGACAAATTTGTTCATCTCATAAAAGGAGCAGTGTAATGTCACTTATTAAGGTACACACTAAATCGGTAAAATTAAGAATTTTCAGCGTTTTGTACCATGAGAACAGTTATACGGTGAGACAGGATTAAATTCTAATACTACTTATCATTATTTTTTCCTTAAAAAGATATCGTTAATATGTGTAGTACTATTTTTTATATGACCAAGATCCTACTTTTTTAAAAAAATGTGAGAGTTATGTAAGGTGCATCTATCACAACAAAATTTTGATTGGAAAAGAGATGCAACGGAGTATAAACAGTCGAAATTTTTTTTTTATTACTTCAACCTATAAAGAGATAATTGAATAATAAAAATAATAATATAAATAAATCACTCAAGAGAACTCACTAATTTTACATAAAAAAATTCTTTAAAGAAAAAAATTATAGATACTCTGAATCAGAAGTCAACTCTACTATAATCAAGTGAATATAATAGAGATGTACAAACTCAATTACATCAAATAAATTGAACAAAATTTAATTTAAATTGAACTAAAAACTAATGAGTTACGTAAAGCAGACTAAATACGTTCTGTGAACTACAACTCAACAAGTAGTAATCCAACCCTTTAAGATAAACCCTCGTATGTCCCCTACTAACTATTCAAATTTCAGCTCAATCGAACCACGAGTCAATAATCATTCATATAATTTACTAATTCTGCCACCAGAATTGAGAAATTTCAGTTCAGATAAAAAACCTCTCCTTGCAGTTCATAGAAACTTAATCCAACCATTTATAAAGAAGATCTATGTGTCTTCCAACTACTAACAAAAATCAGCTCGATTGAACCACAAACAATTTTTTAATTATACGATTGATCAATTCTACACATAAAAAATTACTCAGAAAAAAAACTTACGAAAAATGAAGAAAATCAAGACTTATAGAACTTGAAACTCAATCTTTACCATTTATAAATAAGAACTAAACACTCTCTATTAACTATGTAAATTTTAATCTGATTGGATATCAATATTCTTTCAAAATATAAGATCAAATAATACTAACTTTTATTTTTTTTTCTTTTACTTTTTTTTTTTAGGGTTTCTTGTCTTTTATTTTTATTTTTTGACCAAAAAGTATTTATACTAATTTTAATATATTTTTTAGATTATCACCAATAAAATTTAAATTAAATATCCACCTACAACAATTTTCATATATATATTTATCTTCGTATTTTTTTTTACAAAATAATTATTAAAAACAAATTTTTTCAGAAATTTTAATTTTTTAATTAAATGCACACACGACTTGATATCTAGTGACATGCTAATCTGATTTACAAATGTGAGGAAGAATAAGAAGAGGAGCTCAGTGTTGTCTCAGAGACCCTGGAAGACAAGATGAAAGAATATAAAAGTGCAGCAGAACGCTTAAATAGTACCCAGCTGGTCTTTGCTCTCTATCTGAATCCCATTTCTTCTACAATTACTTTATTTCCGTAAACCTTTATTGTAGCTTCAGAATTTTTTTTTTTTTAATATTAAGTTGTATAAAATAAATTAAAAATACGTGCAATTGCACTAGGTCTCAAGAAAATAAAAAAATTCTTGACAAAAAATAAAAAATTCGTGGTAAGTAAACGGCAGAGCTTAAGGAGTTGGATGTTATCACTACATGAACTTGATCGATACTTGATCAACGTTATACACACACACATATCCGTGGCTTTATTTTTTTCAACGTTGCTCTGTTCTGGCAATGGTGTTCGTGTTGTGTATTTCGTGTCTGTATTTTATAAATATAGTATGGTTCATTTACTTTCTTTATAAGATGACAACTTGAACAAAGTCATACATACATATATATATTTACCATTGCCGTGAATTTATTTCTTGACATGGAGCCTTTAGCTTGGTTGGTTGGTCTCTGCCTTCTTCTAACGATTATCAATTGGTATTTATTCAAGGGGAAGTGTTTAAAGCTTTGCCTCATTTATTCGTCGTCGTTTATATCTTTGCCAACGTGGGGGTGGTCGTTTTTCTTCGCAACTAACCTTTTCTGACAACATTATTGCTTTCGAATTTCGAGAGAGACCAACAGATCATACGGCAATTTTATAAGACTTTACAATTGAATCCAAAAAAGGAAAAAAAAAAAAAAAACTGTAGGCCACACTGCGATGCTTATAATTATAATTATAATTTATATTGGTTGAGTATAATTATATGTAAAAAAAAAAAAAAGGCACAGTTAGAATGTCATCGAACATTTTATATATATATATATATATATATAGAGAGAGAGAGAGAGAGAGAGAGAGAGAGCAGGGGCTGAGCCTAAAATATTTATTAAGAACTCATCGGTGATAAGTACACTTGACTCTGTATCACAGTTTTGCCTATCTTAAACCCAGGAACCACCGTGAAACCCACCCGGAGGTCGGTGTTGCTGCTGCCGCCACTTTCCTCGGTTACACTCTCCATGTATACCTCAGAGAGTCTGCAATTTCCGGCCACCTGAAAAATCCCAACTTCCTCACCAAACGAGAACGCTAAGAGGTTCAAAGTCCAGATGCTTCTGGCCATATCGGCAAACGCATTAAAGAAAGCAGAATCTGGGAAGCCGCCGTCGCTCACTAGCTTCCTCTGGTTCAAGTTCCCGAACAGGGAGCACTCCATTTTTGCATGAACGAGTTGCAGATATCTATTCCTAGTGAATCTCGCAAAGGGCGTGCTTGGATTCTGGGTCAAGAAGTGTTTCAAATTCAAACCCTTGAACTTTATGAACTTGGCGAAATAGTTTTCAGGATGGTGGGGCTCAACATAGGTAGTAAAATTTGGGTGGTTGAAATCTTCAAGAATTTTCATGGACACAAAAGATTGGAAAACAAAGCATTTATGGCTTGGCTTTGCAAGAATGGCTTCGGGTTCAATTGCCTGTGTAGCCGCATCAATGTCCCAGTGGGCTGCCTCCATTTCACGAACCATGAGTTTCACAAAACTCCTTATAGATCTCACAGTATACTGCAGGAACTGAACAAAATGGCTTGGATTCAAGACACAGAATTGGATATTATCGAACATTGGCAAAGGCTCACTTGCTTTTAGGCTCTTCTCCAGTGACTTGTTAACTGCAATGGACTCATCAAACTCTTTTTTGAGGGATGCCAAGACAGGATCTTTAGCATCGAACTCTGATTCCAGTTTCTTGATTGTGATCTCATAAGTTTTCATCAAGCTCTGCTGCTCTTGAATCTCTGCCAGCATTATAGTAACTCTGGGCGAGAGATGATAATCAAGATCCTTCTTGAAATAGTTCCGCTTGATCTCCGACAGCTGCTTGAACTCCTCCACAACCGCCTGATCCGCGGCCTGTACAGCATCAATATTGTAAGGATGCTGTGCCGTTTGCAGCCCTGCATAAGCTGCTTTAATGTTAGTAATCCCCGCAAAGAGCTTTGCAACCAATGCCTCCGTCACTGCTCTGCGCTTGTCTCTAGCATTCCCCATTTTTTCAGGCTTGTAGAATATGCTTAGATCATTGTCATCTTCAAATTTGTTCTGCGGAGTAAGAACACAAATCCCAATCCCATTGTTTGAAGCAATTCCTGTTGCAGTCTTGAGGCTCATCACTTTCTGAACTGTTCTTGCTAGCTTGCTCTTGTTGCTGTTGGGGATGGATCTGCATTTGAATGCGTCCATTTGGAAAGAAGAAAGAATCAAATGAAAAATGCGGATGTGGGTTTCGATCATTAAATTGGAACAAATTTGGTTACAGAAAAATCCAAGAAAATAAAAAGAGGTTTTGGAGGATACATAAAAGTGATCAACAGATTGGAGCCAGAGATGGGGGAGGGGTGGGATAAAGAAGAAAAAAGTTGCATTTAAAGCGTTCAAAAAAAAAAAAAAAAATCCCTTTATTTCTTTGTTTTCATTTCAATTAATTACGAGAATTTTTTTTTTTGTGTGGTATTTCTTTTGATTTATTATGAAAAATTCATATGGTCATGCTAAACTAAAAATGTTCTAATCACACACTCACATATTATATATTTTGCTACACGATCAAGTTTAACCATAAATTACAAATAATATAATTTGAATTCGAATGAGTATACACTGCCTTCATTATTATATTTGAGGGAGAAGTATGGTTGATTGCATAAAATTTGTTCATAAAGGCTATATGACGTCTACCATCCAACCAGATGCAGAACTATAAATGGGTTGATTTTCGAATATTTGCCTACTTTGATTGCAAAATAATTGACGTGAGAAAACCAAAAAGCAGGGGGAGAACTACATATATTATACGTATTGAAACATACATTCATATAATATGACTAATTAAAATAATATAAAAATTTTATATGTTGTTAATATAATAAATATATTAATATTAAATTTATTTAATGTACGAATTTATAATATACTTATTAATATATGCATTTTTAGTTTTTATTTTAAAAATTAAAAATAAGAATTTTGAATTTTTTATTTTAAGGAAAAAATATGATTTTAAAAATATTTTTTTTCCACTTTGAAATAAAAAAAGAGAGGAATTTATGATTTTTTTTTGACTTTTTTATTATAAGTATTTAATTTACATAAATTTTAAATATATGTGAATATTTTTTTAATATAAATTAAGTAAATCGTAGTATATATTATATTAAAATTAAGTAAATTAAATGTATATTTTTATATTAATTCTACAAAAGTTTAGCAACTTAATTAGTGTTGATTAATTATTTTAAAAGTTGTTGCTGCAAATAAAGTTCTGTAAAAAGTAGTTAATTTAATTGTTCAAAATAGTTACTAATTAATATAATTAAGTTTAAATATCCTTGATTACTCTACACTCCATATTTTTTATTTTTCTTATCTTTTTTTCAAAATTATTTATTTATTAAAAACTTAAAATAACTCATTTTATGTAATAAATTAATATCATGTCATTTTTTTTCTTCTATTTTACTATTGCCTTTGATTGTATATCTCTTCTTTTATTAGTACATTGATTTATACTAATTAAATATATTATCCAAGCATAAACTTGCTAATGCTAGGTAATATTTGACTTAATTTTTTTTTTTTTTTTTTATAAATCGGTTCTCTATCTTGGGACTCTCTTGAACAGTAATAAATAATATCAATTTAATCAAATATTATAATTTAATTTTAATAGCAACTAATAACATTAATTAGCAACTAACAATAACAATTAACAATAATAATAATAATAATAATAATCAGCATCATCAGTTAAACTAAACAGGTTTCTAGATAGTTAGACGTATTAATTCACACAAACAATTCTCAATTGACACAGATTAAAAAATAAATTTCTTTGTTTTCTTTAAAAAAGTAACACTCAATTGGTTTGGTCCCTCGTGGAAGCCAAATGCGCTCCCAGGACAGAAACATCGTTAATGGGACCCACATCAATTGTAATCAGGTACAAAAATGGCGAAACCACGATGAGGCAGCCGTTGAGGTTAGGAAGGTTCCACACAATCAGCTTTTTTTACAGGACAATGCCATCCTCAGCCTGCGTGGGCCGCCGAAATCATAAACGCAAAGCCTAAAAACTGCTCCTTTTTAATCTCTGTGGGGGACACTGAAATGGCAGATTTTGATTACTTGTCAGATTCGGACGAGTGTGGAGGAGCTCATATCTCAAGCACGACATCTCATCGTTCTTGAGCAGCAGTCTAAAATCAACTGTTCTGGTTTCGCTGATTCTGTTCTCCCCCCACTGATCATCTGGAAACCCGATTCCGCCGCCAACTTAAATCCATTCCTGTTTGCCGACCCAGAATTTCTAAAGTAACAGCTGCAATGGCAGTCGCCCCAGCTCCTCCTCCTCCACCTCCTCCTCATCATCGTCCTATGGTTCCAAGTACGAGGCCTTTAAAGGTGGCTCCTTTAAGGGTCGAAAGCTGATTTTCTTGGATTCCAAACAATACCCAGAAGAGAAATTGGGTAAAGATGAAGAATTCCCAAGTGGGTATGCTTCTCCTCCTTTAAAATCACCGAGGTCTGCAATTGGGGAAGATATTTTATCGCATAAGGAAGACTGCCCGGGAGGGGGAACGGGTTTCAAGGAGAAATTTGAATATGGGTCAATTTCTTCCCGTTCGGACGACGAGTCCTCCAATTCGTGTGCTGAGAATGTGGTCTCGCCGTGCAAACCAGAATCGAAAGAGAAAATAGGTTCAAAATCGAGGTCGGAACATGAAACGCCCGGTTCCCCTCATGGCTTGTCACAGTTATTCATTAGTTCTCCTTCTCCTCCTCGAAAAGCTGGCTGCTTTTGGTGTTCTCCGAAGAGAAGAAAAAGAGCAAGGAAAATTACAATCTTGATTGGGGCGATAAGAGTGATGAGCTCTTATCCGATTTTGGTACATTTTCACTGAAAGAGCAGCAAATACTGCGAAGGAAGGCGATGGAGGAGGAAGAGAAGATTTGTAGGGAAGCACAGAAGATCGTGGGGTGGGTAAAATAAGCATCAGCGAGGATGAGTTTGCATGACACCAACGATGGGCTAAGTGAAGGTGATAGTAGAAATGAGTTTGGTTTTAAAGATTCAACTTTGGTATCGGGATCATATTAAGTAATATAATCATAGTAAATGTTTTTTCAACAATTTATATTGCTATATGGTATTCGTGTCTTTGCTTTATAAAGCTGTATGATACAGCAGAGACGCATCAACAATTTATGTTGGCTTATGGCATATTGTGGCTTGTAATCCATTGTATGTCCCCAAAGTGTTATTGTTTTTATGTAGTTTTTAACCGACCTTACGGGTTAAGCATGAAGGATAAACCATCAATGATGGTCAAGGTAATTACCATCTTACCTGTTGTGTTTCAATTCTGATTCAAACGTTGCCCAAAACTTGATACAAATTCGATTGCTGGACTTTGACTAGGTGTGAGTTCGTGGGGCCATTGCCTGATGCTGCGTTATTAGGTTACGAGGGTTTGATTTAATAGTATGCAGAAGCCTGGTCTTGGTTTGATTCACACGGTATGGCATTATAACTTGTTAATGACTCCAACTTCCTTGCTAAATGTAAAAGTGGATTCAAAGGTGATCTACACTTGTCTACTGCCATCTTGGGACATAGTCTCCTTGAAGCTACGGTAATGTGTCATTCGCCACCATGTAACAAATTCCTTCACATCAGGTTTAAAAAGGGTGGCTTCAAAAACCAGCGGGCGGTAGCCGAATGAGCATCCAAGGGCGCCAAAACGCTCATTTAGGGGAGTGGATCCGCTTTAGACCCAGCCTCTCCCAAAATAATGTCAAATGAAAACGGAAAAGCATTGCTTCAAGGCCATATATTTTGCATGGCTTGAGCGTAGGCGAATGTATTGAGCAATCTTGAATTGATCTTGTCTAGGGCATTGGTGGATTCCTTTCAAATCTAGCAAAAGCTTTTCCTGGTTATTTTTGTAAGCATTTTTATTATGTTTGATATCCAAGCATGTAGAGATAGGCAGACCAAAAAGAGGCGTTTGGAATGTTCTTAGGAACACAATCCAGTTAAGCCAAACACTAAAATGAACTCCCTCTTAAAAAACAAAAACTCCAAAATGAACCTCCTTCCACGACAATTGAAAACAGAAACAGAGCAGAAAAAGAACAAGAAACACGAGGAAATGGTTTGCTTATATGATATTATACGGTAAGGCCCCCACCAATAATGGAAATCCAATGAAAACTGTGTTAATTTTCCCCACTTTCTCAAACAAGGGGTGAATTCACACCTAAATATTGGCCTAAATATAGGGAAATAGAAGAAAATAAATTCACAGGTAAGTTTCCACTGCCACGTTGAAGCTACCATAAAGCTAAATGTAGAAGTTGCGTGGCCTTGTTCCTCTCTATCTCGCTCTTTTTGGGATTATTATTCCCCTAACCCCAGCTGCACCATTAAATAGAATAGAATAGAAACGTGCATGCCTCTCCCTCATCCCCATGCACGACAGAAACAGAAAAACAAAAGAGAAAGCCGCTTCATTTCTTCAATGCCAACGGACCCTTCAATCTTTTTGTTTTTTTTCAGAAACTTGAATTTTTGAATGTTTCGTTTTTTCTTTTCTTTTTTTTCTTCATGGCACTTTATTCAACAACATTGTGGCATCCTTAATTAGGATGCCCTGTAAATATTTGGTCGTTTCTTTAATTAATATATAATCATACATATCATACGTACATCTATATCTGGAAGCCGTGGTTGATGGCGGGAGGTGGAGGATCTGCAACAGCGAGGCAGTTGGATGAGACACCAACGTGGGCCGTTGCTGCAGTTTCTGCTTCTATCATCCTCGTCTCCATCATCTTGGAAAAATTCCTTCATCGCACTGGCCAGGTTTTCTGTTTCTTTCCTTTTTGTTCTTGGTTTTTATTTTATTTTTTATTTTTTTCTCGTCTCCGATGTATGAGGCTCCCAGCTTTGCTTTAATTGCTTGTTTTGCGATCTTGACAATGCATTCTATTCTATAATTGTTATATACATATACATATACATATACATATACATACATTGGTGTGTGCGTGCGTGTGTATATATATATATATATATATATATATATATATATTCTCAGATTCTCACGTAAGTTTTCAAAAGTAGACAAAAAGAACATTGGATTGTTCTTCAATTAATTTTGAACATTGGACAGAGTTAGTTTCTATTATCTTCATGATGAAATAACGTCATTGTCATTGCTCGGTTGGATGTGGAAGATAAATCAATCAGAGACCTTTTTTTTGTTCTTTTGATCAATTGTCTCCGACTGAATGAGACATCTTTGACTGAGTGCATCACATAATCGTTATATATATATATATATTTTTTTTTTCTTTTAGTACACATCCTGTTTGCTTGTTCATTTTCAAATATTGCTTCTTTAATGCATGCCTGTTTTCATTCAGTTATTCCGAGAGGGCAACAAGAAAGCTCTATTTGAAGCTCTTGAGAAAGTGAAAGGCGGTAACTGCACACATCGTACTTATACTCAGGGAGTTTGATTTACCCATGTGGGAATGAATTTCTGTGTGCATGCCAAGTGACCAATAACACCTTTCTTTTTTACCTTTTGCAGAGCTTATGGTCTTAGGATTCATTTCTTTACTTCTGACATTCAGTCAAAACTATGTTTCCAAAATGTGTATTCCTGTAAAATATGCAAACACAATGTTGCCATGCCCACCAAAGCAAACGCGCGTGGATCAAAGCAAGGGTGAGGCGGAACATCATCGTAGACTGCTATGGTACGATCGCAGATTTTTAGCTGGTGACACTGGCAGTCAGGGGTGCAAGGACGTAAGTATATCTTCTATCAAAGATAGGCTGGCTATTGGCTTCGTTGTTCAGCTTTGTCTGATAACCTTTAATCTTTTCAGTTCTATTCAACCAAGTGCAAACTGAGTGACTATTATACATGCGCATTGTTTATGAAGGAGAAGGAGAGCTTGAAAGAATTACAGCTGTTATAAATAGTGCTTTTCATACCTTGTGAAGTGACTTAAATACTGGCCTTCTATTTCAATTTCAGGGTTATGTTCCACTTATTTCTTTGAATGGATTGCATCAGTTGCACATCTTCATATTTTTCTTGGCAGTTTTCCACGTAATTTATGGTTGCGCAACGATGATGCTGGGAAGATTAAAGGTACTATGGACATCATGTAGCACTCTGTGTAATGTTTCCCCATTATGTGTTTCCGTTCTTGTCTTTGGCTCCATCAAAAAATCTAGTATTGTGATCGGAAAAGAATGGAATCTGAGAATACCCATCTTTTCCAAGCCATTTGTTATATTTCTCCTCTGGTTCGACCTGATAATATAAGCATTTTCACACGCAAACCTATGGTTAACAGCTTAATTATAATTCTATTTCATGCAGATTCGTGGGTGGAAGGACTGGGAGCGCGAGTGTTCGAAGGATCATGAGGCCATGAATGGTATTTTGTGACTTATTTTACATTTCTTTATTGAGGCTGAATGTGGTATTCTCCATAATCTAGCAGTATTAAGGTGCTACATGTAACTCTTCTTAAAGCTGAAATGGGCTATGTACTCACTGTTCAGATCCCAAAAGATTTCGGCTCACTCATGAGACGTCTTTTGTGAGAGATCACACAAGTTTCTGGACTAGAACACCAATCCTCTTCTACATTGTAAGAAGATGTTACTGACTCTCTGTTTTCGGTTCCTTCTACAGTGAAATATATTTTGATGCAATGTTCCAAATTCAATAAAATCCTTTAGAAATATGTCAGCAAGGACTTTTTGTTTTTTTGTTTTCCCCCAAAATTCATCATGGTATTTGTAACAGCAACTGAGCTCTAGATCATTGTTTCATGAGAACTTTCTTGGTAACTGGGAATCTGTATAATTAAATGCTCAACTGGAACATAATTTGTCATTGTTAACGAAGTCTACACCCGAAGATAAATTCTGCACTGGTTTAGATTCCATTTCTTACTTTCTTAAATCTTGTTAGACAACGGAGGCAAATTCTGGGAGATCACTTCTGCTGTTGTGTTTGTTTTTCGTATATAATGCCCCGTTTTATACTATAATGGAGAGCTAGAGTAAAATGGAAAGGAACTCTTTCTGTTAGTTATTCTCCAACTTCTTCAATTTTCTACTGCTAAGTTTGTGTATTGTATCTTGCAGGTTTGCTTCTTTCGACAATTTATCAGGTCCGTTCGGAGGGCTGACTACTTGACCATGCGACATGGATTCATCTCTGTGAGTTTGGCAGACGCATTAAATAACCTGCATAATTTTGATCAGCTATGATTTAACCAATTGACTGTTACAGGTTCATTTAGCACCTGGTAGTAAGTTCGACTTTCAGAAATATATCAAAAGATCGTTGGAAGATGACTTTAAGGTAGTTGTTGGAATCAGGTAAACTCTTATCAAAATTTGCTCAACGCATTGAAACAATTATTCTCTCATATCTCCACTTATCTCTCTCCATGCCTCAACTCACAATGTGTTTGTTTTGCCAACAGTCCACTACTATGGGCCTCTGTGGTGATCTTTCTACTTTTTAACGTTCATGGTGAGTCCATTTATTCTTACTTCCGTTATCATTTTAGTCTGCAAAACATTTTGGCCAGGATGTGTACTTACTTGGTTATTGCATTTTGTCCCTTTCAGGATGGCATGCTTCATTCTGGGTTTCCATACTTCCTCTAATGGTAAGGAGGAAAAATATGATTGAAAATGCATACCTATTTGATTACGTTGCTTATATTTAACTAGTCAACATGTTAACGGTTGGTTTCGTTGAAGGTTATCTTAGCTGTTGGAACAAAGCTCCAAGCAATAATAACACAAATGGCGCTTGAAATTCAAGAGAGGCAATCGGTAGTCCAAGGGATACCACTTGTACATGTCTCTGACAAGCACTTTTGGTTTAGTTGGCCTCAACTATTCCTTTATCTTATCCACTATGTCCTTTTTCAGGTATAGAGCTCTTTTTCGTATTTGTAAAGAGTAGTTCAAGGGTGTTTGGTTGACAGTTCAATCTTGATAATGGGAACAACTCTTGATCTTTGCCTCCTTCTCCCTTCCCATCTGTTTTTACCGGAATAACTAAAAACATGCCTTTCTTCCTATATTATTTTGTGATTTCTGACGTTACTGTTTCTACATCTTTTATGTCCAGAATGCATTTGAACTGACATACTTCTTTTGGATATGGGTAATTCCTTGGCTTTCACTTCCCTATTTTTAGTTATTTATACATTCACCAATGAACTCTTATGATTTTTCTTCCAATTGCAGTATGAGTTCGGATTAAAATCTTGTTTTCATGAGAGTTCTGATATTGTGATTATAAGGGTTACGCTCGGGTAAGTCGTTTTTTTTGAATTGGGCGTTAAGCTTCTCTTATAGCGTGTAGCCTTAGTGCGGATGAAAGTTGCATCTGGATGGAATAATTAGCCTGCAGTTAAACCAGATGTCCTTTGCCAGTGAATATGTTTCCATCAAGAAAACTTTTGTTTTCACTGCTACAGCCCTTGTTTGCAGAATCTTTCAAACCTGTCATTGCCTGTGAAGAATCCCATGATTTATTTATTTATATTTTTTGACACAATGTTAAGCATTCTTGCATGGAGAATATTATCCCAATCAGAGAACAATTTTACAAGCATTCTGGACATACAGCTTATATTTATTGACTGTGACTAAATGGGAACTGTTAATTTCACAGGGTAGGAGCTCAATTTCTTTGCAGCTACATAACACTTCCACTCTACGCCCTTGTAACCCAGGTATGGTCTTAATTGACTTGATTGCATGTTCCTTATCTCTAGGTAAAAAAAACAATGGCAGGTGGAGAAGCACCTGATGATTCCTTGATTTCCAGCAAGGAACAAGTCCATTTTCCGTCGATTAATAGAGCATTTGATCAAAACATTATAGCTTCCTGTAACTTTTCGTCGTGATCAATGATTGTAGCATTATTTGTAGCATCCTTCTTTCCACAAAAATGCTGGAAAGAGAGCAACTTGGCCAAAGCACCATGTAGCCAAGAAGGTTAAATCATGAAGCACCTTCATCTATCCTAGAACAGCATCCCCTGGTCCCGGTCTTGTATGTTACATGTTTGGCGGTATTATAGGCCAGAGCTGTGAAAGAATTACTGTCGTTGGAGCCTTCCTTTGCCATTCTTATGACAATTAGAGTTTTTTCTTTGTAAAATGGGATTTTCCAGATGGGATCGACCATGAAGAGGTCAGTCTTTGATGAACAAACTTCGAAGGCCCTGAAGAGCTGGCAAAAGAAGGCTGCAAAGAAAAAGAATGAGGGGAGGGATGAACACCAACCTACAAGGACCTTAGGTGGAAGCCCTGGTGGCTCTCCAGTACAATCTCCTAGAGAAACACGTCCTCGACCTCACAATTTCATCAATCATGATCATGGATTGCCTGATGTTGAAGCACACCAATCAAACCAGCCTCAGCAGAATGCAAACATCATGGCCACGGTGGATCTCAGTGGAAGTCAACGGCAGCAACACCCTAATGACCGAGGCTTCCCCTTCGGTGGTGGTCAACGTGACCTACTAAGCTGATCTGGTTTATGATGGCTTGTGCCCTGGAAAAGTTCTGAGGCAATGCTGCTTGTTATGGTTCCAACCAAGGCCCCCCCCAATATTAGTTGTGGCACTCTCATTGTCTTCTTATTGACTAGTAAATCCAACAATAGGTAGTTTCAATCAAGTACACATTTGACCCAATGGAACAGGCCAGGGCTGCACTGCAATCTTATTCGTTACCTTAATTGACAGAAAAAGCTCAACCTTAAGTGGCTACTAAACACACTTGCTTTCGCTGAACTGACAGTTTTGACTTGTCTTCCACGAGCTTGCATTTCTTTAGCAATTGGACATGGCCCCCTTTGACTGTCAGATATATGCAGTACCTCTCTCTTGTGCAGTGTATTGTATGACCGAATTGTCAGGTTTGCACAAATTGAGGGATTATTTTAGTTAAAAGTTCTACATTCATATGGTAAAGCATGACAAATCAGTATTCAGTACCATATCTTTTTCTGGTACATATGAATTTTTTATTATATGACCATTTTAGTTGGCATGATATGTTGTTATTTATTGGATCTATGACACTGACAATTAATAAATGTTGGATTAGGCCCTTGGCTCGGTCAAGGAAACAAAGATAAGGTCCTTTGGACCCGAGACTAGGCCTCCTCTTTAGCCCTTCACTTGTAACGTCACACTACTTTTTAATCAAAACTTCAATACTTGAGTTATGAGTTTTTAATTTCATATATATATTTAAAATAAAATTATAAAAATATATACAAAAATTATTATAATATAATGTAAATTTACTTGTAAAAGCAAGAGTTCCAACTCGATGTAATAAAATTGTTCCATATTTTATGCTTTGTAATTCTTTCAACCTGGAAAGCTCACATGGCCTTGAAGGCTATAAATTGGCCAAAAGGATAAGGAACATTCTTTCACCTTAGACTTTTAGTACTACAGAATTTGATTTTAGGCCATTGCCATGGCTTCCACGAGGATCCTTGAGAGTTGGAAGGCCCTTAATCATCTTCAAAATAACCCCACACATATACCAGCGCTTCCAAAACAAGTCTATCTCTCAATGCCCATTTCTAGGAGATGTTGCATTTTAACCAGTTTGTTGTTGCCTTTGGGTCTCGTTTCGCTGCCCCGTTCATCAGAGGCCAGAGAGAGACGCAACAAGAAGACTATCCCTCTTGAAGACTATGTCACTGGCCGTTAGTCATTCATCCCCCTAAAAACACTCTGCTTTTTTACCGTCATTTCTTTCCTTTGTTTGTTATTATGGGGTCCTTTCATGGTAAGTAAGTAAGAAAGAAAGCAAATGTCTTTTCTTGTTGTTATTAAAATGGCAGCTGATGGATTGAAATACTATGATGTTGTTGAGGGCAAGGGTAGCAAAGCTGAAAAGGGGTCAACGGTCCAGGTTCGTTTCTTTCCAATTTGAATCCAATTTAGCCTCTCTTGCCATTTAAATAGTTCAATTACAAATTGGTAAACTTTCTGTATGATTGACACTCACGTGGGGTACTCTAGAAAAATTTTGGCAATTTTATTTGCTGTAAATTTTAGTGTGAGAGACTTGCAATTTGTGCTATACTAATGCACATCCAGACAATCAGATTTTCACTTTCTTCTGCCTTTTCCTTGACAGGTTCATTTTGATTGCATATATAGGGGTATAACCGCTGTGTCTAGTCGGGAATCCAAGCTTTTAGCCGGGAATCGTATAATTGCACAGGTTATATCCTTTCTGGTTCAAATTTTTGTTTGTCTTTCCATGTGTGTATGTATGATCATGGCTGGAAAGAAGTGTGTTTGACATGGATGATGTTTTGGCAATTTTCATTTATGCTTTTGTGTATGTTTTTTTTTTTCCCCTTGCCCTGTTTTGATTCTGAGCTAGGATCTAGGCTGGATTCACTGACCTCAGGCCAAGCTATATTATTAATAATCCAAATGTTGCAAATATATTTTTGTTTTCATTTGGTACCTTGGATGACCTAAAGCCTGAAAAGACTAAATCTCTACTAGCTATTAACACCATGGAGCAATGGATCCATGGTTTGCCTCTTGATACACATTTGAGGTGATAAGCTTTATCCAGGATATCACAGCACAAATGCATGAGCACAATAGAAAAAGAGCCTTCACAATTTAGAGGCTGGATAGCACTGCTCACTGCTTTATAGAGAGAATCCATCCACCCCATGGCACCCTCCATCTCTTCCTCCTTTCCCTCACTATCATTTGACAATTGACCATCACCTTCCCATGTATCATGGAGTTCTAGCCTCTAGGAAGTTCAATCCTTTGCATTGTGACTTCAGGAGTGAGCCAATATACAAGGTTGCTCATCATGTTCAGGCTCACATCTTTACTAGGCTTCATGGCCACAATGTCTCCCACCACCTCATTATTGTTGATTCTTTCAAGGATGGCTGAAGGCACTGTAAGCTGTCCTTAAATTAGTTTGGCCTTGCTGTAAAAAACCTATCAGCTATTTGTTATTGACTTTTGGAGCCTTCCCTTCGTTCCTTGTACTGGTTCTTTTCCTTGCCCTTGCAGAATAATATTTTAGATCTTGTGCAACAATTTCATATGAAGATTGCTCCCCAATTCCATCCTCATTTCCCTGTGCAGTGGTATTTCTAATATCTGCCCCTCCACTTGTTGACCCATAGTGTTTCCTGCTATCAAATCTTTGCTCCCAAGCTCCTCATCATTCCTCCAGAACTCAATCTGTGATTATGTTGCCACTGGATCTTTCTGTGCTTTGGGGATCTAAAATTCTTTGGATGTTATCCTTTAATTGCACGGCTGTTGATTGAATCTTAGTATGACAGTTTTCAGTGCCTTGATTGGAATCTTACCCTGCTTTGAAGCCATTCGAAATACCTCACATTCTCTCCATCTTCTTTGCAGACATGCATGGTCCAAAGGAGTTGAACACCTATAGATGAACACTGGTATCCTTTACCTGATTGGTTGTTAATCCAGTGTCATGTCTGTTCTCTCTGTCTTGAAGACGATCCTCCAATCCATATCCTTACTTACAAGACTCTGGAGTATACCTTTAATCCGACAAACAGTTTGAAGGAGCTTAAACTTAGACACCAATGATTTGGTTAAATTAACCTCAACATAGATTTTAGCAAACTTACATCTACTACTGTCTAGTGTGGGCCTGTTGGCTTTCATAGTTTTGTCAGTTGTATGAACCACCCCTTTCAGCAATGTAAGGATTGAGATACGCCATTGATAGTCCTGGCAATTTCAACCAGGCCACAATGTTGTTAATAGTGACCTCATTAGTGTAAAGTTGGACTTCCAAGTTCACACCGGCAAATAATGGTCAGTGATCACCAATGGTCCTCCAAATAAAGCTAATTCATAATATTTTGTGTTAGAGGAGTTAATCAAATGGGAGTCATTGTCTAAATCCACCAACGTGAATGAAGAACAACCAGCCATAGCTTTTGTAGGTTTTTTAATGGCAAACTATAACCTATCCTCTTCCCAACAATTTAATGATCAACAAATGTCTCCAAGGTCTTCTCAGGTGCCTGTTTTCCTCCATTTGAGAGCTTGATCAAAGGGTAGGAGGCATCCTCATCGTTAGAATGTTCATCATCATCAGGAATCAGTTCATACTCCCTTGTATCCTCAATTTGAGAATCTGGAATGCCCTTTTGGATAATCAGATCCTGAAAAGAAATCTTCTGCATGCCATCTGTGTTCCTTTCCTTGCTGGAGAGGAGGGTCGAAAGGCTGTTCCAAAGTGATTTCAAAAGTTGATATTTGATGAACTTAGTGGCAATATTCATTTGAACAAAAATTTTCTTAGATATATTTGACTGGAACAATTTGCTGATGATTCTCTCCTAATGCCTACTTTAAGCCATATGAGTTCAAGGTTGGAGCACCTCCTGGCAAAGAGCGAAAGCGTGAATTTGTGGATAATCCCAATGGTTTATTTTCTGCACAAGCTGCTCCGAAACCGCCACCTGCTATGTACTCCATAACGGAAGGGATGAGAGTAGGAGGGAAGGTAATAGCATCATCTTTTCAGCTACTTAATTCTATTTTGGCCTCTATACGACTCTTATCTTTCACATTATCTTTTTTTCACTACATCTTGCTAACTTTTCTGCTATTTCTCTTGTCTCTGCAGAGAACAGTAATTGTTCCTCCTGCGGCTGGCTATGGCCAAAAGGGAATGAATGAGATTCCGGTAAAACTAATTCTAATATTTGTTGAGATTTCTTTGAGTAATCAAATTTAATTTTTCAGAGGGAGATGTTAAGCTCACTTAAGTCAATATTTCATATTTGCTATGTGATGCAGCCAGGAGGCATATTTCAGCTAAATATTGAGCTTTTGCAAGTAACTCAAAATGAAGGAAAGTAAGCTTAATTTTGGCTCCGAAGGGAACTGTTGCAAGTGAAATTCTGCTTCTGAATTGGTAAAGGCAGTATGGGACAAGGGGTTTCTCTTTAATCAAGAATAGCTTCATTGTCGGCCTCGCTCCTCCAATACTGCTAGTTGCAATTGCTGTTGCCCATTTCAGTGTCCAATACACGATTTGATTGATTTTGCTAGCCTCAGCGAAATATAATAGCAATATTTAGCTCGTTCTGTCTGTCTGTCTCTCTCTCTCTCTCTCTCTCTCTCTCTCTCTCTCTCTCTCTCTCTCTCTCACACACACACACACACACACACACACACACACACACACACACACACACACACACACACACACACAAACTCGTACGCAAATTACCACAGCCACGCCAAGCTCAAAACCTATGATCAGCTCTGCCATGCCGACCTCTGCCTCCGACAGACGGGGCTCTTCAATTCACCTTAGTGGAAATTCAAGACCTGCTTTTTTCTTCTCTAGATGATTCCCATAAATACCATAGAAGAAGGGGACTCTTCCTTTGGCTATTTGGAGCGGAAGAACAAGCAACAACAGTTACCCATTTTGACAAACGATGTCAGCACAGAACGTCTACTTGGTTTCCGCTTCTGTGTTCAATGTTCCCATAGGCTATAGCTTTAAATTCTTGCGGCTCATGCCACAATCTTTTCTGAAGAATTTATGGTTCCTGAAAATGTCTTCGTGCAAGCTAATAAGAATAACTCTACGTGAGTCAAAACTTCCAGTTTATGGGAATAAAACTAGCAAATTACAACCGTTGGGAATTGCACTTGGCTTGTCAACTACAAACTAGAGAATAACAAAATTCTGACTTTTAAGTTCGGGGACTCAAACCCATTTTATATCTCATCAATGTACTCAAGAAGATCTTCGACTTCCTTCCTTAAGGCAATAATTTTCTGCTGCAATGGTGCAACCCGAGCCTCAATTTCCCGGCTAGCAAACTTTCTCTCATAGCAGTCCACGACTGTAGTGTGTTTGGCTATCAACCTCTCTTGCAATTCTCTTTCCTTTGCCACCAGATCCTCCACCTGGCAAAAAGAATGAACCAGACAATGTAATCATCTGAATAATTGTAGTAGACTTTGCAAATGTTTCCATCCCATATATGTTGTACCGCTAGTACATGAAATCTGTAACAGTAAGTGAATAGCAATGAACCTTGGACATTATATGACCAGCGGAAGGAGAAGATTGCAAGAACGTGAGCAATGTCTTCAGCTCCTTTGATTGCTCTTTTAAGAAAATGTCAGCTGCCTTGCGAGCCATTTTACAAGCTTGTACATCCCCGGTCCTAGAAAGATCAAGTAGCGATGCTTCTAGCTTCTCATGTGCTTCCAACAATTGATTGATTATGCTTTCAACTTGCTGAATGGTTGCTCTTACCTGAAATATAAGTGTATATTTTACCAATACCAGCATATGTTTTTTAGTTTTTCACAGAAAATTTAATATCAATTACCTTATCATAAGATTAAATAAATAAATATTGAGTATCTAATTAATGTAGAATACATAAAAATATATAACAATTAATTTTGATGCACCATCATTTTTTTTTTTTGAGAATAAGTACTATCATATTAATGTCATTGATGCATAATAATAAAAAAAAAAAAAAACATGACAATATGAGAACGTTCATTAGTACACTCTTTTAATTTTACTTTTTATATAAAAAAAAAAAACATTTCTACTCTAGTAGATTCAATGAAATAAAAGATCAAATATTAAATATCTTAAATTCTATATAAAATATATTTTAAATTTTAGAGTGACTGAAAAAAAAATTCTTTTCTTTTGCACTTTTTGCCAAATTAAACTATAAGAGGTATAGTTGAGTTAATATTTTTGTTCCTCGTTAGTAAAGAATAAATGATTTCAACGGGTAAGTTTAACTATTCTAGCTTAAAATATAATTATACCAAAAAGAAGAAATATATAAAGGGTATTTAAGGATTTATATAAAATAGATTAAGTTTTATAAAGAATTCAAAGCTTTTTCCTCAAGTCACTATCATTCTATCATAAATTATAAATTATAGATAAAGATTGCAAATGTGTAGGCTTGCCCACTCATAAAAATCAGAATAGTAGGTAAACTAAAAGTGTATTTCATATGACCTGTTATTTACCTCATCCCACTGCAGTTTTGCCAGATAAGAAGCAGATGACTTGGAGATTGACAAGTCCACATGCATATATACAGTGCAAGCAATAAACAGGAAGAAAAATCCAGAGATTAACATAAAGGGCTCCCTGAGCATGGAGAGTTTGTTAAACCTGTAATAGACCTGCAGCAAAAACAACTCTTACTTCCCATCTCAAGGAGATGTTCATCACATACCCATCTGGAAAATAAATCACTTTTTTTTCAACTTGAGTCCCTTAGTAGCGTCTTTTAGGCATTATTTTTTCCAGATTTCCATTGCATTCATCAATCTTTGGCCAATTGTTCCATAGTTGATTAGCTAACCTTGGGACATTTACATTGAAAAGAAGAAACTCCTCCCAATATGTTCTGTCTTCAACCATGGGGTATTATTTTTGTACATCTTACTAGAGCACAACAATTTATTCCCTCCAATTTAATATCCCAATATGGAACATTCGTAATTGATAAGGTATATAGAGTTAGGTTTTTGGGCAGCTTGTGTAAGAGGTCATTTGAATACCTGGAAATACAGGTTATGCTCTGGCACAACATTTTTCTTCTCCAAGACAACCACTGGCCTACCAACAACATCCAAGTGGGAAATCTTAGTCTGCATTATGCAATTGCCAAATTTGGGCGAGTTAGTTATCTCTGGAACTCATTGCATATAAGAAAGCATGACTAAGATCGAAAGTAAACAAACTAAAAGTGAATTTCAGGAGCCAAAGGCAAGGAAACAACGACACCATAAAATCCTAGGCTTCTAATACCTCTTGCCCTTGCTTGACAGGAAATGGAGTAGAAATAGATATGTCTCTAGATCCTTCTGGCAAAACAACCTGCATCCAAGAAGCAATTCAAGACTGCTGAGAAGAGCACATTATTGTACCCCAGAATACCTCAATTAATAGACGTATGCTCATCTAAACAAAGGGAAAGATCCCCAACAATGTATTTGAGATGAAAAACTTCTTAAGTAGCATTTGACAACTAATGTAGTATTAGCTAAAAAGCTGGCCATTAATAAACTTTTCCCGATCTTCTTTACGTTTGAATTTTAGCTGCTGCAGTTATTTCCTCTCAAAATGAAGCAGGAGTTGTCATATCTGAAACTCAGCCAGACTTCTATATAGTTCTCAGTTCATGTTTGCACCAAATAATTTTCACCAACTCCAATACTGACATCTGTTCTCTAAGAAAATCGGACCCCATAGCTTTTGGTGGTTGCTTCAAAACAGCAGATTTTAAATAATTAAAACCGTAAATGCCAATTGACATACAAAAAAAATATGTAAAAAATAATCACAACTGTTTTACAGCCTAAATTTGGGGCAAACACATATATATCATTCAGATTAATTTCTTAATGAGAAGTTATCAAAAATGCATCCAGGATACATCCAATTTTCCTTCATACTTCACTCAGATTGCTAGTTCTTGACATCAAGGAAATATCCAATAGCCTTAAACAATTCCCAGCATGTAGACATAATCTACCTTGACAGAGAAAGTCAGACCTTGGCTAGGAAAGTCCAATGAAAACACCTAATCAAATCTAATCCAGTAGACAGTAGCCAGCAATTTCATCACAAATAAATGAATTCTTCAACGATTAGGTCTCAAAAAAAGAATCATTTCAACTTTCAATTCCCACTCCAAGAAAAGGGTCATGGTCTGCAACAGAAGCAACAAAACGTCACCTGGGGCTTTCTATAGGCACCTTTGCCTCTATTTTTAACATGTGAAGCTGGACATGGCATGCTGTTGGCCAACATTATTGCAGCTATTATTTGGCAGGCATGCCACTGGAATCAGAATCAAAGGGAAAAGAATCACCCAATCTTAAAGGACTGTGCTAGCCCAGGGCACATGAATGATTCCCCCATTAAAGCCTTGGAAAGAATGCTCCAATATTATCCCATCCCATACAAAAAAACTCTACTGCCGCAAATCCCCAGCATAAAGACAATTATTAAATAAGTGATTGGGGCAATATCATATCACCAACCTTCACAATGAGATTATTAACAACCAACTCGTTTATTGGGGGGCCAAAAGAGATGTTCAGGAAACGTTTCCCCTTTGATTCAAACAGGAAGTCCTGAAGTGGCAAGCCATATCCAATGGTAAATGCAGTTTGCCATCCGCCAAACAGTGGGTATCTGGGTTCAATTAACAGTTCTTTCTGCAAAAATGCAGGATTGAGTTAAAATCGGCAGCAGCAATTCTATTAATTTATAATTTTATGATTCATAAAGATCGACCTTTTTAGTATCACCCCAAAGATTAGATGTTGATATATTTCCAATTTCATCCCTATAATAAATGGAATGAGCATTTGGTGGCAATTTTGCAACAAGATGTCTAAATGCTGATGCACCTCGCATATGGGGTCTGGCCTGGTAATCAAGCCTGCAGAAATGAAGCCAATCAAATTCAAGCTTCTATCCAGTTAGAAATCAAATTCAAATTTCTATCCAGTATATCAGCTGCTAATGCAATATAAACCATTAAGAACATAACAACTGACCTTGAAAATTCACCCTTGCTTTTGGCACCTCCATGTATGACTTTATAATATTCAGTTATCTGCACACAGCCCCAGTGAGAAATCTCTATCTCTCTAACTACATCCTGAGCAACAGCAAATGGTTGATTGATTTCAAAATGAACAACTATGGGCAAGTATGAGAAAGGAGGGAGACTTTCGTAAGGGCCATATTTGATTTCTGAGCCATGAGACTTTGTGTTCTCCAATTTCGTATAGGACTCTATTCTATCACCAGGTAGTTTTACGCTAAGTGATTGGACCTTTATTGCATAAGGTGAGAGATAGTGTGCACTATCCTGGAACAATACTAGCTGAATATCAGACTGAGTAATTTTTTCAGGAAATGGTTGCAACTTATGGGTGAATACAGCCAGAACATTGAATATCATACCATCTCCTTGACCCAGTGCCATTGGTAATGATACAGAATAAAATTTTAAGGCTGGAGGCATTCCTTTGGGATTGGCTACTTCAATAGGGAGACTAATACCAGCACTTTTAACTTTCCCTTCACCTGCAATAAGTGTTGCAGTCAAATATGCCAAGTTTCTTGCTTGGAGCTCAGGAAATGCCAGCAAGACATCTGAAACCAGATCAACACCAGCATTCTCCACCTGAAAAGTATGTAAAGGAATAGAAAGGTTCAGATTTTGGAAGCTGCACAATTAACAAATGCAAGTTTTAAATAGACATCACTCACATGAAAAGTTTGAACAAATATAGTGAAAGAAACATCTAAAGAAGCACATTTTATGCATTAAGAAAATGACAGACCACTTCTGAACAAGGTAGGAGAAGTGATATTATATGAGTAAAAGAAGCACCTTTAACGTCGAAGTGATGCGCACAATTTGAGATGTCAAATCAATCTGCAACAGAAGATTTAAGATAAATTTTAAGCAGCAAGAAGATAACCATACAAACAAACATTAAGCATAGCACATTTTGCTATATGCTGCAGTGGGTTCTGTCAATGAAATTGATATTTAACAATGTATGCCCAAGTAGCCAAAAGATTGGTAAATAACTTTTGTACATATTTGATATTCCATTCCGCGTTACTCCCTCAATTTATTGCCAAATGGCACTACAAGTACTTTAGTAGGAACATCACCATTCCTTATACTGTTCTTCCTAGGGTGACCACCCTACTGGGCACCCATATATTATGTGAACACAAAACTTTTCGGCCTCTCACTTCCTAAAAGGGTTTTGACCTGCCGATAATTATTTTTACAATTGGTTGTGTGGATTACCATTAGAGGTCGAGCAACCAAACCACCGAGAAGGTAGAAGGTTAAGAGAACAAAAAACCGGCAATGAATTTATCGGCAATAATTTTTTCTTCTAGCTTAAATTGCAATTATATTGAACAAGCTAAACGGCCTCCTACTATTAAGAATCAGGATCTTAAACATTCTTAGGATGTGTATTTATAATAATAAATATCTATTTCATTTCAAACCTTGTTATGATTCATAATATTTTGTTAGTAAGAAATAGCATTATCCCTAAACTTTGATGGATCTTCCCTTGCCTTCATTTGTCCAAAAAAAAAAACCTAAAATATCTCGTAGTTGAACTGGTTAATTAACAGTCATGTAATGGCAGAAGAGTGTTGAAAAAG